>OZ012736.1:227263957-227513308 GCA_963859935.3 Lathyrus sativus
AGCTGAAGCTTGAAGAACAAAGGAAGTTGATACTTACTTTGAAGCTTGGAGATCCTGAAGGAATCAAGTTGATACTTGTGGTTAAGGGTGAAGCCTGAAGGTGGAACTGATTAAGGAGCTGAAGCTTGGGGAAGAGAGAATAAGTTGAAACTTATGTGGAAGGGTGGAAACCTGGAGAAGCAAATTGATATTTGTCAAGAGTGATGGAAGTCTGAAGACTGAGTTGCTGTTAGAAGAGCTGAAGCTTGGAGTTGAGAGAGGAGTTGATCTACTTTCTTGTGTTTTTCTTTTCTGTATTGATGTGCCTTGTTTGACTTGCTTGATGCATTAGAATAAGTTCATATCTAGACTGACGTAAGCTAGGAGCATGATTGCACTAGAGGTTGAGTTGCTCCCTCTGCTTGTATTGTTACTGTATGGCTTTGCTTGCGGGTATTCGGTAGAGCCCTGCTCCCTTGCCCATGTGGTTTGTTTTGCTTGATAGCATGACTTTATTTCTTCTGTATGATTGCAGTTTACTGTATTTTGCTTGATAGCATGTTTTATCTTTCAGTATGATTACTGTTATTCATTCTGGCTTGAGGTTTAGATGAGCTTGTGGAGGCTGATGCCCCACACACATTTCCTCCCTCACTTGCATTGCATGCATTTTACTGTATTACTGTTTACTGTTTAAGCTGATGCTTTGTCTGTTACGGTGTATCATTGACATGATCCCTTAGGACTCTCATTTCCTTTGATAAGGAAGTGATGATAGAAATTTAGGTTGAAACCTATGCATGATAACTTCTAGGAGTTCCATGTTCAAACCTCAACCATATGATGAATCCTTGGCATGACAACAGTAGGACTTGATAGAATCCCCGTAGTTGAGCCTGTTCTCTTCTCATCTCAAAACAGCTTAAGATACAGTAATCATGAATGATTTCTTTCGTACGTCACGAGCCTTAAGCTATATGAGAAAAGATTGTGGGAGAGGTTCTTTTCCACAGTCTGGATGTTTAGTATGGCACCCTTTGGGTGACATGCGACGCATTCACTCTCAGGTCATAGTCTTTAGTGCGATTGAAATTGCAAACACAATAAAAAACACTTCTTCCATAAAAGACAGAAAACAAACTTCAAACCTTTTTGCCCCGCGGGCCCATAATTCAAAGGAAAGCTTTTCTGAAGAAAAGAGTGTCGTTAAACTTCAGCGCCAACGCAAACAGGCTTTGTCCCTAACTGCTGGAACGGTTGTTTAACCCTACTCGATAAAACAGATGAATCTGAATCCCCATAATGCGTAGTGTCCCGAACTACGTAAGCTCTGATCTCTCATACCTGTTGAGAGTACGTAGGCACAATACTGATGTATTGGCGAGCTACCTTCCCCATATCCCGTCGTAGGTCGAACTACGTTGACTCTGATTTCTCGTTCTCTGATGAGAATACGTAGGCATACGTTGAGCGTTCAGGCTCCGGTCAGTTTCGTTGGGTATCAAGACACTGGTTATTACGTTGAGCGTTCAGGCTCCGTTCAGTTTCATTGGGTATCCAGACTTCGGTTATTACGTTGATCGTTCAGTCTCCGGTCAGTTTCGTTGAGTATCCAGACTCCAGTTATTACCTTGAGCGTTCAGACTCCAGTCAGTTTCGTTGGGTATCCAAACTACGGTTATTACGTTGAGCGTTCAAGCTCCGATCATTTTTGTTGAGTATCTAGACTCTAGTTATTACGTTGAGCGTTCAGGCTCCGGTCAGTTTCGTTGAGTATCCAGATCCCGATTATTACGTTGAGCGTTCAGGCTCCGGTCAGTTTCGTGGGTATCCAGACTCCAGTTATTACGTTGAGCGTTTAGGCTCCGGTCATTTTTGTTTAGTATCCAGACTCCAGTTATTAAGTTGAGCGTCAGGCTCCGATCATTTTTGTTGAGTATCCAGAGTCTGGTTATTACGTTGAGTGTTCAGGCTCTGGTCAGTTTCGTTGAGTATCCAGATTTCGGTTATTACGTTGAGCGTTTAGGCTCCGGCAGTTTCGTTGGGTATCCAGACTCCGGTGATTACGTTGATCATTCAGGCTCCTGTCATTTTCGTTGAGTATCCAGATTCCGGTTATTACGTTGAGCGTTCAGGCTCCGGTCAGTTTCGTTGGGTATCCAGACTCCGGTTATTACGTTGAGCGTTCAGGCTCCGGTCAGTTTCGTTGGGTATCCAGACTCCGGTTATTACGTTGAGCGTTCAGGCTCCAGTCATTTTTGTCGAGTATCCAGACTCCTGTTATTACGTTGAGCGTTCAGGCTCCAGTCAGTTTCGTTGAGTATCCAGACTCTGGTTATTAAGTTGAGCGTTCAGACTCCGGTCATTTTTATTGAGTATCCAGACTCTGGTTATTACGTTGAGCGTTCAGGCTCCAGTCAGTTTCGTTGAGTATCCAGATTCCGGTTATTACGTTGTGCGTTCAGGCTCCGGTCAGTTTCGTTGGGTATCAAGACACCGGTTACTACGCTGGGCGTTCAGGCTCCGGTCAGTTTCATTGGGTATCCAGACTCCAGTTATTTCGTTGGTCGTTCAGTCTCTGGTCACTTTCGTTGAGTATCCAGACTCCAGTTATTACGTTGAGCGTTCAGGCTCCAGTCAGTTTCGTTGGGTATCCAAACTCTGGTTATTACGTTGAGCGTTCAGGATCCAGTCATTTTCATTGAGTATCATAACTCTGGTTGTTACATTGAGCGTTCAGGCTCCGGTCAGTTTCGGTGAGTATCCAGACTTTGGTTATTACGATGATCGTTCAGGCTCCGGTCAGTTTAGTTGAGTATCCAAACTCTGGTTATTAAGTTGAGCGTTCAGGCTCCGGTCATTTTCGTTGAGTATCCAGACTTTGGTTATTACGTTGATCGTTCAGGCTCCGGTCAGTTTTGTTGAGTATCCAGATTGCGGTTATTACGCTGAGCGTTCAGGCTCCGGTCAGTTTTGTTGGGTATCAAGACACCGGTTATTACGTTGAGCTTTCAGGCTTCGTTCAGTTTCATTGGGTATCCAGACTCCGGTTATTACGTTGATCGTTCAGTCTCCGGTCAGTTTTGTTGAGTATCCAGACTCCAGTTATTACCTTGAGCGTTCAGACTCCAGTCAGTTTCGTTGGGTATCCAAACTCCGGTTATTACGTTGAGCGTTCAGGCTCCGATCATTTTTGTTGAGTATCTAGACTCTAATTATTACGTTGAGCGTTCAGGCTCCGGTCAGTTTCATTGAGTATCCAGATTCCGATTATTACGTTGAGCGTTCAGGCTCCGGTCAGTTTCGTGGGTATCCAGACTCCGGTTATTACATTGAGCATTTAGGCTCCTGTCATTTTTGTTGAGTATCTAGACTCCGGTTATTAAGTTAAGCGTCAGGCTCCGATCATTTTTGTTGAGTATCTAGAGTCTGGTTATTACGTTGAGTGTTCAGGCTCTGGTCAGTTTCGTTGAGTATCCAGATTCCGGTTATTACGTTGAGCATTCAGGCTCCGGCAGTTTCGTTGGGTATCCAGACTCCGGTGATTACGTTGATCGTTCAGGCTCCTGTCATTTTCGTTGAGTATCCAGATTCCGGTTATTACGTAGAGCGTTCAAGCTCCGGTCAGTTTCGTTGGGTATCCAGACTCCGGTTATTATGTTGAGCGTTCAGGTTCCGGTCAGTTTCGTTGGGTATCCAGACTCCGGTTATTATGTTGAGCATTCAGGCTCCAGTCATTTTCGTCGAGTATCCAGACTCCTGTTATTACGTTGAGCGTTCAGGCTCCGGTCAGTTTCGTTGGGTATCAAGACACCGGTTATTACGTTGAGCGTTCAGGCTCCGGTCATTTTTGTAGAGTATCCAGACTCTGGTTATTATGTTGAGCGTTCAGGCTCCGGTCAGTTTCGTTAAGTATCCAGATTCCGGTTATTACGTTGTGCGTTCAGGCTCCAGTCAGTTTCGTTGGGTATCAAGACACAGGTTATTATGCTGAGCGTTCAGGCTCCGGTCAGTTTCATTGGGTATCCAGACTCCGGTTATTTCGTTGGTCGTTCAGTCTCCGGTCAGTTTCGTTGAGTATCTAGACTGCAGTTATTACGTTGAGCGTTCGGGCTCGAGTCAGTTTCGTTGGGTATCCAAACTCTGGTTATTACGTTGAGCGTTCAGGATCCAGTCATTTTCGTTGAGTATCCAGACTCCGGTTATTACGTTGATCGTTCAGGCTCCGGTCAGTTTAGTTGAGTATCCAAACTCTGGTTATTAAGTTGAGCGTTCAGGCTCCGGTCATTTTCGTTGAGTATCCAGACTCTGGTTATTATGTTGATCGTTCAGGCTCCGGTCAGTTTCGTTGAGTATTCAGATTCCGGTTATTACGTTAGGCGTTCAGGATCCGGTCAGTTTCGTTGGGTATCAAGACACCGGTTATTACGTTGAGCGTTCAGGCTCCGGTCAGTTTCATTGGGTATCCAGACTCCGGTTATTACGTTGATCATTCAGTGTCCGGTCAGTTTCGTTGAGTATCCAAACTCCAGTTATTACGTTGAGCGTTCAGGCTCCAGTCAGTTTCGTTGGTTATCCAAACTCCGGTTATTACGTTGAGCGTTCATGCTCCGGTCATATTCGTTGAGTATCCAGACTCTAGTTATTACGTTGAGCGTTCAGGCTCCGGTCAGTTTCGTTGAGTATCTGGATTCCGATTATTACGTTGAGCCTTCAGGCTCCGGTCAGTTTAGTTTAGTATCCAAACTATGGTAATTAAGTTGAGCGTTCAGGCTCCGGTCATTTTCGTTGAGTATCCAGACTTTGGTTATTACGTTGATCGTTCAGGCTCCGGTCAATTTTGTTGAGTATCCAGATTGCGGTTATTACGCTGAGCGTTCAGGCTCCGGTCAGTTTCGTTGGGTATCAAGACACCGGTTATTACGTTGAGCGTTCAGGCTTCGTTCAGTTTCATTGGGTATCCAGACTCCGGTTATTACGTTGATCGTTCAGTCTCCGGTCAGTTTTGTTGAGTATCCAGACTCCAGTTATTACCTTGAGCGTTCAGACTCCAGTCAGTTTCGTTGGGTATCCAAACTCCGGTTATTACGTTGAGCGTTCAGGCTCCGATCATTTTTGTTGAGTATCTAGACTCTAATTATTACGTTGAGCGTTCAGGCTCCGGTCAGTTTCGTTGAGTATCCAGATTCCGATTATTACGTTGAGCGTTCAGGCTCCGGTCAGTTTCGTGGGTATCCAGACTCCGGTTATTACATTGAGCATTTAGGCTCCTGTCATTTTTGTTGAGTATCTAGACTCCGGTTATTAAGTTAAGCGTCAGGCTCCGATCATTTTTGTTGAGTATCTAGAGTCTGGTTATTACGTTGAGTGTTCAGGCTCTGGTCAGTTTCGTTGAGTATCCAGATTCCGGTTATTACGTTGAGCATTCAGGCTCCGGCAGTTTCGTTGGGTATCCAGACTCCGGTGATTACGTTGATCGTTCAGGCTCCTGTCATTTTCGTTGAGTATCCAGATTCCGGTTATTACATAGAGCGTTCAAGCTCCGGTCAGTTTCGTTGGGTATCCAGACTCCAGTTATTATGTTGAGCGTTCAGGTTCCGGTCAGTTTCGTTGGGTATCCAGACTCCGGTTATTATGTTGAGCATTCAGGCTCCAGTCATTTTCGTCGAGTATCCAGACTCCTGTTATTACGTTGAGCGTTCAGGCTCCGGTCAGTTTCGTTGGGTATCAAGACACCGGTTATTACGTTGAGCGTTCAGGCTCCGGTCATTTTTGTAGAGTATCCAGACTCTGGTTATTACGTTGAGCGTTCAGGCTCCGGTCAGTTTCGTTAAGTATCCAGATTCCGGTTATTACGTTGTGCGTTCAGGCTCCGGTCAGTTTCGTTGGGTATCAAGACACCGGTTATTATGCTGAGCGTTCAGGCTCCGGTCAGTTTCATTGGGTATCCAGACTCCGGTTATTTCGTTGGTCGTTCAGTCTCCGGTCAGTTTCGTTGAGTATCTAGACTGCAATTATTACGTTGAGCGTTCGGGCTCGAGTCAGTTTCGTTGGGTATCCAAACTCTGGTTATTACGTTGAGCGTTCAGGATCCAGTCATTTTCGTTGAGTATCCAGACTCCGGTTATTACGTTGATCGTTCAGGCTCCGGTCAGTTTAGTTGAGTATCCAAACTCTGGTTATTAAGTTGAGCGTTCAGGCTCCGGTCATTTTCGTTGAGTATCCAGACTCTGGTTATTATGTTGATCGTTCAGGCTCCGGTTAGTTTCGTTGAGTATTCAGATTCCGGTTATTACGTTAGGCGTTCAGGATCCGGTCAGTTTCGTTGGGTATCAAGACACCGGTTATTACGTTGAGCGTTCAGGCTCCGGTCAGTTTCATTGGGTATCCAGACTCCGGTTATTACGTTGATCATTCAGTGTCCGGTCAGTTTCGTTGAGTATCCAGACTCCAGTTATTACGTTGAGCGTTCAGGCTCCAGTCAGTTTCGTTGGTTATCCAAACTCCGGTTATTACGTTGAGCGTTCATGCTCCGGTCATATTCGTTGAGTATCCAGACTCTAGTTATTACGTTGAGCGTTCAGGCTCCGGTCAGTTTCGTTGAGTATCTGGATTCCGATTATTACGTTGAGCCTTCAGGCTCCGGTCATTTTAGTTGAAGATCCAAACTATGGTAATTAAGTTGAGCGTTCAGGCTCTGGTCATTTTCGTTGAGTATCAAGACTCTGGTTATTACGTTGATTGTTCAGGCTCCGGTCAGTTTCGTTGAGTATCCAGACTCCGGTTATTACGTTGAGCGTTCGGGCTCCAGTCAGTTTCGTTGGGTATCTAGACTCCGGTGATTACGGTGATCGTTCAGGCTCCGGTCATTTTCGTTGAGTATCTAGACTCGGGTTTTTACGTTGAGCGTTCAGGCTCCGGTCAGTTTCGTTGAGTAACCAGATTCCGGTTATTACGTTGAGCGTTCAGGCTCTGGTAAGTTTTGTTGGGTATCCAAACTCCGGTTATTACGTTGAGCGTTCAGGCTCCGATCATTTTTGTTGAGTATCTAGACTCTAATTATTACGTTGAGCGTTCAGGCTCCGGTCAGTTTCGTTGAGTATCCAGATTCCGATTATTACGTTGAGCGTTCAGGCTCCGGTCAGTTTCGTGGGTATCCAGACTCCGGTTATTACATTGAGCATTTAGGCTCCTGTCATTTTTGTTGAGTATCTAGACTCCGGTTATTAAGTTAAGCGTCAGGCTCCGATCATTTTTGTTGAGTATCTAGAGTCTGGTTATTACGTTGAGTGTTCAGGCTCTGGTCAGTTTCGTTGAGTATCCAGATTCCGGTTATTACGTTGAGCATTCAGGCTCCGGCAGTTTCGTTGGGTATCCAGACTCCGGTGATTACGTTGATCGTTCAGGCTCCTGTCATTTTCGTTGAGTATCCAGATTCCGGTTATTACGTAGAGCGTTCAAGCTCCGGTCAGTTTCGTTGGGTATCCAGACTCCAGTTATTATGTTGAGCGTTCAGGTTCCGGTCAGTTTCGTTGGGTATCCAGACTCCGGTTATTATGTTGAGCATTCAGGCTCCAGTCATTTTTGTCGAGTATCCAGACTCCTATTATTACGTTGAGCGTTCAGGCTCCGGTCAGTTTCGTTGGGTATCAAGACACCGGTTATTACGTTGAGCGTTCAGGCTCCGGTCATTTTTGTAGAGTATCCAGACTCTGGTTATTACGTTGAGCGTTCAGGCTCCGGTCAGTTTCGTTAAGTATCCAGATTCCGGTTATTACGTTGTGCGTTCAGGCTCCGGTCAGTTTCGTTGGGTATCAAGACACCGGTTATTATGCTGAGCGTTCAGGCTCCGGTCAGTTTCATTGGGTATCCAGACTCCGGTTATTTCGTTGGTCGTTCAGTCTCCGGTCAGTTTCGTTGAGTATCTAGACTGCAGTTATTACGTTGAGCGTTCGGGCTCGAGTCAGTTTCGTTGGGTATCCAAACTCTGGTTATTACGTTGAGCGTTCAGGATCCAGTCATTTTCGTTGAGTATCCAGACTCCGGTTATTACGTTGATCGTTCAGGCTCCGGTCAGTTTAGTTGAGTATCCAAACTCTGGTTATTAAGTTGAGCGTTCAGGCTCCGGTCATTTTCGTTGAGTATCCAGACTCTGGTTATTATGTTGATCGTTCAGGCTCCGGTCAGTTTCGTTGAGTATTCAGATTCCGGTTATTACGTTAGGCGTTCAGGATCCGGTCAGTTTCGTTGGGTATCAAGACACCGGTTATTACGTTGAGCGTTCAGGCTCCGGTCAGTTTCATTGGGTATCCAGACTCCGGTTATTACGTTGATCATTCAGTGTCCGGTCAGTTTCGTTGAGTATCCAGACTCCAGTTATTACGTTGAGCGTTCAGGCTCCAGTCAGTTTCGTTGGTTATCCAAACTCCGGTTATTACGTTGAGCGTTCATGCTCCGGTCATATTCGTTGAGTATCCAGACTCTAGTTATTACGTTGAGCGTTCAGGCTCCGGTCAGTTTCGTTGAGTATCTGGATTCCGATTATTACGTTGAGCCTTCAGGCTCCGGTCATTTTAGTTGAGTATCCAAACTATGGTAATTAAGTTGAGCGTTCAGGCTCTGGTCATTTTCGTTGAGTATCAAGACTCTGGTTATTACGTTGATTGTTCAGGCTCCGGTCAGTTTCGTTGAGTATCCAGACTCCGGTTATTACGTTGAGCGTTCGGGCTCCAGTCAGTTTCGTTGGGTATCTAGACTCCGGTGATTACGGTGATCGTTCAGGCTCCGGTCATTTTCGTTGAGTATCTAGACTCGGGTTTTTACGTTGAGCGTTCAGGCTCCGGTCAGTTTCGTTGAGTAACCAGATTCCGGTTATTACGTTGAGCGTTCAGGCTCTGGTAAGTTTTGTTGGGTATCCAAACTCCGGTTATTACGTTGAGCGTTCAGGCTCCGATCATTTTTGTTGAGTATCTAGACTCTAATTATTACGTTGAGCGTTCAGGCTCCGGTCAGTTTCGTTGAGTATCCAGATTCCGATTATTACGTTGAGCGTTCAGGCTCCGGTCAGTTTCGTGGGTATCCAGACTCCGGTTATTACATTAAGCATTTAGGCTCCTGTCATTTTTGTTGAGTATCTAGACTCCGGTTATTAAGTTAAGCGTCAGGCTCCGATCATTTTTGTTGAGTATCTAGAGTCTGGTTATTACGTTGAGTGTTCAGGCTCTGGTCAGTTTCGTTGAGTATCCAGATTCCGGTTATTACGTTGAGCATTCAGGCTCCGGCAGTTTCGTTGGGTATCCAGACTCCGGTGATTACGTTGATCGTTCAGGCTCCTGTCATTTTCGTTGAGTATCCAGATTCCGGTTATTACGTAGAGCGTTCAAGCTCCGGTCAGTTTCGTTGGGTATCCAGACTCCAGTTATTATGTTGAGCGTTCAGGTTCCGGTCAGTTTCGTTGGGTATCCAGACTCCGATTATTATGTTGAGCATTCAGGCTCCAGTCATTTTTGTCGAGTATCCAGACTCCTATTATTACGTTGAGCGTTCAGGCTCCGGTCAGTTTCGTTGGGTATCAAGACACCGGTTATTACGTTGAGCGTTCAGGCTCCGGTCATTTTTGTAGAGTATCCAGACTCTGGTTATTACGTTGAGCGTTCAGGCTCCGGTCAGTTTCGTTAAGTATCCAGATTCCGGTTATTACGTTGTGCGTTCAGGCTCCGGTCAGTTTCGTTGGGTATCAAGACACCGGTTATTATGCTGAGCGTTCAGGCTCCGGTCAGTTTCATTGGGTATCCAGACTCCGGTTATTTCGTTGGTCGTTCAGTCTCCGGTCAGTTTCGTTGAGTATCTAGACTGCAGTTATTACGTTGAGCGTTCGGGCTCGAGTCAGTTTCGTTGGGTATCCAAACTCTGGTTATTACGTTGAGCGTTCAGGATCCAGTCATTTTCGTTGAGTATCCAGACTCCGGTTATTACGTTGATCGTTCAGGCTCCGGTCAGTTTAGTTGAGTATCCAAACTCTGGTTATTAAGTTGAGCGTTCAGGCTCCGGTCATTTTCGTTGAGTATCCAGACTCTGGTTATTATGTTGATCGTTCAGGCTCCGGTCAGTTTCGTTGAGTATTCAGATTCCGGTTATTACGTTAGGCGTTCAGGATCCGGTCAGTTTCGTTGGGTATCAAGACACCGGTTATTACGTTGAGCGTTCAGGCTCCGGTCAGTTTCATTGGGTATCCAGACTCCGGTTATTACGTTGATCATTCAGTGTCCGGTCAGTTTCGTTGAGTATCCAGACTCCAGTTATTACGTTGAGCGTTCAGGCTCCAGTCAGTTTCGTTGGTTATCCAAACTCCGGTTATTACGTTGAGCGTTCATGCTCCGGTCATATTCGTTGAGTATCCAGACTCTAGTTATTACGTTGAGCGTTCAGGCTCCGGTCAGTTTCGTTGAGTATCTGGATTCCGATTATTACGTTGAGCCTTCAGGCTCCGGTCATTTTAGTTGAGTATCCAAACTATGGTAATTAAGTTGAGCGTTCAGGCTCTGGTCATTTTCGTTGAGTATCAAGACTCTGGTTATTACGTTGATTGTTCAGGCTCCGGTCAGTTTCGTTGAGTATCCAGACTCCGGTTATTACGTTGAGCGTTCGGGCTCCAGTCAGTTTCGTTGGGTATCTAGACTCCGGTGATTACGGTGATCGTTCAGGCTCCGGTCATTTTCGTTGAGTATCTAGACTCGGGTTATTACGTTGAGCGTTCAGGCTCCTGTCAGTTTCGTTGAGTATCCAGATTCTGGTTATTACGTTGAGCGTTCAGGCTCTGGTAAGTTTTGTTGGGTATCCAGACTCCGGTTATTACGTTGAGCAATCAAGCTCCGGTAAGTTTCGCTGGGTATCCAGACTCCGGTTATTACGTTGAGCGTTTATGCTCCAGTCATTTTTGTTGAGTATCCAGACTCCTGTTATTACATTGATCGTTCAGGCTCCGGTCAGTTTCGTTGAGTATCCAGACTTTGGTTATTAAGTTGAGCGTTCAGGCTCCGTTCATTTTCGTTGAGTATCCAGACTCTAGTTATTACATTGAGCGTTCAGGCTCCAGTCAGTTTCTTGAGTATCCAAATTACGGTTATTACGTTGAGCGTTCAGGCTCCAGTCAGTTTCGTTGGGTATCAAGACACCGGTTATTACGCTGAGCGTTCAGGCTCTGGTCAGTTTCATTGGGTATTCAGACTCAGGTTATTACATTGGTCATTCAGTCTCCGGTTAGTTTCATTGAGTATCCAGACTCCAGTTATTACGTTGAGCGTTCAGGCTCCAGTCAGTTTCGTTGGGTATCCAAACTCCGGTTATTACGTTGAGCGTTCAGGCTCCGGTCATTCTCGTTGAGTATCCAGACTCTAGTTATTACGTTGAGCGTTCAGGCTCCGGTAAATTTCGTTGAGTATCTGGATTCTGATTATTACGTTGAGCGTTCAGGCTCCGGTCAGTTTCGTTGGGTATCCAGACTTCGGTTATTACGTTGAGCGTTCAGGCTCCGGTCATTTTTGTTTAGTATCCAGACTCCGGTTATTAAGTTGAGCGTCAGGCTCCGATAATTTTTGTTGAGTATCCAGACTCTGGTTATTACGTTGAGCGTTCAGGCTCCGGTCAGTTTCGTTGAGTATCCAAATTCCAGTTATTACGTTGAGCGTTCAGGCTCTGGTCAGTTTCGTTGGGTATCCAGACTCCGGTGATTACGGTGATCGTTCAGGCTCCGGTCATTTTCGTTGAGTATCCAGACTCGGGTTATTACGTTGAGCGTTCAGGCTCCTGTCAGTTTCGCTGAGTATCCAGATTCTGGTTATTACGTTGAGCGTTCAGGCTCTGGTAAGTTTTGTTGGGTATCCAGACTCCGGTTATTACGTTGAGCAATCAAGCTCCGGTAAGTTTCGCTGGGTATCCAGACTCCGGTTATTACGTTGAGCGTTTATGCTCCAGTCATTTTCGTTGAGTATCCAGACTCCTGTTATTACATTGATCGTTCAGGCTCCGGTCAGTTTCGTTGAGTATCCAGACTTTGGTTATTAAGTTGAGCGTTCAGGCTCCGTTCATTTTCGTTGAGTATCCAGACTCTAGTTATTACATTGAGCGTTCAGGCTCCGGTCAGTTTCTTGAGTATCCAAATTACGGTTATTACGTTGAGCGTTCAGGCTCCAGTCAGTTTCGTTGGGTATCAAGACACCGGTTATTACGCTGAGCGTTCAGGCTCTGGTCAGTTTCATTGGGTATTCAGACTCAGGTTATTACATTGGTCATTCAGTCTCCGGTCAGTTTCATTGAGTATCCAGACTCCAGTTATTACGTTGAGCGTTCAGGCTCCAGTCAGTTTCGTTGGGTATCCAAACTCCGGTTATTACGTTGAGCGTTCAGGCTCCGGTCATTCTCGTTGAGTATCCAGACTCTAGTTATTACGTTGAGCGTTCAGGCTCCGGTAAATTTCGTTGAGTATCTGGATTCTGATTATTACGTTGAGCGTTCAGGCTCCGGTCAGTTTCGTTGGGTATCCAGACTTCGGTTATTACGTTGAGCGTTCAGGCTCCGGTCATTTTTGTTTAGTATCCAGACTCCGGTTATTAAGTTGAGCGTCAGGCTCCGATAATTTTTGTTGAGTATCCAGACTCTGGTTATTACGTTGAGCGTTCAGGCTCCGGTCAGTTTCGTTGAGTATCCAAATTCCAGTTATTACGTTGAGCGTTCAGGCTCTGGTCAGTTTCGTTGGGTATCCAGACTCCGGTGATTACGGTGATCGTTCAGGCTCCGGTCATTTTCGTTGAGTATCCAGACTCGGGTTATTACGTTGAGCGTTCAGGCTCCGGTCAGTTTCGTTGAGTATCCAGATTCCGGTTATTACGTTGAGCATTCAGGCTCTGGTAAGTTTTGTTGGGTATCTAGACTCCGGTTATTACGTTGAGCAATCAGGCTCTGGTAAGTTTCGTTGGGTATCCAGACTCCGGTTATTACGTTGAGCGTTTAGGCTCCAGTCATTTTTGTTGAGTATCCAGACTCCTGTGATTACGTTGAGCGCTTAGACTCCGGTCAGTTTTGTTGAGTATCCAGACTTTGGTTATTAAGTTGAGCGTTCAGGCTCCGTTCATTTTTGTTGAGTATCCAGACTCTAGTTATAACATTGAGCGTTCAGGCTCCGGTCAGTTTCGTTGACTATCCAGATTCCGGTTATTACGTTGAGCGTTCAGGCTCCAGTCAGTTTCGTTGGGTATCAAGACACCGGTTATTATGCTGAGCATTCAGGCTCTGGTCAGTTTCATTGGGTATCCAGACTCCGGTTATTACATTGGTCGTTCAGTCTCCGGTCAGTTTCGTTGAGTATCCAGAATCCAGTTATTACGTTGAGCGTTCAGGCTCCAGTCAGTTTCGTTGGGTATCCAAACACCGGTTATTACGCTGAGCGTTCAGGCTCCGGTCAGTTTCATTGGGTATCCAGACTCCAGTTATTTCGTTGGTCGTTCAGGCTCCGGTCAGTTTCGTTGAGTATCCAGACTTTGGTTATTACGTTGAGCGTTCGGGCTCGAGTCAGTTTCGTTGGGTATCCAAACTCTGGTTATTACGTTGAGCGCTCAGGATCCAGTCATTTTCGTTGAGTATCCAGACTCCGGTTATTACGTTGATCGTTCAAGCTCCGGTCGGTTTAGTTGAGTATCCAAACTCTCGTTATTAAGTTGAGCGTTCAGGCTCCGGTCATTTTTGTTGAGTATCCATACTCTGGTTATTATGTTAATCGTTCAGGCTCCGGTCAGTTTCGTTGAGTATCCAGATTCCGGTTATTACGTTAGGCGTTCAGGATCCGGTCAGTTTCGTTGGGTATCAAGACACCGGTTATTACGTTGAGCATTCAGGCTCCGGTCAGTTTCATTGGGTATCCAGACTCCGGTTATTACGTTGATCATTCAGTGTCCGGTCAGTTTCGTTGAGTATCCAGACTCCAGTTATTACGTTGAGCGTTCAGGCTCCAGTCAGTTTCGTTGGTTATCCAAACTCCGGTTATTACGTTGAGCGTTCAGGCTCCGGTCATATTTGTTGAGTATCCAGACTCTAGTTATTACGTTCAGCGTTCAGGCTCCGGTCAGTTTCGTTGAGTATCTGGATTCCGATTATTACGTTGAGCCTTCAGGCTCCGGTGATTTTAGTTGAGTATCCAAACTATGGTAATTAAGTTGAGCGTTCAGGCTCTGGTCATTTTCGTTGAGTATCAAGACTCTGGTTATTACGTTGATTATTCAGGCTCCGGTCAGTTTCGTTGAGTATCCAGACTCCGGTTATTACGTTGAGCGTTCGGGCTTCGGTTAGTTTCGTTGGGTATCTAGACTCCGGTGATTACGGTGATCGTTCAGGCTCCGGTCATTTTCGTTGAGTATCTAGACTCGGGTTATTACGTTGAGCGTTCAGGCTCCGGTCAGTTTCGTTGAGTATCCAGATTCCGGTTATTACGTTGAGCGTTCAGGCTCTGGTAAGTTTTGTTGGGTATCCAGACTCCGGTTATTACGTTGAGCAATCAGGCTCCGGTAAGTTTCGGTGGGTATCCAGACTCCGGTTATTACGTTGAGCGTTTATGCTCCAGTCATTTTCGTTGAGTATCCAGACTCCTGTTATTACGTTGATCGTTCAGGCTCCGGTCAGTTTTGTTGAGTATCCAGACTTTGGTTATTAAGTTGAGCGTTCAGGCTCTGTTCATTTTCGTTGAGTATCCAGACTCTAGTTATTACATTGAGCGTTCAGGCTCCGGTCAGTTTCTTGAGTATCCAAATTACGGTTATTACGTTGAGCGTTCAGGCTCCAGTCAGTTTCGTTGGGTATCAAGACACCGGTTATTACGCTAAGCGTTCAGGCTCTGGTCAGTTTCATTGGGTATTCAGACTCAGGTTATTACATTGGTCATTCAGTCTCCGGTCAGTTTCATTGAGTATCCAGACTCCAGTTATTACGTTGAGCGTTCAGGCTCCAGTCAGTTTCGTTGGGTATCCAAACTCTGGTTATTACGTTGAGCGTTCAGGCTCCGGTCATTCTCGTTGAGTATCCAGACTCTAGTTATTACGTTGAGCGTTCAGGCTCCGGTAAATTTAGTTGAGTATCTGGATTCTGATTATTACGTTGAGCGTTCAGGCTCCGGTCAGTTTCGTTGAGTATCCAGACTCCGGTTATTACGTTGAGCGTTCAGGCTCCGGTCATTTTCGTTTAGTATCCAGACTCCGGTTATTAAGTTGAGCGTCAGGCTCCGATAATTTTCGTTGAGTATCCAGACTCTGGTTATTACGTTGAGCGTTCAGGCTCCGGTCAGTTTCGTTGAGTATCCAAATTCCAGTTATTACGTTGAGCGTTCAGGCTCTGGTCAGTTTCGTTGGGTATCCAGACTCCGGTGATTACGGTGATCGTTCAGGCTCCGATCATTTTCTTTGAGTATCCAGACTCGGGTTATTACGTTGAGCGTTCAGGCTCCGGTCAGTTTCGTTGAGTATCCAGATTCTGGTTATTACGTTGAGCGTTCAGGCTCTGGTAAGTTTTGTTGGGTATCCAGACTCCGGTTATTACGTTGAGCAATCAAGCTCCGGTAAGTTTCGCTGGGTATCCAGACTCCGGTTATTACGTTGAGCGTTTATGCTCCAGTCATTTTCGTTGAGTATCCAGACTCCTGTTATTACATTGATCGTTCAGGCTCCGGTCAGTTTCGTTGAGTATCCAGACTTTGGTTATTAAGTTGAGCGTTCAGGCTCCGTTCATTTTCGTTGAGTATCCAGACTCTAGTTATTACATTGAGCGTTCAGGCTCCGGTCAGTTTCTTGAGTATCCAAATTACGGTTATTACGTTGAGCGTTCAGGCTCCAGTCAGTTTCGTTGGGTATCAAGACACCGGTTATTACGCTGAGCGTTCAGGCTCTGGTCAGTTTCATTGGGTATTCAGACTCAGGTTATTACATTGGTCATTCAGTCTCCGGTCAGTTTCATTGAGTATCCAGACTCCAGTTATTACGTTGAGCGTTCAGGCTCCAGTCAGTTTCGTTGGGTATCCAAACTCCGGTTATTACGTTGAGCGTTCAGGCTCCGGTCATTCTCGTTGAGTATCCAGACTCTAGTTATTACGTTGAGCGTTCAGGCTCCGGTAAATTTCGTTGAGTATCTGGATTCTGATTATTACGTTGAGCGTTCAGGCTCCGGTCAGTTTCGTTGGGTATCCAGACTTCGGTTATTACGTTGAGCGTTCAGGCTCCGGTCATTTTTGTTTAGTATCCAGACTCCGGTTATTAAGTTGAGCGTCAGGCTCCGATAATTTTTGTTGAGTATCCAGACTCTGGTTATTACGTTGAGCGTTCAGGCTCCGGTCTGTTTCGTTGAGTATCCAAATTCCAGTTATTACGTTGAGCGTTCAGGCTCTGGTCAGTTTCGTTGGGTATCCAGACTCCGGTGATTACGGTGATCGTTCAGGCTCCGGTCATTTTCGTTGAGTATCCAGACTCGGGTTATTACGTTGAGCGTTCAGGCTCCGGTCAGTTTCGTTGAGTATCCAGATTCCGGTTATTACGTTGAGCATTCAGGCTCTGGTAAGTTTTGTTGGGTATCTAGACTCCGGTTATTACGTTGAGCAATCAGGCTCTGGTAAGTTTCGTTGGGTATCCAGACTCCGGTTATTACGTTGAGCGTTTAGGCTCCAGTCATTTTTGTTGAGTATCCAGACTCCTGTGATTACGTTGAGCGCTTAGACTCCGGTCAGTTTTGTTGAGTATCCAGACTTTGGTGATTAAGTTGAGCGTTCAGGCTCCGTTCATTTTTGTTGAGTATCCAGACTCTAGTTATAACATTGAGCGTTCAGGCTCCGGTCAGTTTCGTTGACTATCCATATTCCGGTTATTACGTTGAGCGTTCAGGCTCCAGTCAGTTTCGTTGGGTATCAAGACACCGGTTATTATGCTGAGCATTCAGGCTCCGGTCAGTTTCATTGGGTATCCAGATTCCAGTTATTTCGTTGGTCGTTCAGGCTCCGGTCAGTTTCGTTGAGTATCCAGACTTTGGTTATTACGTTGAGCGTTCGGGCTCGAGTCAGTTTCGTTGGGTATCCAAACTCTGGTTATTACGTTGAGCGCTCAGGATCCAGTCATTTTCGTTGAGTATCCAGACTCCGGTTATTACGTTGATCGTTCAAGCTCCGGTCGGTTTAGTTGAGTATCCAAACTCTCGTTATTAAGTTGAGCGTTCAGGCTCCGGTCATTTTCGTTGAGTATCCATACTCTGGTTATTATGTTAATCGTTCAGGCTCCGGTCAGTTTCGTTGAGTATCCAGATTCCGGTTATTACGTTAGGCGTTCAGGATCCGGTCAGTTTCGTTGGGTATCAAGACACCGGTTATTACGTTGAGCATTCAGGCTCCGGTCAGTTTCATTGGGTATCCAGACTCCGGTTATTACGTTGATCATTCAGTGTCCGGTCAGTTTCGTTGAGTATCCAGACTCCAGTTATTACGTTGAGCGTTCAGGCTCCAGTCAGTTTCGTTGGTTATCCAAACTCCGGTTATTACGTTGAGCGTTCAGGCTCCGGTCATATTTGTTGAGTATCCAGACTCTAGTTATTACGTTCAGCGTTCAGGCTCCGGTCAGTTTCGTTGAGTATCTGGATTCCGATTATTACGTTGAGCCTTCAGGCTCCGGTGATTTTAGTTGAGTATCCAAACTATGGTAATTAAGTTGAGCGTTCAGGCTCTGGTCATTTTCGTTGAGTATCAAGACTCTGGTTATTACGTTGATTGTTCAGGCTTCGGTCAGTTTCGTTGAGTATCCAGACTCCGGTTATTACGTTGAGCGTTCGGGCTTCGGTTAGTTTCGTTGGGTATCTAGACTCCGGTGATTACGGTGATCGTTCAGGCTCCGGTCATTTTCGTTGAGTATCTAGACTCGGGTTATTACGTTGAGCGTTCAGGCTCCGGTCAGTTTCGTTGAGTATCCAGATTCCGGTTATTACGTTGAGCGTTCAGGCTCTGGTAAGTTTTGTTGGGTATCCAGACTCCGGTTATTACGTTGAGCAATCAGGCTCCGGTAAGTTTCGGTGGGTATCCAGACTCCGGTTATTACGTTGAGCGTTTATGCTCCAGTCATTTTCGTTGAGTATCCAGACTCCTGTTATTACGTTGATCGTTCAGGCTCCTGTCAGTTTTGTTGAGTATCCAGACTTTGGTTATTAAGTTGAGCGTTCAGGCTCCGGTAAATTTAGTTGAGTATCTGGATTCTGATTATTACGTTGAGCGTTCAGGCTCCGGTCAGTTTCGTTGAGTATCCAGACTCCGGTTATTACGTTGAGCGTTCAGGCTCCGGTCATTTTCGTTTAGTATCCAGACTCCGGTTATTAAGTTGAGCGTCAGGCTCCGATAATTTTCGTTGAGTATCCAGACTCTGGTTATTACGTTGAGCGTTCAGGCTCCGGTCAGTTTCGTTGAGTATCCAAATTCCAGTTATTACGTTGAGCGTTCAGGCTCTGGTCAGTTTCGTTGGGTATCCAGACTCCGGTGATTACGGTGATCGTTCAGGCTCCGGTCATTTTCGTTGAGTATCCAGACTCGGGTTATTACGTTGAGCGTTCAGGCTCCGGTCAGTTTCGTTGAGTATCCAGATTCTGGTTATTACGTTGAGCGTTCAGGCTCTGGTAAGTTTTGTTGGGTATCCAGACTCCGGTTATTACGTTGAGCAATCAAGCTCCGGTAAGTTTCGCTGGGTATCCAGACTCCGGTTATTACGTTGAGCGTTTATGCTCCAGTCATTTTCGTTGAGTATCCAGACTCCTGTTATTACATTGATCGTTCAGGCTCCGGTCAGTTTCGTTGAGTATCCAGACTTTGGTTATTAAGTTGAGCGTTCAGGCTCCGTTCATTTTCGTTGAGTATCCAGACTCTAGTTATTACATTGAGCGTTCAGGCTCCGGTCAGTTTCTTGAGTATCCAAATTACGGTTATTACGTTGAGCGTTCAGGCTCCAGTCAGTTTCGTTGGGTATCAAGACACCGGTTATTACGCTGAGCGTTCAGGCTCTGGTCAGTTTCATTGGGTATTCAGACTCAGGTTATTACATTGGTCATTCAGTCTCCGGTCAGTTTCATTGAGTATCCAGACTCCAGTTATTACGTTGAGCGTTCAGGCTCCAGTCAGTTTCGTTGGGTATCCAAACTCCGGTTATTACGTTGAGCGTTCAGGCTCCGGTCATTCTCGTTGAGTATCCAGACTCTAGTTATTACGTTGAGCGTTCAGGCTCCGGTAAATTTCGTTGAGTATCTGGATTCTGATTATTACGTTGAGCGTTCAGGCTCCGGTCAGTTTCGTTGGGTATCCAGACTTCGGTTATTACGTTGAGCGTTCAGGCTCCGGTCATTTTTGTTTAGTATCCAAACTCCGGTTATTAAGTTGAGCGTCAGGCTCCGATAATTTTTGTTGAGTATCCAGACTCTGGTTATTACGTTGAGCGTTCAGGCTCCGGTCTGTTTCGTTGAGTATCCAAATTCCAGTTATTACGTTGAGCGTTCAGGCTCTGGTCAGTTTCGTTGGGTATCCAGACTCCGGTGATTACGGTGATCGTTCAGGCTCCGGTCATTTTCGTTGAGTATCCAGACTCGGGTTATTACGTTGAGCGTTCAGGCTCCGGTCAGTTTCGTTGAGTATCCAGATTCCGGTTATTACGTTGAGCATTCAGGCTCTGGTAAGTTTTGTTGGGTATCTAGACTCCGGTTATTACGTTGAGCAATCAGGCTCTGGTAAGTTTCGTTGGGTATCCAGACTCCGGTTATTACGTTGAGCGTTTAGGCTCCAGTCATTTTTGTTGAGTATCCAGACTCCTGTGATTACGTTGAGCGCTTAGACTCCGGTCAGTTTTGTTGAGTATCCAGACTTTGGTGATTAAGTTGAGCGTTCAGGCTCCGTTCATTTTTGTTGAGTATCCAGACTCTAGTTATAACATTGAGCGTTCAGGCTCCGGTCAGTTTCGTTGACTATCCATATTCCGGTTATTACGTTGAGCGTTCAGGCTCCAGTCAGTTTCGTTGGGTATCAAGACACCGGTTATTATGCTGAGCATTCAGGCTCCGGTCAGTTTCATTGGGTATCCAGATTCCAGTTATTTCGTTGGTCGTTCAGGCTCCGGTCAGTTTCGTTGAGTATCCAGACTTTGGTTATTACGTTGAGCGTTCGGGCTCGAGTCAGTTTCGTTGGGTATCCAAACTCTGGTTATTACGTTGAGCGCTCAGGATCCAGTCATTTTCGTTGAGTATCCAGACTCCGGTTATTACGTTGATCGTTCAAGCTCCGGTCGGTTTAGTTGAGTATCCAAACTCTCGTTATTAAGTTGAGCGTTCAGGCTCCGGTCATTTTCGTTGAGTATCCATACTCTGGTTATTATGTTAATCGTTCAGGCTCCGGTCAGTTTCGTTGAGTATCCAGATTCCGGTTATTACGTTAGGCGTTCAGGATCCGGTCAGTTTCGTTGGGTATCAAGACACCGGTTATTACGTTGAGCATTCAGGCTCCGGTCAGTTTCATTGGGTATCCAGACTCCGGTTATTACGTTGATCATTCAGTGTCCGGTCAGTTTCGTTGAGTATCCAGACTCCAGTTATTACGTTGAGCGTTCAGGCTCCAGTCAGTTTCGTTGGTTATCCAAACTCCGGTTATTACGTTGAGCGTTCAGGCTCCGGTCATATTTGTTGAGTATCCAGACTCTAGTTATTACGTTCAGCGTTCAGGCTCCGGTCAGTTTCGTTGAGTATCTGGATTCCGATTATTACGTTGAGCCTTCAGGCTCCGGTGATTTTAGTTGAGTATCCAAACTATGGTAATTAAGTTGAGCGTTCAGGCTCTGGTCATTTTCGTTGAGTATCAAGACTCTGGTTATTACGTTGATTGTTCAGGCTTCGGTCAGTTTCGTTGAGTATCCAGACTCCGGTTATTACGTTGAGCGTTCGGGCTTCGGTTAGTTTCGTTGGGTATCTAGACTCCGGTGATTACGGTGATCGTTCAGGCTCCGGTCATTTTCGTTGAGTATCTAGACTCGGGTTATTACGTTGAGCGTTCAGGCTCCGGTCAGTTTCGTTGAGTATCCAGATTCCGGTTATTACGTTGAGCGTTCAGGCTCTGGTAAGTTTTGTTGGGTATCCAGACTCCGGTTATTACGTTGAGCAATCAGGCTCCGGTAAGTTTCGGTGGGTATCCAGACTCCGGTTATTACGTTGAGCGTTTATGCTCCAGTCATTTTCGTTGAGTATCCAGACTCCTGTTATTACGTTGATCGTTCAGGCTCCTGTCAGTTTTGTTGAGTATCCAGACTTTGGTTATTAAGTTGAGCGTTCAGGCTCCGGTAAATTTAGTTGAGTATCTGGATTCTGATTATTACGTTGAGCGTTCAGGCTCCGGTCAGTTTCGTTGAGTATCCAGACTCCGGTTATTACGTTGAGCGTTCAGGCTCCGGTCATTTTCGTTTAGTATCCAGACTCCGGTTATTAAGTTGAGCGTCAGGCTCCGATAATTTTCGTTGAGTATCCAGACTCTGGTTATTACGTTGAGCGTTCAGGCTCCGGTCAGTTTCGTTGAGTATCCAAATTCCAGTTATTACGTTGAGCGTTCAGGCTCTGGTCAGTTTCGTTGGGTATCCAGACTCCGGTGATTACGGTGATCGTTCAGGCTCCGGTCATTTTCGTTGAGTATCCAGACTCGGGTTATTACGTTGAGCGTTCAGGCTCCGGTCAGTTTCGTTGAGTATCCAGATTCTGGTTATTACGTTGAGCGTTCAGGCTCTGGTAAGTTTTGTTGGGTATCCAGACTCCGGTTATTACGTTGAGCAATCAAGCTCCGGTAAGTTTCGCTGGGTATCCAGACTCCGGTTATTACGTTGAGCGTTTATGCTCCAGTCATTTTCGTTGAGTATCCAGACTCCTGTTATTACATTGATCGTTCAGGCTCCGGTCAGTTTCGTTGAGTATCCAGACTTTGGTTATTAAGTTGAGCGTTCAGGCTCCGTTCATTTTCGTTGAGTATCCAGACTCTAGTTATTACATTGAGCGTTCAGGCTCCGGTCAGTTTCTTGAGTATCCAAATTACGGTTATTACGTTGAGCGTTCAGGCTCCAGTCAGTTTCGTTGGGTATCAAGACACCGGTTATTACGCTGAGCGTTCAGGCTCTGGTCAGTTTCATTGGGTATTCAGACTCAGGTTATTACATTGGTCATTCAGTCTCCGGTCAGTTTCATTGAGTATCCAGACTCCAGTTATTACGTTGAGCGTTCAGGCTCCAGTCAGTTTCGTTGGGTATCCAAACTCCGGTTATTACGTTGAGCGTTCAGGCTCCGGTCATTCTCGTTGAGTATCCAGACTCTAGTTATTACGTTGAGCGTTCAGGCTCCGGTAAATTTCGTTGAGTATCTGGATTCTGATTATTACGTTGAGCGTTCAGGCTCCGGTCAGTTTCGTTGGGTATCCAGACTTCGGTTATTACGTTGAGCGTTCAGGCTCCGGTCATTTTTGTTTAGTATCCAAACTCCGGTTATTAAGTTGAGCGTCAGGCTCCGATAATTTTTGTTGAGTATCCAGACTCTGGTTATTACGTTGAGCGTTCAGGCTCCGGTCTGTTTCGTTGAGTATCCAAATTCCAGTTATTACGTTGAGCGTTCAGGCTCTGGTCAGTTTCGTTGGGTATCCAGACTCCGGTGATTACGGTGATCGTTCAGGCTCCGGTCATTTTCGTTGAGTATCCAGACTCGGGTTATTACGTTGAGCGTTCAGGCTCCGGTCAGTTTCGTTGAGTATCCAGATTCCGGTTATTACGTTGAGCATTCAGGCTCTGGTAAGTTTTGTTGGGTATCTAGACTCCGGTTATTACGTTGAGCAATCAGGCTCTGGTAAGTTTCGTTGGGTATCCAGACTCCGGTTATTACGTTGAGCGTTTAGGCTCCAGTCATTTTTGTTGAGTATCCAGACTCCTGTGATTACGTTGAGCGCTTAGACTCCGGTCAGTTTTGTTGAGTATCCAGACTTTGGTGATTAAGTTGAGCGTTCAGGCTCCGTTCATTTTTGTTGAGTATCCAGACTCTAGTTATAACATTGAGCGTTCAGGCTCCGGTCAGTTTCGTTGACTATCCATATTCCGGTTATTACGTTGAGCGTTCAGGCTCCAGTCAGTTTCGTTGGGTATCAAGACACCGGTTATTATGCTGAGCATTCAGGCTCTGGTCAGTTTCATTGGGTATCCAGACTCCGGTTATTACATTGGTCGTTCAGTCTCCAGTCAGTTTCGTTGAGTATCCAGAATCCAGTTATTACGTTGAGCGTTCAGGCTCCAGTCAGTTTCGTTGGGTATCCAAACACCGGTTATTACGCTGAGCGTTCAGGCTCCGGTCAGTTTCATTGGGTATCCAGACTCCAGTTATTTCGTTGGTCGTTCAGGCTCCGGTCAGTTTCGTTGAGTATCCAGACTTTGGTTATTACGTTGAGCGTTCGGGCTCGAGTCAGTTTCGTTGGGTATCCAAACTCTGGTTATTACGTTGAGCGCTCAGGATCCAGTCATTTTCGTTGAGTATCCAGACTCCGGTTATTACGTTGATCGTTCAAGCTCCGGTCGGTTTAGTTGAGTATCCAAACTCTCGTTATTAAGTTGAGCGTTCAGGCTCCGGTCATTTTCGTTGAGTATCCATACTCTGGTTATTATGTTAATCGTTCAGGCTCCGGTCAGTTTCGTTGAGTATCCAGATTCCGGTTATTACGTTAGGCGTTCAGGATCCGGTCAGTTTCGTTGGGTATCAAGACACCGGTTATTACGTTGAGCATTCAGGCTCCGGTCAGTTTCATTGGGTATCCAGACTCCGGTTATTACGTTGATCATTCAGTGTCCGGTCAGTTTCGTTGAGTATCCAGACTCCAGTTATTACGTTGAGCGTTCAGGCTCCAGTCAGTTTCGTTGGTTATCCAAACTCCGGTTATTACGTTGAGCGTTCAGGCTCCGGTCATATTTGTTGAGTATCCAGACTCTAGTTATTACGTTCAGCGTTCAGGCTCCGGTCAGTTTCGTTGAGTATCTGGATTCCGATTATTACGTTGAGCCTTCAGGCTCCGGTGATTTTAGTTGAGTATCCAAACTATGGTAATTAAGTTGAGCGTTCAGGCTCTGGTCATTTTCGTTGAGTATCAAGACTCTGGTTATTACGTTGATTGTTCAGGCTTCGGTCAGTTTCGTTGAGTATCCAGACTCCGGTTATTACGTTGAGCGTTCGGGCTTCGGTTAGTTTCGTTGGGTATCTAGACTCCGGTGATTACGGTGATCGTTCAGGCTCCGGTCATTTTCGTTGAGTATCTAGACTCGGGTTATTACGTTGAGCGTTCAGGCTCCGGTCAGTTTCGTTGAGTATCCAGATTCCGGTTATTACGTTGAGCGTTCAGGCTCTGGTAAGTTTTGTTGGGTATCCAGACTCCGGTTATTACGTTGAGCAATCAGGCTCCGGTAAGTTTCGGTGGGTATCCAGACTCCGGTTATTACGTTGAGCGTTTATGCTCCAGTCATTTTCGTTGAGTATCCAGACTCCTGTTATTACGTTGATCGTTCAGGCTCCGGTCAGTTTTGTTGAGTATCCAGACTTTGGTTATTAAGTTGAGCGTTCAGGCTCTGTTCATTTTCGTTGAGTATCCAGACTCTAGTTATTACATTGAGCGTTCAGGCTCCGGTCAGTTTCTTGAGTATCCAAATTACGGTTATTACGTTGAGCGTTCAGGCTCCAGTCAGTTTCGTTGGGTATCAAGACACCGGTTATTACGCTGAGCGTTCAGGCTCTGGTCAGTTTCATTGGGTATTCAGACTCAGGTTATTACATTGGTCATTCAGTCTCCGGTCAGTTTCATTGAGTATCCAGACTCCAGTTATTACGTTGAGCGTTCAGGCTCCAGTCAGTTTCGTTGGGTATCCAAACTCTGGTTATTACGTTGAGCGTTCAGGCTCCGGTCATTCTCGTTGAGTATCCAGACTCTAGTTATTACGTTGAGCGTTCAGGCTCCGGTAAATTTAGTTGAGTATCTGGATTCTGATTATTACATTGAGCGTTCAGGCTCCGGTCAGTTTCGTTGGGTATCCAGACTCCGGTTATTACGTTGAGCGTTCAGGCTCCGGTCATTTTCGTTTAGTATCCAGACTCCGGTTATTAAGTTGAGCGTCAGGCTCCGATAATTTTCGTTGAGTATCCAGACTCTGGTTATTACGTTGAGCGTTCAGGCTCCGGTCAGTTTCGTTGAGTATCCAAATTCCAGTTATTACGTTGAGCGTTCAGGCTCTGGTCAGTTTCGTTGGGTATCCAGACTCCGGTGATTACGGTGATCGTTCAGGCTCCGGTCATTTTCGTTGAGTATCCAGACTCGGGTTATTACGTTGAGCGTTCAGGCTCCGGTCAGTTTCGTTGAGTATCCAGATTCCGGTTATTACGTTGAGCGTTCAGGCTCTGGTAAGTTTTGTTGGGTATCTAGACTCCGGTTATTACGTTGAGCAATCAGGCTCTGGTAAGTTTCGTTGGGTATCCAGACTCCGGTTATTACGTTGAGCGTTTAGGCTCCAGTCATTTTTGTTGAGTATCCAGACTCCTGTGATTACGTTGAGCGCTCAGAATCCGGTCAGTTTCGTTGAGTATCCAGACTTTGGTTATTAGGTTGAGCGTTCAGGCTCCGTTCATTTTTGTTGAGTATCCAGACTCTAGTTATAACATTGAGCGTTCAGGCTCCGGTCAGTTTCGTTGAGTATCCAGATTCCGGTTATTACGTTGAGCGTTCAGGCTCCAGTCAGTTTCGTTGGGTATCAAGACACCGGTTATTATGCTGAGCATTCAGGCTCTGGTCAGTTTCATTGGGTATCCAGACTCCGGTTATTACATTGGTCGTTCAGTCTCCGGTCAGTTTCGTTGAGTATCCAGAATCCAGTTATTACGTTGAGCGTTCAGGCTCCAGTCAGTTTCGTTGGGTATCCAAACACCGGTTATTACGCTGAGCGTTCAGGCTCCGGTCAGTTTCATTGGGTATCCAGACTCCGGTTATTTCGTTGGTCGTTCAGGCTCCGGTCAGTTTCGTTGAGTATCCAGACTTTGGTTATTACGTTGAGCGTTCGGGCTCGAGTCAGTTTCGTTGGGTATCCAAACTCTGGTTATTACGTTGAGCGCTCAGGATCCAGTCATTTTCGTTGAGTATCCAGACTCCGGTTATTACGTTGAGTGTTCAAGCTCCGGTCAGTTTAGTTGAGTATCCAAACTCTGGTTATTAAGTTGAGCGTTCAGGCTCCGGTCATTTTCGTTGAGTATCCAGACTCTGGTTATTATGTTAATCGTTCAGGCTCCGGTCAGTTTCGTTGAGTATCCAGATTCCGGTTATTACGTTAGGCGTTCAGGATCCGGTCAGTTTCGTTGGGTATCAAGACACCGATTATTACGTTGAGCGTTCAGGCTCCGGTCAGTTTCATTGGGTATCCAGACTCCGGTTATTACGTTGATCATTCAGTGTCCGGTCAGTTTCGTTGAGTATCCAGACTCCAGTTATTACGTTGAGCGTTCAGGCTCCAGTCAGTTTCGTTGGTTATCCAAACTCCGGTTATTACGTTGAGCGTTCAGGCTCCGGTCATATTTGTTGAGTATCCAGACTCTAGTTATTACGTTGAGCGTTTAGGCTCCGGTCAGTTTCGTTGAGTATCTGGATTCCGATTATTACGTTGAGCCTTCAGGCTCCTGTCATTTTAGTTGAGTATCCAAACTATGGTAATTAAGTTGAGCGTTCAGGCTCTGGTCATTTTCGTTGAGTATCAAGACTCTGGTTATTACGTTGATTGTTCAGGCTCCGGTCAGTTTCGTTGAGTATCCGGACTCCGGTTATTACGTTGAGCGTTCGGGCTTCGGTCAGTTTCGTTGGGTATCTAGACTCCGGTGATTACGGTGATCGTTCAGGCTCCGGTCATTTTCGTTGAGTATCTAGACTCGGGTTATTACGTTGAGCGTTCAGGCTCCGGTCAGTTTCGTTGAGTATCCAGATTCCGGTTATTATGTTGAGCGTTCAGGCTCTGGTAAGTTTTGTTGGGTATCCAGACTCCGGTTATTACGTTGAGCAATCAGGCTCCGGTAAGTTTCGCTGGGTATCCAGACTCCGGTTATTACCTTGAGCGTTTATGCTCCAGTCATTTTCGTTGAGTATCCAGACTCCTGTTATTACGTTGATCGTTCAGGCTCCGGTCAGTTTTGTTGAGTATTCAGACTTTGGTTATTAAGTTGAGCGTTCAGGCTCTGTTCATATTCATTCAGTATCCAGACTCTAGTTATTACATTGAGCGTTCAGGCTCCGGTCAGTTTCTTGAGTATCCAAATTACGGTTATTACGTTGATCGTTCAGGCTCCAGTCAGTTTCGTTGGGTATCAAGACACCGGTTATTACGCTGAGCGTTCAGGCTCTGGTCAGTTTCATTGGGTATTCAGACTCAGGTTATTACATTGGTCATTCAGTCTCCGGTCAGTTTCATTGAGTATCCAGACTCCAGTTATTACGTTGAGCGTTCAGGCTCCAGTCAGTTTCGTTGGGTATCAAACTCCGGTTATTACGTTGAGCGTTCAGGCTCCGGTCATTCTCGTTGAGTATCCAGACTCTAGTTATTACGTTGAGCGTTCAGGCTCCGGTAAATTTCGTTGAGTATCTGGATTCTGATTATTACGTTGAGTGTTCAAGCTCCGGTCAGTTTCGTTGGGTATCCAGACTCCGGTTATTACGTTGAGCGTTCAGGCTCCGGTCATTTTCGTTTAGTATCCAGACTCCGGTTATTAAGTTGAGCGTCAGGCTCCGATAATTTTCGTTGAGTATCCAGACTCTGGTTATTACGTTGAGCGTTCAGGCTCCGGTCAGTTTCGTTGAGTATCCAAATTCCAGTTATTACGTTGAGCGTTCAGGCTCTGGTCAGTTTCGTTGGGTATCCAGACTCCGGTGATTAGGGTGATCGTTCAGGCTCCGGTCATTTTCGTTGAGTATCTAGACTCGGGTTATTACGTTGAGCGTTCAGGCTCCGGTCAGTTTTGTTGAGTATCCAGATTCCGGTTATTACGTTGAGCGTTCAGGCTCTGGTAAGTTTTGTTGGGTATCTAGACTCCGGTTATTACGTTGAGAAATCAGGCTCTGGTAAGTTTCGTTGGGTATCCAGACTCCGGTTATTACGTTGAGCGTTTAGGCTCCAGTCATTTTCGTTGAGTATCCAGACTCCTGTGATTACGTTGAGCGCTCAGAATCCGGTCAGTTTCGTTGAGTATCCAGACTTTGGTTATTAAGTTGAGCGTTCAGGCTCCGTTCATTTTTGTTGAGTATCCAGACTCTAGTTATAACATTGAGCGTTCAGGCTCCGGTCAGTTTCGTTGAGTATCCAGATTCCGGTTATTACGTTGAGCGTTCAGGCTCCAGTCAGTTTCGTTGGGTATCAAGACACCGGTTATTATGCTGAGCATTCAGGCTCTGGTCAGTTTCATTGGGTATCCAGACTCCGGTTATTACATTGGTCGTTCAGTCTCTGGTCAGTTTCGTTGAGTATCCAGAATCCAGTTATTACGTTGAGCGTTCAGGCTTTAGTCAGTTTCGTTGGGTATCCAAACACCGGTTATTACGCTGAGCGTTCAGGCTCCGGTCAGTTTCATTGGGTATCCAGACTCCGGTTATTTCGTTGGTCGTTCAGTCTCCGGTCAGTTTCGTTGAGTATCTAGACTGCAGCTATTACGTTGAGTGTTCGGGCTCGAGTCAGTTTCGTTGGGTATCCAAACTCTGGTTATTACGTTGAGCGCTCAGGATCCAGTCATTTTCGTTGAGTATCCAGACTCCGGTTATTACGTTGATCGTTCAAGCTCCGGTCAGTTTAGTTGAGTATCCAAACTCTGGTTATTAAGTTGAGCGTTCAGGCTCCGGTCATTTTCGTTGAGTATCCAGACTCTGGTTATTATGTTAATCGTTCAGGCTCCGGTCAGTTTCGTTGAGTATCCAGATTCCGGTTATTACGTTAGGCGTTCAGGATCCGGTCAGTTTCGTTGGGTATCAAGACACCGGTTATTACGTTGAGCGTTCAGGCTCCGGTCAGTTTCATTGGGTATCCAGACTCCGGTTATTACGTTGATCATTCAGTGTCCGGTCAGTTTCGTTGAGTATCCAGACTCCAGTTATTACGTTGAGCGTTCAGGCTCTAGTCAGTTTAGTTGGTTATCCAAACTCCGGTTATTACGTTGAGCGTTCAGGCTCCGGTCATATTTGTTGAGTATCCAGACTCTAGTTATTACGTTGAGCGTTCAGGCTCCGGTCAGTTTCGTTGAGTATCTGGATTCCGATTATTACGTTGAGCCTTCAGGCTCCGGTCATTTTAGTTGAGTATCCAAACTATGGTAATTAAGTTGAGCGTTCAGGCTCTGGTCATTTTCGTTGAGTATCAAGACTCTGGTTATTACGTTGATTGTTCAGGCTCCGGTCAGTTTCGTTGAGTATCCAGACTCCGGTTATTACGTTGGGCGTTCGGGGTCCGGTCAGTTTCGTTGGGTATCTAGACTCCGGTGATTACGGTGATCGTTCAGGCTCCGGTCATTTTCGTTGAGTATCTAGACTCGGGTTATTACGTTGAGCGTTCAGGCTCCGGTCAGTTTCGTTGAGTATCCAGATTCCGGTTATTACGTTGAGCGTTCAGGCTCTGGTAAGTTTTGTTGGGTATCCAGACTCCGGTTATTACGTTGAGCAATCAGGCTCCGGTAAGTTTCGCTGGGTATCCAGACTCCGGTTATTACGTTGAGCGTTTATGCTCCAGTCATTTTCGTTGAGTATCCAGACTCCTGTTATTACGTTGATCGTTCAGGCTCCGGTCAGTTTTGTTGAGTATCCAGACTTTGGTTATTAAGTTGAGCGTTCAGGCTCTGTTCATTTTCGTTGAGTATCCAGACTCTAGTTATTACATTGAGCGTTCAGGCTCCGGTCAGTTTCTTGAGTATCCAAATTACGGTTATTACGTTGAGCGTTCAGGCTCAAGTCAGTTTCGTTGGGTATCAAGACACCGGTTATTACGCTGAGCGTTCAGGCTCTGGTCAGTTTCATTGGGTATTCAGACTCAGGTTATTACATTGGTCATTCAGTCTCCGGTCAGTTTCATTGAGTATCCAGACTCCAGTTATTACGTTGAGCGTTCAGTCTCCAGTCAGTTTCGTTGGGTATCCAAACTCCGGTTATTACGTTGAGCGTTCAGGCTCCGGTCATTCTCGTTGAGTATCCAGACTCTAGTTATTACGTTGAGCGTTCAGGCTCCGGTAAATTTCGTTGAGTATCTGGATTCTGATTATAACGTTGAGCGTTCAGGCTCCGGTCAGTTTCGTTGGGTATCCAGACTTCGGTTATTACGTTGAGCGTTCAGGCTCCGGTCATTTTCGTTTAGTATCCAGACTCCGGTTATTAAGTTGAGCGTCAGGCTCCGATAATTTTCGTTGAGTATCCAGACTCTGGTTATTACGTTGAGCGTTCAGGCTCCGGTCAGTTTCGTTGAGTATCCAAATTCCAGTTATTACGTTGAGCGTTCAGGCTCTGGTCAGTTTCGTTGGGTATCCAGACTCCGGTGATTACGGTGATCGTTCAGGCTCCGGTCATTTTCGTTGAGTATCCAGACTCGGGTTATTACGTTGAGCGTTCAGGCTCCGGTCAGTTTTGTTGAGTATCCAGATTCCGGTTATTACGTTGAGCGTTCAGGCTCCGGTCAGTTTTGTTGAGTATCCAGATTCCGGTTATTACGTTGAGCGTTCAGGCTCTGGTAAGTTTTGTTGGGTATCTAGACTCCGGTTATTACGTTGAGCAATCAGGCTCTGGTATGTTTCGTTGGGTATCCAGACTCCGGTTATTACGTTGAGCGTTTAGGCTCCAGTCATTTTCGTTGAGTATCCAGACTCCTGTGATTACGTTGAGCGCTCAGAATCCGGTCAGTTTCGTTGAGTATCCAGACTTTGGTTATTAAGTTGAGCGTTCAGGCTCCGTTCATTTTTGTTGAGTATCCAGACTCTAGTTATAACATTGAGCGTTCAGGCTCCAGTCAGTTTCGTTGAGTATCCAGATTCCGGTTATTACGTTGAGCGTTCAGGCTCCAGTCAGTTTCGTTGGGTATCAAGACACCGGTTATTATGCTGAGCATTCAGGCTCTGGTCAGTTTCATTGGGTATCCAGACTCCGGTTATTACATTGGTCGTTCAGTCTCCGGTCAGTTTCGTTGAGTATCCAGAATCCAGTTATTACGTTGAGCGTTCAGGCTCCAGTCAGTTTCGTTGGGTATCCAAACACCGGTTATTACGCTGAGCGTTCAGGCTCCGGTCAGTTTCATTTGGTATCCAGACTCCGTTTATTTCGTTGGTCGTTCAGTCTCCGGTCAGTTTCGTTGAGTATCTAGACTGCAGTTATTACGTTGAGCGTTCGGGCTCGAGTCAGTTTCGTTGGGTTTCCAAACTCTGGTTATTACGTTGAGCGCTCAGGATCCAGTCATTTTCGTTGAGTATCCAGACTCCGGTTATTACGTTGATCGTTCAGGCTCCGGTCAGTTTAGTTGAGTATCCAAACTCTGGTTATTAAGTTGAGCGTTCAGGCTCCGGTCATTTTCGTTGAGTATCCAGACTCTGGTTATTATGTTGATCGTTCAGGCTCCAGTCAGTTTCGTTGAGTATCCAGATTCCGGTTATTACGTTAGGCGTTCAGGATCCGGTCAGTTTCGTTGGGTATCAAGACACCGGTTATTACGTTGAGCGTTCAGGCTCCGGTCAGTTTCATTGGGTATCCAGACTGCGGTTATTACGTTGATCATTCAGTGTCCGGTCAGTTTCGTTGAGTATCCAGACTCCAGTTATTACGTTGAGCGTTCAGGCTCCAGTCAGTTTCGTTGGTTATCCAAACTCCGGTTATTACGTTGAGCGTTCAGGCTCCGGTCATATTCGTTGAATATCCAGACTCTAGTTATTACGTTGAGCGTTCAGGCTTCGTTCAGTTTCATTGGGTATCCAGACTACGGTTATTACGTTGAGCGTTAAGGCTCCGGTCAGTTTTGTTTGGTATCCAGACTCCGATTATTACGTTGAGCGTTTAGGGTCCGGTCAGTTTCGTTGGGTATCCAGACTCCGGTTATTACGTTGAGCGTTCAGGCTCCGGTCAGTTTCATTGGGTATCCAAACTCCGGTTTTTACGTTGAGCGTTCATGCTCCGGTCAGTTTCGTTTGGTATCCAGACTCCAGTTATTACGTTTAGCATTCAGGTTCTGGTCAGTTATTTAGGTATCCAGACTCCGGTTATTACGTTGAGCGTTCAGGCTCCGGTCATTTTCGTTGAGTATCCAGATCTGGTTATTACGTTGAGCGTTCAGACTCCATTCAGTTTCGTTGGGTATCCAGACTCCGGTTATTACGTTGAGCGTTCAGGCTCTAGTCAGTTTCGTTTAATATCCAGACTCCAGTTATTACGTTGAGCGTTCAGGCTCCGGTCAGTTTGGTTGGGTATCTAGACTCTGGTTATTACGTTGAGCGTTCAAGTTCCGGTCATTTTCGATGAGTATCCAGACTCCAGTTATTACGTTGAGCATTCAGGCTCTGGTCATTTTTGTTGAGTATCCAGACTCCGATTATTATGTTGAGCGTTCAGGCTCTGGTCAGTTTCATTGGGTATCCAGACTCCGGTGATTATGGTGATCGTTCAGGCTCCGGTCATTTTCGTTGAGTATCCAGACTCGGGTTATTACGTTGAGCGTTCAGGCTCCGGTCAGTTTCGTTGAGTATCCAGATTCTGGTTATTACGTTGAGCGTTCAGGCTCTGGTAAGTTTTGTTGGGTATCTAGACTCCGGTTATTACGTTGAGCAATCAGGCTCCGGTAAGTTTCGTTGGGTATCCAGACTCCGGTTATTACGTTGAGCGTTTAGGCTCCAGTCATTTTCGTTGAGTATCCAGACTTCTGTGATTACGTTGAGCGCTCAGACTCCGGTCAGTTTTGTTGAGTATCCAGACTTTGGTTATTAAGTTGAGCGTTCAGGCTCCGTTCATTTTTGTTGAGTATCCAGACTCTAGTTATTACATTGACCGTTCAGGCTCCGGTCAGTTTCGTTGAGTATCCAGATTCCGGTTATTACGTTGAGCATTCAGGCTCCAGTCAGTTTCGTTGGGTATCAAGACACCGGTTATTATGCTGAGCATTCAAGCTCTGGTCAGTTTCATTGGGTATCCAGACTCCGGTTATTACATTGGTCGTTCAGTCTCCGGTCAGTTTCGTTGAGTATCCAGAATCCAGTTATTACGTTGAGCGTTCAGGCTCTAGTCAGTTTCGTTGGGTATCCAAACTCCGGTTATTACGTTGAGCGTTCAGGCTCCGGTCATTTTCGTTGAGTATCCAGACTCTAGTTATTACGTTGAGCGTTCTGGCTCCAGTCAGTTTCGTTGAGTATCTGGATTCCGATTATTACGTTGAGCGTTCAGGCTCCGGTCAGTTTCATTGAGTATCCAGACTCTGGTTATTACGTTGAGCGTTCAGGCTCCTGTCATTTTCGTTTAGTATCCAGACTCCGGTTATTAAGTTGAGCGTCAGGCTCCGATAATTTTCGTTGAGTATCAAGACTCAGGTTATTACGTTGAGCGTTCAGGCTCTGGTCAGTTTCGTTGAGTATCCAAATTCCAGTTATTAGGTTGAGCGTTCAGGCCCCGGTCAGTTTCGTTGGGTATCCAGACTCCGGTGATTACGGTGATCGTTCAGGCTCCGGTCATTTTCGTTGAGTATCCAGACTCGAGTTATTACGTTGAGCGTTCAGGCTCCGGTCAGTTTCGTTGAGTATCCAGATTCCGGTTATTACATTGAGCGTTCAGGCTCTGGTAAGTTTTGTTGGGTATCCAGACTCCAGTTATTACGTTGAGCAATTAGGCTCTGGTAAGTTTCGTTAGGTATCCAGACTCCGGTTATTACGTTGAGCGTTTAGGATCCAGTCATTTTCGTTGAGTATCCAGGCTCCTGTTATTACGTTGAGCGTTCAGGCTCCGGTCAGTTTCGTTGAGTATCTAGACTTTGGTTATTAAGTTGAGCGTTCAGGCTCCGTTCATTTTCATTGAGTATCCAGATTCTAGTTATTACATTGAGCGTTTAGGCTCCGGTCAGTTTCGTTGAGTATCAAGAATCCGGTTATTACGTTGAGTGTTCAGGCTCTAGTCAGTTTCATTGGGTATCAAGACACCGGTTATTACGCTGAGCGTACAGGCTCCGGTCAGTTTCATTGGGTATCCAGACTCCGGGTATTACATTAGTGGTTCAGTCTCCGGTCAGTTTCGTTGAGTATCAAGACTCCAGTTATTACGTTGAGCGTTCAGGCTCCGGTCATTCTCGTTGAGTATCCAGACTCTAGTTATTACGTTGAGCGTTCAGGCTCCGGTAAATTTCGTTGAGTATCTGGATTCTGATTATTACGTTGAGCGTTCAGGCTCCGGTCAGTTTCGTTGGGTATCCAGACTCTAGTTATTACGTTGAGCGTTCTGGCTCCAGTCAGTTTCGTTTAGTATCTGGATTCCGATTATTACGTTGAGCGTTCAGGCTCCGGTCAGTTTCGTTGAGTATCCAGACTCTGGTTATTACGTTGAGCGTTCAGGCTCCTGTCATTTTTGTTTAGTATCCAAATTCCAGTTATTATGTTGAGCATTCAGGCTCTGGTCAGTTTCGTTGGGTATCCAGACTCCGGTGATTATGGTGATCGTTCAGGCTCCGGTCATTTTCGTTGAGTATCCAGACTCGGGTTATTACGTTGAGCGTTCAGGCTCCGGTCAGTTTCGTTGAGTATCCAGATTCTGGTTATTACGTTGAGCGTTCAGGCTCTGGTAAGTTTTGTCGGGTATCTAGACTCCGGTTATTACGTTGAGCAATCAGGCTCCGGTAAGTTTCGTTGGGTATCCAGACTCCGGTTATTACGTTGAGCGTTTAGGCTTCAGTCATTTTCGTTGAGTATCCAGACTCCTGTGATTACGTTGAGCGCTCAGACTCCGGTCAGTTTCGTTGAGTATCCAGACTTTGGTTATTAAGTTGAGCGTTCAGGCTCCGTTGATTTTTGTTGAGTATCCAGACTCTAGTTATTACATTGAGCGTTCAGGCTCCGGTCAGTTTCGTTGAGTATCCAGATTCCGGTTATTACGTTGAGCATTCAGGCTCCAGTCAGTTTCGTTGGGTATCAAGACACCGGTTATTATGCTGAGCATTCAAGCTCTGGTCAGTTTCATTGGGTATCCAGACTCCGGTTATTACATTGGTCGTTCAGTCTCCGGTCAGTTTCGTTGAGTATCCAGAATCCAGTTATTACGTTGAGCGTTCAGGCTCCAGTCAGTTTTGTAGGGTATCCAAACACCGGTTATTACGCTGAGCGTTCAGGCTCCGGTCAGTTTCATTTGGTATCCAGACTCCGGTTATTTCGTTGGTCGTTCAGTCTCCGGTCAGTTTCGTTGAGTATCTAGACTGCAGTTATTACGTTGAGCGTTCGGGCTCGAGTCAGTTTCGTTGGGTATCCAAACTCTGGTTATTACGTTGAGCGCTCAGGATCCAGTCATTTTCGTTGAGTATCCAGACTCCGGTTATTACGTTGATCGTTCAGGCTCCGGTCAGTTTAGTTGAGTATCCAAACTCTGGTTATTATGTTGATCGTTCAGGCTCCGGTCAGTTTCGTTGAGTATCCAGATTCCGGTTATTACGTTAGGCGTTCAGGATCCGGTCAGTTTCGTTGGGTATCAAGACACCGGTTATTACGTTGAGCGTTCAGGCTCCGGTCAGTTTCATTGGGTATCCAGACTGCGGTTATTACGTTGATCATTCAGTGTTCGGTCAGTTTCGTTGAGTATCCAGACTCCAGTTATTACGTTGAGCGTTCAGGCTCCAGTCAGTTTCGTTGGTTATCCAAACTCCGGTTATTACGTTGAGCGTTCAGGCTCCGGTCATATTCGTTGAGTATCCAGACTCTAGTTATTACGTTGAGCGTTCAGGCTCCGTTCAGTTTCATTGGGTATCCAGACTCCGGTTATTACGTTGAGCGTTAAGGCTCCGGTCAGTTTCGTTTGGTATCCAGACTCCGATTATTACGTTGAGCGTTTAGGGTCCGGTCAGTTTCGTTGGGTATCCAGACTCCGGTTATTACGTTGAGCGTTCAGGCTCCGGTCAGTTTCATTGGGTATCCAAACTCCGGTTATTACGTTGAGCGTTCAGGCTCCGGTCAGTTTCATTGGGTATCCAAACTCCGGTTTTTACGTTGAGCGTTCAGGCTCCGGTCAGTTTCGTTTGGTATCCAGACTCCAGTTATTACGTTTAGCATTCAGGTTCTGGTCAGTTATTTAGGTATCCAGACTCCGGTTATTACGTTGAGCGTTCAGGCTCCGGTCATTTTCGTTGAGTATCCAGATCTGGTTATTACGTTGAGCGTTCAGACTCCATTCAGTTTCGTTGGGTATCCAGACTCCGGTTATTACGTTGAGCATTCAGGCTCTAGTCAGTTTCGTTTAATATCCAGACTCCAGTTATTACGTTGAGCGTTCAGGCTCCGGTCAGTTTGGTTGGGTATCTAGACTCCGGTTATTACGTTGAGCGTTCAAGTTCCGGTCATTTTCGATGAGTATCCAGACTCCAGTTATTACGTTGAGCATTCAGGCTCTGGTCATTTTTGTTGAGTATCCAGACTCCGATTATTATGTTGAGCGTTCAGGCTCTGGTCAGTTTCGTTGGGTATCTAGACTCCGGTGATTATGGTGATCGTTCAGGCTCCGGTCATTTTCGTTGAGTATCCAGACTCGGGTTATTACGTTGAGCGTTCAGGCTCCGGTCAGTTTCGTTGAGTATCTAGATTCTGGTTATTACGTTGAGCGTTCAGGCTCTGGTAAGTTTTGTTGGGTATCTAGACTCCGGTTATTACGTTGAGCAATCAGGCTCCGGTAAGTTTCGTTGGGTATCCAGACTCCGGTTATTACGTTGAGCGTTTAGGCTCCAGTCATTTTCGTTGAGTATCCAGACTCCTGTGATTACGTTGAGCGCTCAGACTCCGGTCAGTTTCGTTGAGTATCCAGACTTTGGTTATTAAGTTGAGCGTTCAGGCTCTGTTCATTTTTGTTGAGTATCCAGATTCTAGTTATTACATTGACCGTTCAGGCTCCGGTCAGTTTTGTTGAGTATCCAGATTCCGGTTATTACGTTGAGCATTCAGGCTCCAGTCAGTTTCGTTGGGTATCAAGACACCGGTTATTATGCTGAGCATTCAAGCTCTGGTCAGTTTCATTGGGTATCCAGACTCCGGTTATTACATTGGTCGTTCAGTCTCCGGTCAGTTTCGTTGAGTATCCAGAATCCAGTTATTACGTTGAGCGTTCAGGCTCCAGTCAGTTTCGTTGGGTATCCAAACTCCGGTTATTACGTTGAGCGTTCAGGCTCCGGTCATTTTCGTTGAGTATCCAGACTCTAGTTATTACGTTGAGCGTTCTGGCTCCAGTCAGTTTCGTTGAGTATCTAGACTGCAGTTATTACGTTGAGCGTTCGGGCTCGAGTCAGTTTCGTTGGGTATCCAAACTCTGGTTATTACGTTGAGTGCTCAGGATCCAGTCATTTTTGTTGAGTATCTAGACTCCGGTTATTACGTTGATCGTTCAGGCTCCGGTCAGTTTAGTTGAGTATCCAAACTCTGGTTATTAAGTTGAGCGTTCAGGCTCCGGTCATTTTCGTTGAGTATCCAGACTCTGGTTATTATGTTGATCGTTCAGGCTCCGGTCAGTTTCGTTGAGTATCCAGATTCCGGTTATTATGTTAGGCGTTCAGGATCCGGTCAGTTTCGTTGGGTATCAAGACACCAGTTATTACGTTGAGCGTTCAGGCTCCGGTCAGTTTCATTGGGTATCCAGACTGCGGTTATTACGTTGATCATTCAGTGTCCGGTCAGTTTCGTTGAGTATCCAGACTCCAGTTATTACGTTGAGCGTTCAGGCTCCAGTCAGTTTCGTTGGTTATCCAAACTCCGGTTATTACGTTGAGCGTTCAGGCTCCGGTCATATTCGTTGAGTATCCAGACTCTAGTTATTACGTTGAGCGTTCAGGCTCCGTTCAGTTTCATTGGGTATCCAGACTCCGGTTATTACGTTGAGCGTTAAGGCTCCGGTCAGTTTCGTTTGGTATCCAGACTCCGATTATTATGTTGAGCGTTTAGGGTCCGGTCAGTTTCTTTGGGTATCCAGACTCCGGTTATTACATTGAGCGTTCAGGCTCCGGTCAGTTTCATTGGGTATCCAAACTCCGGTTTTTACGTTGAGCGTTCAGGCTCCGGTCAGTTTCGTTTGGTATCCAGACTCCAGTTATTACGTTTAGCATTCAGGTTCTGGTCAGTTATTTAGGTATCCAGACTCCGGTTATTACGTTGAGCGTTCAGGCTCCGGTCATTTTCGTTGAGTATCCAGATCTGGTTATTACGTTGAGGGTTCAGACTCCATTCAGTTTCGTTGGGTATCTAGACTCCGGTTATTACGTTGAGCGTTCAGGCTCTAGTCAGTTCCGTTTAATATCCAGACTCCAGTTATTACGTTGAGCGTTCAGGCTCCGGTCAGTTTGGTTGGGTATCTAGACTCCGGTTATTACGTTGAGCGTTCAAGTTCCGGTCATTTTCGATGAGTATCCAGACTCCAGTTATTACATTGAGCATTCAGGCTCTGGTCATTTTTGTTGAGTATCCAGACTCCGATTATTATGTTGAGCGTTCAGGCTCTGGTCAGTTTCGTTGGGTATCCAGACTCCGGTGATTATGGTGATCGTTCAGGCTCCGGTCATTTTCGTTGAGTATCCAGACTCGGGTTATTACGTTGAGCGTTCAGGCTCCGGTCAGTTTCGTTGAGTATCCAGATTCTGATTATTACGTTGAGCGTTCAGGCTCTGGTAAGTTTTGTCGGGTATCTAGACTCCGGTTATTACGTTGAGCAATCAGGCTCCGGTAAGTTTCGTTGGGTATCCAGACTCCGGTTATTACGTTGAGCGTTTAGGCTCCAGTCATTTTCGTTGAGTATCTAGACTCCTGTGATTACGTTGAGCGCTCAGACTCCGGTCAGTTTCGTTGAGTATCCAGACTTTGGTTATTAAGTTGAGCGTTCAGGCTCTGTTCATTTTTGTTGAGTATCCAGATTCTAGTTATTACATTGACCGTTCAGGCTCCGGTCAGTTTCGTTGAGTATCCAGATTCCGGTTATTACGTTGAGCATTCAGGCTCCAGTCAGTTTCGTTGGGTATCAAAACACCGGTTATTATGCTGAGCATTCAAGCTCTGGTCAGTTTCATTGGGTATCCAGACTCCGGTTATTACATTGGTCGTTCAGTCTCCGATCAGTTTCGTTGAGTATCCAGAATCCAGTTATTACGTTGAGCGTTCAGGCTTCAGTCAGTTTCGTTGGGTATCCAAACACCGGTTATTACGCTGAGCGTTCAGGCTCCGGTCAGTTTCATTTGGTATCCAGACTCCGGTTATTTCGTTGGTCGTTCAGTCTCCGGTCAGTTTCGTTGAGTATCTAGACTGCAGTTATTACGTTGAGCGTTCGGGCTCGAGTCAGTTTCGTTGGGTATCCAAACTCTGGTTAATACGTTGAGCGCTCAGGATCCAGTCATTTTCGTTGAGTATCCAGACTCCGGTTATTACGTTGATCGTTCAGGCTCCGGTCATTTAGTTGAGTATCCAAACTCTGGTTATTAAGTTGAGCGTTCAGGCTCCGGTCATTTTCGTTGAGTATCCAGACTCTGGTTATTATGTTGATCGTTCAGGCTCCGGTCAGTTTCGTTGAGTATCCAGATTCCGGTTATTACGTTAGGCGTTCAGGATCCGGTCAGTTTCGTTGGGTATCAAGACACCGGTTATTACGTTGAGCGTTCAGGCTCCGGTCAGTTTCATTGGGTATCCAGACTGCGGTTATTACGTTGATCATTCAGTGTCCGGTCAGTTTCGTTGAGTATCCAGACTCCAGTTATTACGTTGAGCGTTCAGGCTCCAGTCAGTTTCGTTGGTTATCCAAACTCCGGTTATTACGTTGAGCGTTCAGGCTCCGGTCATATTCGTTGAGTATCCAGACTCTAAATATTACGTTGAGCGTTCAGGCTCCGTTCAGTTTCATTGGGTATCCAGACTCCGGTTATTACGTTGAGCGTTAAGGCTCCGGTCAGTTTCGTTTGGTATCCAGACTCCGATTATTACGTTGAGCGTTTAGGGTTCGGTCAGTTTCGTTGGGTATCCAGACTCCGGTTATTACGTTGAGCGTTCAGGCTCCGGTTAGTTTCATTGGGTATCGAAACTCCGGTTTTTACGTTGAGCGTTCAGGCTCCGGTCAGTTTCGTTTGGTATCCAGACTCCAGTTATTACGTTTAGCATTCAGGTTCTGGTCAGTTATTTAGGTATCCAGACTCCGGTTATTACGTTGAGCGTTCAGGCTCCGGTCATTTTCGTTGAGTATCCAGATCTGGTTATTACGTTGAGCGTTCAGACTCCATTCAGTTTCGTTGGGTATCCAGACTCCGGTTATTACGTTGAGCGTTCAGGCTCTAGTCAGTTTCGTTTAATATCCAGACTCCAGTTATTACGTTGAGCGTTCAGGCTCCGGTCAGTTTGGTTGGGTATCTAGACTCCGGTTATTACGTTGAGCGTTCAAGTTCCGGTCATTTTCGATGAGTATCCAGACTCCAGTTATTACGTTGAGCATTCAGGCTCTGGTCATTTTTGTTGAGTATCCAGACTCCGATTATTATGTTGAGCGTTCAGGCTCTGGTCAGTTTCGTTGGGTATCCAGATTCCGGTGATTATGGTGATCGTTCAGGCTCCGGTCATTTTCGTTGAGTATCCAGACTCGGGTTATTACGTTGAGCGTTCAGGCTCCGGTCAGTTTCGTTGAGTATCCAGATTCTGGTTATTACGTTGAGCATTCAGGCTCTGGTAAGTTTTGTTGGGTATCTAGACTCCGGTTATTACGTTGAGCAATCAGGCTCCGGTAAGTTTCGTTGGGTATCCAGACTCCGGTTATTACGTTGAGCGTTTAGGCTCCAGTCATTTTTGTTGAGTATCCAGACTCCTGTGATTACGTTGAGCGCTCAGACTCCGGTCAGTTTCGTTGAGTATCCAGACTTTGGTTATTAAGTTGAGCGTTCAGGCTCTGTTCATTTTTGTTGAGTATCCAGATTCTAGTTATTACATTGACCGTTCAGGCTCCGGTCAGTTTCGTTGAGTATCCAGATTCCGGTTATTACGTTGAGCATTCAGGCTCCAGTCAGTTTCGTTGGGTATCAAAACACCGGTTATTATGCTGAGCATTCAAGCTCTGGTCAGTTTCATTGGGTATCCAGACTCCGGTTATTACATTGGTCGTTCAGTCTCCGGTCAGTTTCGTTGAGTATCCAGAATCCAGTTATTACGTTGAGCGTTCAGGCTTCAGTCAGTTTCGTTGGGTATCCAAACACCGGTTATTACGCTGAGCGTTCAGGCTCCGGTCAGTTTCATTTGGTATCCAGACTCCGGTTATTTCGTTGGTCGTTCAGTCTCCGGTCAGTTTCGTTGAGTATCTAGACTGCAGTTATTACGTTGAACGTTCGGGCTCGAGTCAGTTTCGTTGGGTATCCAAACTCTGGTTAATACGTTGAGCGCTCAGGATCCAGTCATTTTCGTTGAGTATCCAGACTCCGGTTATTACGTTGATCGTTCAGGCTCCGGTCAGTTTAGTTGAGTATCCAAACTCTGGTTATTAAGTTGAGCGTTCAGGCTCCGGTCATTTTCGTTGAGTATCCAGACTCTGGTTATTATGTTGATCGTTCAGGCTCCGGTCAGTTTCGTTGAGTATCCAGATTCCGGTTATTACGTTAGGCGTTCAGGATCCGGTCAGTTTCGTTGGGTATCAAGACACCGGTTATTACGTTGAGCGTTCAGGCTCCGGTCAGTTTCATTGGGTATCCAGACTGCGGTTATTACGTTGATCATTCAGTGTCCGGTCAGTTTCGTTGAGTATCCAGACTCCAGTTATTACGTTGAGCGTTCAGGCTCCAGTCAGTTTCGTTGGTTATCCAAACTCCGGTTATTACGTTGAGCGTTCAGGCTCCGGTCATATTCGTTGAGTATCCAGACTCTAAATATTACGTTGAGCGTTCAGGCTCCGTTCAGTTTCATTGGGTATCCAGACTCCGGTTATTACGTTGAGCGTTAAGGCTCCGGTCAGTTTCGTTTGGTATCCAGACTCCGATTATTACGTTGAGCGTTTAGAGTTCGGTCAGTTTCGTTGGGTATCCAGACTCCGGTTATTACGTTGAGCGTTCAGGCTCCGGTCAGTTTCATTGGGTATCGAAACTCCGGTTTTTACGTTGAGCGTTCAGGCTCCGGTCAGTTTCGTTTGGTATCCAGACTCCAGTTATTACGTTTAGCATTCAGGTTCTGGTCAGTTATTTAGGTATCCAGACTCCGGTTATTACGTTGAGCGTTCAGGCTCCGGTCATTTTCGTTGAGTATCCAGATCTGGTTATTACGTTGAGCGTTCAGACTCCATTCAGTTTCGTTGGGTATCCAGACTCCGGTTATTACGTTGAGCGTTCAGGCTCTAGTCAGTTTCGTTTAATATCCAGACTCCAGTTATTACGTTGAGCGTTCAGGCTCCGGTCAGTTTGGTTGGGTATCTAGACTCCGGTTATTACGTTGAGCGTTCAAGTTCCGGTCATTTTCGATGAGTATCCAGACTCCAGTTATTACGTTGAGCATTCAGGCTCTGGTCATTTTTGTTGAGTATCCAGACTCCGATTATTATGTTGAGCGTTCAGGCTCTGGTCAGTTTCGTTGGGTATCCAGATTCCGGTGATTATGGTGATCGTTCAGGCTCCGGTCATTTTCGTTGAGTATCCAGACTCGGGTTATTACGTTGAGCGTTCAGGCTCCGGTCAGTTTCGTTGAGTATCCAGATTCTGGTTATTACGTTGAGCATTCAGGCTCTGGTAAGTTTTGTTGGGTATCTAGACTCCGGTTATTACGTTGAGCAATCAGGCTCCGGTAAGTTTCGTTGGGTATCCAGACTCCGGTTATTACGTTGAGCGTTTAGGCTCCAGTCATTTTCGTTGAGTATCCAGACTCCTGTGATTACGTTGAGCGCTCAGACTCCGGTCAGTTTCGTTGAGTATCCAGACTTTGGTTATTAAGTTGAGCGTTCAGGCTCCGTTCATTTTTGTTGAGTATCCAGATTCTAGTTATTACATTGACCGTTCAGGCTCCGGTCAGTTTCGTTGAGTATCCAGATTCCGGTTATTACGTTGAGCATTCAGGCTCCAGTCAGTTTCGTTGGGTATCAAGACACCGGTTATTATGCTGAGCATTCAAGCTCTGGTCAGTTTCATTGGGTATCCAGACTCCGGTTATTACATTAGTCGTTCAGTCTCCGGTCAGTTTTGTTGAGTATCCAGAATCCAGTTATTACGTTGAGCGTTCAGGCTCCAGTCAGTTTCTTTGGGTATCCAAACTCCGGTTATTACGTTGAGCGTTCAGGCTCCGGTCATTTTCGTTGAGTATCCAGACTCTAGTTATTACGTTGAGCGTTCTGGCTCCAGTCAGTTTCGTTGAGTATCTGGATTCCGATTATTACGTTGAGCGTTCAGGCTCCGGTCAGTTTCGTTGAGTATCCAGACTCTGGTTATTACGTTGAGCGTTCAGGCTCCTGTCATTTTCGTTTAGTATCCAGACTCCGGTTATTAAGTTGAGCGTCAGGCTCCGATAATTTTCGTTGAGTATCAAGACTCAGGTTATTACGTTGAGCGTTCAGGCTCTGGTCAGTTTCGTTGAGTATCCAAATTCCAGTTATTAGGTTGAGCGTTCAGGCTCCGGTCAGTTTCATTGGGTATCCAGACTCCGGTGATTACGGTGATCGTTCAGGCTCCGGTCATTTTCGTTGAGTATCCAGACTCGAGTTATTACGTTGAGCGTTCAGGCTCCGGTCAGTTTCGTTGAGTATCCAGATTCCGGTTATTACATTGAGCGTTCAGGCTCTGGTAAGTTTTGTTGGGTATCCAGACTCCAGTTATTACGTTGAGCAATTAGGCTCTGGTAAGTTTCGTTAGGTATCCAGACTCCGGTTATTACGTTGAGCGTTTAGGATCCAGTCATTTTCGTTGAGTATCCAGGCTCCTGTTATTACGTTGAGCGTTCAGGCTCCGGTCAGTTTCGTTGAGTATCTAGACTTTGGTTATTAAGTTGAGCGTTCAGGCTCCGTTCATTTTCATTGAGTATCCAGATTCTAGTTATTACATTGAGCGTTCAGGCTCCGGTCAGTTTCGTTGAGTATCAAGATTCCGGTTATTACGTTGAGCGTTCAGGCTCCAGTCAGTTTCGTTGGGTATCAAGACACCGGTTATTACGCTGAGCGTACAGGCTCCGGTCAGTTTCATTAGGTATCCAGACTCCGGGTATTACATTGGTGGTTCAGTCTCCGGTCAGTTTCCTTGAGTATCAAGACTCCAGTTATTACGTTGAGCGTTCAGGCTCCGGTCATTCTCGTTGAGTATCCAGACTCTAGTTATTACGTTGAGCGTTCAGGCTCCGGTAAATTTCGTTGAGTATCTGGATTCTGATTATTACGTTGAGCGTTCAGGCTCTGGTCAGTTTCGTTGGGTATCCAGACTCTAGTTATTACGTTGAGCGTTTTGGCTCCAGTCAGTTTCGTTGAGTATCTGGATTCCGATTATTACGTTGAGCGTTCAGGCTCCGGTCAGTTTCGTTGAGTATCCAGACTCTGGTTATTACGTTGAGCGTTCAGGCTCCTGTCATTTTCGTTGGGTATCCAGACTCCGGTGATTATGGTGATCGTTCAGGCTCCGGTCATTTTCGTTGAGTATCCAGACTCGGGTTATTACGTTGAGCGTTCAGGCTCCGGTTAGTTTCGTTGAGTATCCAGACTCTGGTTATTACGTTGAGCGTTCAGGCTCTGGTAAGTTTTGTTGGGTATCTAGACTCCGGTTATTACGTTGAGCAATCAGGCTCCGGTAAGTTTCGTTGGGTATCCAGACTCCGGTTATTACGTTGACAGTTTAGGCTCCAGTCATTTTCGTTTAGTATCCAGACTCCTGTGATTACGTTGAGCGCTCAGACTCCGGTCAGTTTCGTTGAGTATCCAGACTTTGGTTATTAAGTTGAGCGTTCAGGCTCCGTTCATTTTTGTTGAGTATCCAGACTCTAGTTATTACATTGAGAGTTCAAGCTCCGGTCAGTTTCGTTGTGTATCCAGATTCCGGTTATTACGTTGAGCATTCAGGCTCCAGTCAGTTTCGTTGGGTATCAAGACACCGGTTATTATGCTGAGCATTCAAGCTCTGGTCAGTTTCATTGGGTATCCAGACTCCGGTTATTACATTGGTCGTTCAGTCTCCGGTCAGTTTCGTTGAGTATCCAGAATCCAGTTATTACGTTGAGCGTTCAGGCTCCTGTCAGTTTTGTTGGGTATCTAAACTCCAGTTATTACGTTGAGCATTCAGGCTCCGGTCATTTTCGTTGAGGATCCAGTCTCTAGTTATTACGTTGAACGTTCAGGCTCCGGTCAGTTTTGTTGAGCGTTTAGGCTCCGGTCAGTTTCGGTTGGTATCCAGACTCCGGTTATTACGTTGAGCGTTCAGGCTCCGATCATTTTCGTATTGTATCCAGACTCCGATTATTAAGTTGAGCGTCAGGCTTCGATAATTTTCGTTGAGTATCCAGACTCTGGTTATTACGTTGATCGTTCAGGCTCCGGTCAGTTTCGTTGAGTATCCAGATTCCGGTTATTACGTTGAGCGTTCAGGCTCTCGTAAGTTTTGTTGGGTATCCAGACGCCGGTTATTACGTTGAGCGTTTAGACTCCAGTCAGTTTCGTTGGGTATCCAAACTCCGGTTATTACGTTGAGCGTTCAGGCTCTGGTCATTTTCGTTGAGTATCCAGACTCTAGTTATTACGTTGAGCGTTCTGGCTCCAGTCAGTTTCATTGAGTATCTGGATTCCGATTATTACGTTGAGCGTTCAGGCTCCGGTCAGTTTCGTTGAGTATCCAGACTCTGGTTATTACGTTGAGCGTTCAGGCTCCTGTCATTTTCGTTTAGTATCCAGACTCCGGTTATTAAGTTGAGCGTCAGGCTCCGATAATTTTCGTTGAGTATCAAGACTCAGGTTATTACGTTGAGCGTTCAGGCTCTGGTCAGTTTCGTTGAGTATCCAAATTCCAGTTATTAGGTTGAGCGTTCAGGCCCCGGTCAGTTTCGTTGGGTATCCAGACTCCGGTGATTACGGTGATCGTTCAGGCTCCGGTCATTTTCGTTGAGTATCCAGACTCGAGTTATTACATTGAGCGTTCAGGCTCCGGTCAGTTTCGTTGAGTATCCAGATTCCGGTTATTACATTGAGCGTTCAGGCTATGGTAAGTTTTGTTGGGTATCCAGACTCCAGTTATTACGTTGAGCAATTAGGCTCTGGTAAGTTTCGTTAGGTATCCAGACTCCGGTTATTATGTTGAGCGTTTAGGATCCAGTCATTTTCGTTGAGTATCCAGGCTCCTGTTATTACGTTGAGCGTTCAGGCTCCGGTCAGTTTCGTTGAGTATCTAGACTTTGGTTATTAAGTTGAGCGTTCAGGCTCCGTTCATTTTCATTGAGTATCCAGATTCTAGTTATTACATTGAGCGTTCAGGCTCCGGTCAGTTTCGTTGAGTATCAAGATTCCGGTTATTACGTTGAGCGTTCAGGCTCCAGTCAGTTTCGTTGGGTATCAAGACACCGGTTATTACGCTGAGCGTACAGGCTCCGGTCAGTTTCATTGGGTATCCAGACTCCGGGTATTACATTGGTGGTTCAGTCTCCGGTCAGTTTCGTTGAGTATCAAGACTCCAGTTATTACGTTGAGCGTTCAGGCTCCTGTCAGTTTTGTTGGGTATCTAAACTCCAGTTATTACGTTGAGCATTCAGGCTCCGGTCATTTTCGTTGAGGATCCAGTCTCTAGTTATTACGTTGAACGTTCAGGCTCCGGTCAGTTTTGTTGAGCGTTTAGGCTCCGGTCAGTTTCGGTTGGTATCCAGACTCCGGTTATTACGTTGAGCGTTCAGGCTCCGATCATTTTCGTATTGTATCCAGACTCCGATTATTAAGTTGAGCTTCAGGCTTCGATAATTTTCGTTGAGTATCCAGACTCTGGTTATTACGTTGATCGTTCAGGCTCCGGTCAGTTTCGTTGAGTATCCAGATTCCGGTTATTACGTTGAGCGTTCAGGCTCTCGTAAGTTTTGTTGGGTATCCAGACGCCGGTTATTACGTTGAGCGTTTAGACTCCAGTCATTTTCGTTGAGTATCAAGACTCCTGTTATTACGTTGAGCGTTCAGGCTCTGGTCAATTTCGTTGAGTTTCCAGACTTTGGTTATTAAGTTGAGCGTTCAGGCTCCGTTCATTTTCGTTGAGTATCCAGACTCCAAATATTACACTGAGCGTTCAGGCTCCGGTCAGTTTCGTTGAGTATCTAGATTCCGGTTATTATGTTGAGCATTCAGGCTCCAGTCAGTTTTGTTGGGTATCAAGACACCGATTATTACGCTGAGCGTTCAGGCTCTGGTCAGTTTCATTGGGTATCCAGACTCTGGTTATTACATTGGTCGTTCAGTCTCCGATCAGTTTCGTTGAGTATCCAGACTCCAGTTATTACGTTGAGTGTTCAGGCTCCAGTCAGTTTCGTTGGGTATCCAAACTCCGATTATTATGTTGAGCGTTCAGGCTCCGGTCATTTTTCGTTGAGTATCCAGACTCTAGTTATTACTTTGAGCGTTCAGGCTCCGGTAAATTTCATTGAGTATCTGGATTCCGATAATTACGTTGAGCGTTCAGGCTCCGGTCAGTTTCGTTGGGTATCCAGACTCCGGTTATTACGTTGAGCGTTCAGGCTCTGGTCATTTTCGTTTAGTATTCCGACTCCGGTTATTAAGTTGAGCGTCAGGCTCCGATAATTTTTGTTGAGTATCTAGACTCCGGTTATTACGTTGAGCGTTCAGGCTCCGATCAGTTTCGTTGAGTATCCAAATTCCAGTTATTACGTTGAGCGTTCAGGCTCCGGTCAGTTTCATTGGGTATCCAGACTCCGGTGATTACGGTGATCGTTCAGGCTATGGTGATTTTCGTTGAGTATCCAGACTCGGGTTATTACGTTGATCGTTCAGGCTCCGGTCAGTTTCGTTGAGTATCCAGATTCCGGTTATTACGTTGAGCGTTCAGGCTCTGGTAAGTTTTGTTGGGTATCCAGACTCCGGTTGTTACGTTGAGCAATTAGGCTCCGGTAAGTTTCGTTGGGTATCCAGACTCCGGTTACTACGTTGAGCGTTTAGGCTCCAGTCATTTTCGTTGAGTATCCAGACTCCTGTTATTACGTTGAGCGTTCAGGCTCCGGTCAGTTTCGTTGAGTATCCAGACTTTGGTTATTAAGTTGAGCGTTCAGGCTCCGTTCATTTTTGTTGAGTATCCAGACTCTAGTTATTACATTGAGCGTTCAGGCTCCGGTCAGTTTCGTTGAGTATCCAAATTCCGGTTATTACATTGAGCGTTCAGGCTCCGGTCAGTTTCGTTAAGTATCCAGATTCCGAATATTACGTTGAGCGTTTAGGCTCCAGTCAGTTTCGTTGGGTATCAAGACACCGGTTATTACGCTGAGCATTCAGGCTTCGGTCAGTTTCATTGGGTATCCAGACTCCGGGTATTACATTGGTCGTTCAGTCTCCGGTCAGTTTCGTTGAGTATCCAGACTCCAGTTATTACGTTGAGCGTTCAGGCTCCAGTCAGTTTCGTTGGGTGTCCAAACTCCGGTTATTACATTGAGCGTTCAGGCTCCGGTCATTTTCGTTGAGGATCCAGACTCTAGTTATTACGTTGAGCGTTCAGGCTCCGGTCAGTTTCGTTGAGTATCTGGATTCCGATTATTACGTTGAGCGTTCAGGCTCCGGTCAGTTTCGTTGGGTATCCAGACTCCGGTTATTAAGTTGAGCGTTCAGGCTCCGGTCATTTTCGTTTCGTATCCAGACTCCGGTTATTAAATTGAGCGTCAGGCTCCGATAATTTTCGTTGAGTATCCAGACTCTGGTTATTACGTTGAGCGTTCAGGCTCCGGTCAGTTTCAGTGAGTATCCTGACTCCAGTTATTACGTTGAGCGTTCAGGCTCCGGTCAATTTCGTTGAGTATCCAGATTCCGGTTTTTACGTTGAGCGTTCAGGCTCTGGTAAGTTTTATTGGGTATCCAGACTCAGGTTATTACGTTGAGCAATTAGGCTCCGGTAAGTTTCGTTGGGTATCCAGACTCCGGTTACTACGTTGAGCGTTTAGGCTCCAGTCATTTTCGTTGAGTATCCAGACTCCTGTTATTACGTTGAGCGTTCAGGCTCCGGTCAGTTTCGTTGAGTATCCAGACTTTGGTTATTAAGTTGAGCGTTCAGGCTCCGTTCATTTTTGTTGAGTATCCAGACTCTAGTTATTACATTGAGCGTTCAGGCTCCGGTCAGTTTCGTTGAGTATCCAAATTCCGGTTATTACATTGAGCGTTCAGGCTCCGGTCAGTTTCGTTAAGTATCCAGATTCCGAATATTACGTTGAGCGTTTAGGCTCCAGTCAGTTTCGTTGGGTATCAAGACACCGGTTATTACGCTGAGCATTCAGGCTTCGGTCAGTTTCATTGGGTATCCAGACTCCGGGTATTACATTGGTCGTTCAGTCTCCGGTCAGTTTCGTTGAGTATCCAGACTCCAGTTATTACGTTGAGCGTTCAGGCTCCAGTCAGTTTCGTTGGGTGTCCAAACTCCGGTTATTACATTGAGCGTTCAGGCTCCGGTCATTTTCGTTGAGGATCCAGACTCTAGTTATTACGTTGAGCGTTCAGGCTCCGGTCAGTTTCGTTGAGTATCTGGATTCCGATTATTACGTTGAGCGTTCAGGCTCCGGTCAGTTTCGTTGGGTATCCAGACTCCGGTTATTAAGTTGAGCGTTCAGGCTCCGGTCATTTTCGTTTCGTATCCAGACTCCGGTTATTAAATTGAGCGTCAGGCTCCGATAATTTTCGTTGAGTATCCAGACTCTGGTTATTACGTTGAGCGTTCAGGCTCCGGTCAGTTTCAGTGAGTATCCTGACTCCAGTTATTACGTTGAGCGTTCAGGCTCCGGTCAATTTCGTTGAGTATCCAGATTCCGGTTTTTACGTTGAGCGTTCAGGCTCTGGTAAGTTTTATTGGGTATCCAGACTCAGGTTATTACGTTGAGCAATCAGGCTCCGGTAAGTTTTGTTGGGTATCCAGACTCCGATTATTATGTTGAGTGTTTAGGCTCCAGTCATTTTCGTTGAGTATCCAGACTCCTGTTATTACGTTGAGCGTTCAGGCTCCGGTCAGTTTAGTTGAGTATCCAAACTCTGGTTATTAAGTTGAGCGTTCAGGCTCCGTTCATTTTCGTTGAGTATCCAGACTCTGGTTATTACGTTGAGCGTTCAGGCTCCGGTCAGTTTCGTTGAGTATCCAAACTCTAGTTATTAAGTTGAGCGTTCAGGCTCCAGTCATTTTCGTTGAGTATCCAGACTCTGGTTATTACGTTGAGGGTTCAGGCTAGGGTCAGTTTCGTTGAGTATCCATATTCGAGTTATTACGTTCAGTGTTCAGGCTCCGATCAGTTTCGTTGGGTTTCCAGACTCTGGTGATTACGTTGATTGTTCAGGCTCCGGTCATTTTTGTTGAGTATCCAGACTCGGGTTATTACGTTCAGCGTTCAGGCTCTGGTCAGTTTCATTGAGTATCCAGATTCTGGTTATTACGTTAAGCGTTCAGGCTCTGGTCAGTTTTGTTGGGTATCTAGACTTCGGTTATTACGTTGAGCGTTCAGGCTCCGGTAATTTTCGTTGGGTATCTAGACTCCGGTTATTACATTGAGCGTTCAGGCTCCAGTCATTTTCGTTGAGTATCCAGACTCCTGTTATTACGTTGAGCATTCAGGCTCCGGTCAGTTTTGTTGAGTATCCAGACTCTGGTTATTAAGTTGAGCGTTCAGGCTCCGGTCAGTTTCGTTGAGTATCCAGACTCTACTTATTGCGTTGAGGGTTCAGGCTCCAATCAGTATCGTTGGGTATCCATGCTCCGGTTATTAAGTTGAGTGTTCAGGCTCCGGTCATTTTTGTTGAGTATCCAGATTCTGATTATTACGTTGATCGTTCAGGCTCTGGTCAGTTTCGTTGGGTATCCAGACTTCGGTTATTACGTTGAGCGTTCAGGCTCCGGTCATTTTCGTTTAGTATCCAGACTCCAGTTATTAAGTTGAGCGTTAGGCTCCAGTCAGTTTCATTGATTATCCAGATTCCGATTATTACGTTGATCGTTCAAGCTCTCGTCAATTTCAGTAGGTATCCAGACTCCGGTTATTACGTTGAGCGTTCAGGCTCCGGTAATTTTCGTTTAGTATCCAGCCTCCAGTTATTAAGTTAAGCGCCAGGCTCCTAACATTTTCGTTGAGTATCCAGACTCTGGTTATTACGTTGAACGTTCAGGCTAGGGTCAGTTTTGTTGAGTATCCAGATTCCAATTATTACGTTGAGCGTTCAGGCTCCGGTCAGTTTCGTTGGGTATCCAGACTCCGGTGATTACGTTGATCGTTCAGGCTCCGGTCATTTTCTTTGAGTATCCAGACTCGGGTTATTACGTTCGACATTCAGGTTCTGGTCAGTTTTGTTGAGTATCCAGATTCTGGTTATTACGTTGAGCGTTCAGGCTTTGGTCAGTTTTGTTGGGTATCCAGACTTCGGTTATTACGTTGAGCGTTCAGGCTCTGGTATGTTTCGTTGGATATCTAGACTCCGGTTATTACGTTGAGAGTTTAGGCTCCAGTCATTTTTGTTGAGTATCCAGACTCCTGTTATTACGTTGAGCCTTCAGGCTCCGGTCATTTTCGTTGAGTATTCAAACTCTGGTTATTAAGTTGAGCGTTCAGGCTCCGGTCATTTTGGTTGTGTATCCAGACTCCGGTTAGTACGTTGAGCGTTCAGGCTCCAGTTAGTTTCGTTGGGTATCAAGACACCGGTTATTACGCTGAGCGTTCAGGCTCCGGTCAGTTTCATTGGGTATCCAGACTCCGGTTATTACGTTGGTCGTTCAGTCTCCGGTCAGTTTCAGTGAGTATCCCGACTCCAGTTATTACGTTGAGCGTTCAGGCTCCATCAGTTTCGTTGGGTATCCAAATTCCGGTGATTACGTTGAGGATTCAGGATCCAGTCATTTTTGTTGAGTATCATAACTCTGGTTATTACATTGAGCATTCAGGCTCCGGTCAGTTTAGTTGAGTATCCAAACTCTGGTTATTAAGTTGAGCGTTCGGGCTCCAGTCATTTTCATTGAGTATCCAGACTCTGGTTATTACGTTGAGGGTTCAGGCTAGGGTCAGTTTCATTGAGTATCCAGATTCCAGTTATTACGTTGAGTGTTCAGGCTCCGGTCAGTTTCGTTGGGTTTCCAGACTCCGGTGATTACGTTGATTGTTCAGGCTCCGGTCATTTTTGTTGAGTATCCAGACTCGGGTTATTACGTTCAGCGTTCAGGCTCTGGTCAGTTTCGTTGAGTATCGAGATTCGGGTTATTACGTTGAGCGTTCAGGCTCTGGTCAATTTTGTTGGGTATCTAGACTTCGGTTATTACGTTGAGCGTTCAGGCTCCGGTAAGTTTCGTTGGGTATCCAGACTCCGGTTATTACGTTGAGCGTTCAGGCTCCAGTCATTTTCGTTTAGTGTCCAGACTCCTGTTATTACGTTGAGCGTGCAGGCTCCGGTCAATTTCGCTAAGTATCCAGACTCTGAGTATTAAGTTGAGCGTTCAGGCTCCGGTCATTTTCGTTGGGTATCAAGATTCCGGTTATTACGATGAGCGTTCAGGCTGCAGTCAGTTTCGTTGGGTATCAAGACACCGGTTATTACGCTGAGCGTTCAGGCTCCGGTCAGTTTCATTGGGTATCCAGACTCCGGTTATTACGTTGGTCGTTCAGTCTCCTGTCAGTTTCGTTGAGTATCCAGACTCCAGTTATTACCTTGAGCGTTCAGGCTCCAGTCAGTTTCGTTGGGTATCCAAATTCCGGTTATTACGTTGAGCATTCAAGATCCAGTCATTTTTGTTGAGTATCATAACTCTGGTTATTACATTAAGCGTTCAGGCTCCGGTCAGTTTAATTGAGTATCTAAAATCTGGTTATTAAGTTGAGCGTTCAGGCTCCGGTCATTTTCGTTGAGTATCCAGACTCTGGTTATTACGTTGAGCGTTCAGGCTCCGGTCAGTTTCGTAGAGTATCCAGATTCCGGTTATTACGTTGAGCATTCAGGCTCCGGTCAGTTTCGTTGGGTATCAAGACACCGGTTATTACGCTGAGCATTCAAGCTCCGGTCAGTTTCATTCGGTATCCAGACTCCGGTTATTTCGTTGGTCGTTCAGTCTCCGGTTAGTTTCGTTGAGTATCGAGACTCGAGTTATTACGTTGAGCATTCAGGCTCCAGTCAGTTTCGTTGGGTATTCAAACTCTGGTTATTACGTTGAGCATTCAGGATTCAGTCATTTTCGTTGAGTATCATAACTCTGGTTATTACATTGAGCGTTCAGCCTCCGGTCATTTTCGTTGAGTATCCAGACTCCGGTTATTACGTTGATTGTTCAGGCTCCGGTCAGTTTAGTTGAGTATCCAAACTCTTGTAATTAAGTTGAGCATTCAGGCTCCGGTCATTTTCGTTGAGTATCCAGGCTCCGGTTATTCCGTTGATCGTTCAGGCAATAGTCAGTTTTGTTGAGTATCCAGATTTCGGTTATTACGTTGAGCGTTCAGGCTCTGGTCAGTTTCATTGGGTATCCAGACTCCGGTTATTATGTTGATCATTCAGTCTCCGGTCAGTTTCGTTGGGTATCCAAGCTCCGGTTATTACATTGAGCGTTCAGGCTCCGGTCATTTTCGTTGAGTATCCAGACTCTAGTTATTACGTTGAGCGTTTAGGCTCCGGTCAGTTTCATTGAGTATACAGATTCCGATTATTACGTTGATCGTTCAGGCTCCGGTCAATTTCGTTGGGTATCAAGACTCTGGTTATTACATTGAGCGTTCAGGCTCCGGTCATTTTCGTTTAGTATCCAGACTACAGTTATTAAGTTGAGCGTCAGGCTCCGAACATTCTCGTTGCGTATCCAAACTCTGGTTATTACGTTGAGCGTTCAGGCTCCGGTCAGTTTGGTTGAGTATCCAGATTCCGGTTATTATGTTGATCGTTCAGGCTCCGGTCAGTTTTGTTGGGTATCCAGACTCCGGTGATTACGTTGATCGTTCAGGCTCTGGTCATTTTCGTTGAGTATCTAGACTCCTATTAATATGTTGAGCGTTCAGGCTCCGGTCAGTTTCGTTGAGTATCCAGACTCTGGTTATTAAGTTGAGCGTTCAGGCTCCGGTCATTTTCGTTGAGTATCCATACTCTGGTTATTACATTGAGCGTTCAGGCTCCGGTCAGTTTCGTTGAGTATCCAGATTCCAGTTATTACGTTGAGCGTTCAGGCTCCAGTCAGTTTTGTTGGGTATCAAGACACCGGTTATTACGCTGAGCGTTCAGGCTCCGGTCAGTTTCATTGGGTATCCAGACTCCGGTTATTACGTTGGTCGTTCAGTCTCCGGTCAGTTTCGTTGAGTATCCAGACTCCAGTTATTACGTTGAGCGTTCCGGCTCCAGTCAGTTTCGTTGGATATCCAAATTCCGGTTATTACGTTGAGCATTCAGGATCCAGTCATTTTTGTTGAGTATCATAACTCTGGTTATTACATTGAGCGTTCAGGCTCCGGTAAGTTTAGTTGAGTATCCAAACTCTGGTTATTAAGTTGAGCGTTCGGGCTCCAGTCATTTTTGTTGAGTATCCAAACCTTGGTTATTACGTTGATCGTTCAGGCTCCAGTCAGTTTCGTTGCGTATCCAGATTCCGGTTATTACGTTGAGCGTTCAGTCTCCGGTCAGTTTCGTTGGGTATCAAGACACCGGTTATTACGTTGAGCATTCAGGCTCCGGTCAATTTCATTGGGTATCCAGACTCCGGTTATTACGTTGATCGTTCAGGCTCCGGTCAGTTTAGTTGAGTATCCAAACTCTTGTAATTAAGTTGAGCATTCAGGCTCCGGTCATTTTCGTTGAGTATCCAGGCTCCGGTTATTACGTTGATCGTTCAGGCAATAGTCAGTTTCGTTGAGTATCCAGATTTCGGTTATTACGTTGAGCGTTCAGGCTCCGGTCAGTTTCATTGGGTATCCAGACTCCGGTTATTATGTTGATCATTCAGTCTCCGGTCAGTTCCGTTGAGTATCCAGACTCCAGTTATTACGTTGAGCGTTCAGGCTCCAGTCAGTTTCGTTGGGTATCCAAGCTCCGGTTATTACATTGAGCGTTCAGGCTCCGGTCATTTTCCTTGAGTATCCAGACTCTAGTTATTACGTTGAGCGTTTTGGCTCCGGTCAGTTTCATTGAGTATACAGATTCCGATTATTACGTTGATCGTTCAGGCTCCGGTCAGTTTCGTTGGGTATCAAGACTCCGGTTATTACATTGAGCGTTCAGGCTCCGGTCATTTTCGTTTAGTATCCAGACTACAGTTATTAAGTTGAGCGTCAGGCTCCGAACATTCTCGTTGCGTATCCAGACTCTGGTTATTACGTTGAGCGTTCAGGCTCCGGTCAGTTTCGTTGAGTATCCAGATTCCAGTTATTACGTTGAGCGTTCAGGCTCTGGTCAGTTTTGTTGGGTATCCAGACTCCGGTGATTACGTTGATCGTTCAGGCTCCGGTCATTTTCGTTGAGTATCTAGACTCCTGTTAATATGTTGAGCGTTCAGGCTCCGGTCAGTTTCGTTGAGTATCCAGACTCTGGTTATTAAGTTGAGCGTTCAGGCTCCGGTCATTTTTGTTGAGTATCCAGACTCTGGTTATTACATTGAGCGTTCAGGCTCCGGTCAGTTTCGTTGAGTATCCAGATTCCGGTTATTACGTTGAGCGTTCAGGCTCCGGTCAATTTCGCTGAGTATCCAGACTCTGGTTATTAAGTTGAGCGTTCAGGCTCCGGTCATTTTCGTTGAGTATCTAGACTCAGGTTATTAGGTTGAGCGTTCAGGCTCCGGTCAGTTTCGTTGAGTATCAAGATTCCGGTTATTACGATGAGCGTTCAGGCTCCAGTCAGTTTCGTTGGGTATCAAGACACCGGTTATTACGCTGAGCGTTTAGGCTCCAGTCAGATTCATTGGGTATCCAGACTCCGGTTATTACGTTGGTCGTTCAGTCTCCTATCAGTTTCGTTGAGTATCCAGACTCCAGTTATTACCTTGAGCGTTCAGGCTCCAGTCAGTTTCGTTGGGTATCCAAATTCCGGTTATTACGTTGAGCATTCAGGATCCAGTCATTTTTGTTGAGTATCATAACTCTGGTTATTACATTAAGCGTTCAGGCTCCGGTCAGTTTAATTGAGTATCTAAACTCTAGTTATTAAGTTGAGCGTTCAGGCTCCGGTCATTTTCGTTGAGTATCCAGACTCTGGTTATTACGTTGAGCGTTCAGGCTCTGGTCAGTTTCGTAGCGTATCCAGATTCCGGTTATTACGTTGAGCATTCAGGCTCCGGTCAGTTTCGTTGGGTATCAAGACACCGGTTATTACACTGAGCATTCAGGCTCCGGTCAGTTTCATTGGGTATCCAGACTCCGGTTAATTCGTTGGTCGTTCAGTCTCCGGTTAGTTTCGTTGAGTATCGAGACTCCAGTTATTACGTTGAGCAATCAGGCTCCAATCAGTTTCGTTGGGTATTCAAACTCTAGTTATTACGTTGAGCATTCAGGATTCAGTCATTTTCGTTGAGTATCATAACTCTGGTTATTACATTGAGCGTTCAGCCTCCGGTCAGTTTCGTTGAGTATCCAGACTCCGGTTATTACGTTGATCGTTCAGTCTCTAGTCAGTTTCGTTGAGTATCCAGATTTCGGTTATTACGTTGAGCATTCATGCTCCGGTCAGTTTCGTTGGGTATCAAGACACCGGTTATTACGTTGAGCATTCAGGCTCCGGTCAGTTTCATTGGGTATCCAGACTCCGGTTATTATGTTGATCATTCAGTCTCCGGTCAGTTTCGTTGAGTATCCAGACTCCAGTTATTACGTTGAGCGTTCAGGCTCCAGACAGTTTCGTTGGGTATCCAAGCTCCGGTTATTACATTGAGCGTTCAGGCTCCAGTCATTTTCGTTGAGTATCCAGACTCTAGTTATTACGTTGAGCGTTTAGGCTCCGGTCAGTTTCATTGAGTATACAGATTTCGATTATTACGTTGATCGTTCAGGCTCAGGTCAGTTTCGTTGGGTATCAAGACTCCGGTTATTACATTGAGCGTTCAGGCTCCGGTCATTTTCGTTTAGTATCCAAACTACAGTTATTAAGTTGAGCGTCAGGCTCTGAACATTCTCGTTGAGTATCCAGTCATTTTTGTTGAGTATCATAACTCTGGTTATTACATTAAGCGTTCAGGCTCCGGTCAGTTTAATTGAGTATCTAAACTCTAGTTATTAAGTTGAGCGTTCAGGCTCCGGTCATTTTCGTTGAGTATCCAGACTCTGGTTATTACGTTGAACGTTCAGGCTCCGGTCAGTTTCGTAGAGTATCCAGATTCCGGTTATTACGTTGAGCATTCAGGCTCCGGATAGTTTCGTTGGGTATCAAGACACTGGTTATTACGCTGAGCATTCAGGCTCCGGTCAGTTTCATTGGGTATCCAGACTCCGGTTATTTCGTTGGTCGTTCAGTCTCCGGTTAGTTTCGTTGAGTATCGAGACTCCAGTTATTACGTTAAGCGTTCAGGCTCCAGTCAGTTTCGTTGGGTATTCAAACTCTGGTTATTACGTTGAGCATTCAGGATTCAGTCATTTTTGTTGAGTATCATAACTCTGTTTATTACATTGAGCGTTCAGCCTCCGGTCAGTTTCGTTGAGTATCCAGACTCCGGTTATTATGTTGATCGTTCAGGCTCCGGTCAGTTTAGTTGAGTATCCAAACTCTTGTAATTAAGTTGAGCATTCAGGCTCCGGTCATTTTCGTTGAGTATCCAGGCTCCGGTTATTACGTTGATCGTTCAGGCTCCAGTCAGTTTCGTTGAGTATCCAGATTTCGGTTATTACGTTGAGCGTTCATGCTCCGGTCAGTTTCGTTGGGTATCAAGACACCGGTTGTTACGTTGAGCGTTCAGGCTCCGGTCAGTTTCATTGGGTATCCAGACTCCGGTTATTATGTTGATCATTCAGTCTCCGGTCAGTTTCGTTGAGTATCCAGACTCCAGTTATTACGTTGAGCGTTCAGGCTCCAGTCAGTTTCGTTGGGTATCCATGCTCCGGTTATTACATTGAGCGTTCAGGCTCCAGTCATTTTCGTTGAGTATCCAGACTCTAGTTATTACGTTGAGCGTTTAGGCTCCGGTCAGTTTCATTGAGTATACAGATTTCGATTATTACGTTGATCGTTCAGGCTCCGGTCAGTTTCGTTGGGTATCAAGACTCCGGTTATTACATTGAGCGTTCAGGCTCCGGTCATTTTCGTTTAGTATCCAAACTACAGTTATTAAGTTGAGCGTCAGGCTCCGAACATTCTCGTTGAGTATCCAGACTCTGGTTATTACGTTGAGCGTTCAGGCTCCGGTCAGTTTCGTTGAGTATCCAGATTCTAGTTATTACGTTGAGCGTTCAGGCTCTGGTCAGTTTTGTTGGGTATCCAGACTCCGGTGATTACGTTGATCGTTCAGGCTCTGGTCATTTTCGTTGAGTATCTAGACTCCTATTAATATGTTGAGCGTTCAGGCTCCGGTCAGTTTCGTTGAGTATCCAGACTCTGGTTATTAAGTTGAGCGTTCAGGCTCCGGTCATTTTCGTTGAGTATCCATACTCTGGTTATTACATTGAGCGTTCAGGCTCCGGTCAGTTTCGTTGAGTATCCAGATTCCAGTTATTACGTTGAGCGTTCAGGCTCCAGTCAGTTTTGTTGGGTATCAAGACACCGGTTATTACGCTGAGCGTTCAGGCTCCGGTCAGTTTCATTGGGTATCCAGACTCCGGTTATTACGTTGGTCGTTCAGTCTCCGGTCAGTTTCGTTGAGTATCCAGACTCCAGTTATTACGTTGAGCGTTCCGGCTCCAGTCAGTTTCGTTGGATATCCAAATTCCGGTTATTACGTTGAGCATTCAGGATCCAGTCATTTTTGTTGAGTATCATAACTCTGGTTATTACATTGAGCGTTCAGGCTCCGGTAAGTTTAGTTGAGTATCCAAACTCTGGTTATTAAGTTGAGCGTTCGGGCTCCAGTCATTTTTGTTGAGTATCCAAACCTTGGTTATTACGTTGATCGTTCAGGCTCCAGTCAGTTTCGTTGCGTATCCAGATTCCGGTTATTACGTTGAGCGTTCAGTCTCCGGTCAGTTTCGTTGGGTATCAAGACACCGGTTATTACGTTGAGCATTCAGGCTCCGGTCAATTTCATTGGGTATCCAGACTCCGGTTATTACGTTGATCGTTCAGGCTCCGGTCAGTTTAGTTGAGTATCCAAACTCTTGTAATTAAGTTGAGCATTCAGGCTCCGGTCATTTTCGTTGAGTATCCAGGCTCCGGTTATTACGTTGATCGTTCAGGCAATAGTCAGTTTCGTTGAGTATCCAGATTTCGGTTATTACGTTGAGCGTTCAGGCTCCGGTCAGTTTCATTGGGTATCCAGACTCCGGTTATTATGTTGATCATTCAGTCTCCGGTCAGTTCCGTTGAGTATCCAGACTCCAGTTATTACGTTGAGCGTTCAGGCTCCAGTCAGTTTCGTTGGGTATCCAAGCTCCGGTTATTACATTGAGCGTTCAGGCTCCGGTCATTTTCCTTGAGTATCCAGACTCTAGTTATTACGTTGAGCGTTTTGGCTCCGGTCAGTTTCATTGAGTATACAGATTCCGATTATTACGTTGATCGTTCAGGCTCCGGTCAGTTTCGTTGGGTATCAAGACTCCGGTTATTACATTGAGCGTTCAGGCTCCGGTCATTTTCGTTTAGTATCCAGACTACAGTTATTAAGTTGAGCGTCAGGCTCCGAACATTCTCGTTGCGTATCCAGACTCTGGTTATTACGTTGAGCGTTCAGGCTCCGGTCAGTTTCGTTGAGTATCCAGATTCCAGTTATTACGTTGAGCGTTCAGGCTCTGGTCAGTTTTGTTGGGTATCCAGACTCCGGTGATTACGTTGATCGTTCAGGCTCCGGTCATTTTCGTTGAGTATCTAGACTCCTGTTAATATGTTGAGCGTTCAGGCTCCGGTCAGTTTCGTTGAGTATCCAGACTCTGGTTATTAAGTTGAGCGTTCAGGCTCCGGTCATTTTTGTTGAGTATCCAGACTCTGGTTATTACATTGAGCGTTCAGGCTCCGGTCAGTTTCGTTGAGTATCCAGATTCCGGTTATTACGTTGAGCGTTCAGGCTCCGGTCAATTTCGCTGAGTATCCAGACTCTGGTTATTAAGTTGAGCGTTCAGGCTCCGGTCATTTTCGTTGAGTATCTAGACTCAGGTTATTAGGTTGAGCGTTCAGGCTCCGGTCAGTTTCGTTGAGTATCAAGATTCCGGTTATTACGATGAGCGTTCAGGCTCCAGTCAGTTTCGTTGGGTATCAAGACACCGGTTATTACGCTGAGCGTTTAGGCTCCAGTCAGATTCATTGGGTATCCAGACTCCGGTTATTACGTTGGTCGTTCAGTCTCCTATCAGTTTCGTTGAGTATCCAGACTCCAGTTATTACCTTGAGCGTTCAGGCTCCAGTCAGTTTCGTTGGGTATCCAAATTCCGGTTATTACGTTGAGCATTCAGGATCCAGTCATTTTTGTTGAGTATCATAACTCTGGTTATTACATTAAGCGTTCAGGCTCCGGTCAGTTTAATTGAGTATCTAAACTCTAGTTATTAAGTTGAGCGTTCAGGCTCCGGTCATTTTCGTTGAGTATCCAGACTCTGGTTATTACGTTGAGCGTTCAGGCTCTGGTCAGTTTCGTAGCGTATCCAGATTCCGGTTATTACGTTGAGCATTCAGGCTCCGGTCAGTTTCGTTGGGTATCAAGACACCGGTTATTACACTGAGCATTCAGGCTCCGGTCAGTTTCATTGGGTATCCAGACTCCGGTTAATTCGTTGGTCGTTCAGTCTCCGGTTAGTTTCGTTGAGTATCGAGACTCCAGTTATTACGTTGAGCAATCAGGCTCCAATCAGTTTCGTTGGGTATTCAAACTCTAGTTATTACGTTGAGCATTCAGGATTCAGTCATTTTCGTTGAGTATCATAACTCTGGTTATTACATTGAGCGTTCAGCCTCCGGTCAGTTTCGTTGAGTATCCAGACTCCGGTTATTACGTTGATCGTTCAGTCTCTAGTCAGTTTCGTTGAGTATCCAGATTTCGGTTATTACGTTGAGCATTCATGCTCCGGTCAGTTTCGTTGGGTATCAAGACACCGGTTATTACGTTGAGCATTCAGGCTCCGGTCAGTTTCATTGGGTATCCAGACTCCGGTTATTATGTTGATCATTCAGTCTCCGGTCAGTTTCGTTGAGTATCCAGACTCCAGTTATTACGTTGAGCGTTCAGGCTCCAGACAGTTTCGTTGGGTATCCAAGCTCCGGTTATTACATTGAGCGTTCAGGCTCCAGTCATTTTCGTTGAGTATCCAGACTCTAGTTATTACGTTGAGCGTTTAGGCTCCGGTCAGTTTCATTGAGTATACAGATTTCGATTATTACGTTGATCGTTCAGGCTCAGGTCAGTTTCGTTGGGTATCAAGACTCCGGTTATTACATTGAGCGTTCAGGCTCCGGTCATTTTCGTTTAGTATCCAAACTACAGTTATTAAGTTGAGCGTCAGGCTCTGAACATTCTCGTTGAGTATCCAGTCATTTTTGTTGAGTATCATAACTCTGGTTATTACATTAAGCGTTCAGGCTCCGGTCAGTTTAATTGAGTATCTAAACTCTAGTTATTAAGTTGAGCGTTCAGGCTCCGGTCATTTTCGTTGAGTATCCAGACTCTGGTTATTACGTTGAACGTTCAGGCTCCGGTCAGTTTCGTAGAGTATCCAGATTCCGGTTATTACGTTGAGCATTCAGGCTCCGGATAGTTTCGTTGGGTATCAAGACACTGGTTATTACGCTGAGCATTCAGGCTCCGGTCAGTTTCATTGGGTATCCAGACTCCGGTTATTTCGTTGGTCGTTCAGTCTCCGGTTAGTTTCGTTGAGTATCGAGACTCCAGTTATTACGTTAAGCGTTCAGGCTCCAGTCAGTTTCGTTGGGTATTCAAACTCTGGTTATTACGTTGAGCATTCAGGATTCAGTCATTTTTGTTGAGTATCATAACTCTGTTTATTACATTGAGCGTTCAGCCTCCGGTCAGTTTCGTTGAGTATCCAGACTCCGGTTATTACGTTGATCGTTCAGGCTCCGGTCAGTTTAGTTAAGTATCCAAACTCTTGTAATTAAGTTGAGCATTCAGGCTCCGGTCATTTTCGTTGAGTATCCAGGCTCCGGTTATTACGTTGATCGTTCAGGCTCCAGTCAGTTTCGTTGAGTATCCAGATTTCGGTTATTACGTTGAGCGTTCATGCTCCGGTCAGTTTCGTTGGGTATCAAGACACCGGTTGTTACGTTGAGCGTTCAGGCTCCGGTCAGTTTCATTGGGTATCCAGACTCCGGTTATTATGTTGATCATTCAGTCTCCGGTCAGTTTCGTTGAGTATCCAGACTCCAGTTATTACGTTGAGCGTTCAGGCTCCAGTCAGTTTCGTTGGGTATCCATGCTCCGGTTATTACATTGAGCGTTCAGGCTCCAGTCATTTTCGTTGAGTATCCAGACTCTAGTTATTACGTTGAGCGTTTAGGCTCCGGTCAGTTTCATTGAGTATACAGATTTCGATTATTACGTTGATCGTTCAGGCTCCGGTCAGTTTCGTTGGGTATCAAGACTCCGGTTATTACATTGAGCGTTCAGGCTCCGGTCATTTTCGTTTAGTATCCAAACTACAGTTATTAAGTTGAGCGTCAGGCTCCGAACATTCTCGTTGAGTATCCAGACTCTGGTTATTACGTTGAGCGTTCAGGCTCCGGTCAGTTTCGTTGAGTATCCAGATTCTAGTTATTACGTTGAGCGTTCAGGCTCTGGTCAGTTTTGTTGGGTATCCAGACTCCGGTGATTACGTTGATCGTTCAGGCTCCGGTCATTTTCGTTGAGTATCTAGACTCCTGTTAATATGTTGAGCATTCAGGCTCCAGTCAGTTTCGTTGAGTATCCAGACTCTGGTTATTAAGTTGAGCGTTCAGGCTCCGGTCATTTTCGTTGAGTATCCAGACTCTGGTTATTACATTGAGCGTTCAGGCTCCGGTCAGTTTCGTTGAGTATCCAGATTCCGGTTATTACGTTGAGCGTTCAGGCTCCAATCAGTTTCGTTGGGTATCAAGACACCGGTTATTACGCTGAGCGTTCAGGCTCCGGTCAGTTTCATTGGGTATCCAGACTCCGGTTATTACGTTGGTCGTTCAGTCTCCGGTCAATTTCATTGAGTATTCAGATTCCAGTTATTACGTTGAGCGTTCAGGCTCCAGTCAGTTTCGTTGGATATCCAAATTCCGGTTATTACGTTGAGCATTCAGGATCCAGTCATTTTTGTTGAGTATCATAACTCTGGTTATTACATTGAGCGTTCAGGCTCCGGTAAGTTTAGTTGAGTATCCAAACTCTGGTTATTAAGTTGAGCGTTCGGGCTCCAGTCATTTTTGTTGAGTATCCATACCTTGGTTATTACGTTGATCGTTCAGGCTCCAGTCAGTTTCGTTGCGTATCCAGATTCCGGTTATTACGTTGAGCGTTCAGTCTCCGGTCAGTTTCGTTGGGTATCAAGACACCGGTTATTACGTTGAGCATTCAGGCTCCGGTCAATTTCATTGGGTATCCAGACTCCGGTTATTACGTTGATCGTTCAGTCTCCGGTCAGTTTCGTTGAGTATCCAGACTCCAGTTATTATGTTGAACGATCAGGCTCCAGTCAGTTTCGTTGAGTATCCAGACTCTGGTTATTAAGTTGAGCATTCAGGCTCTGGTCATTTTTGTTGAGTATCCAGACTCTGGTTATTACGTTGAGCGTTCAGGCTCCAATCAGTTTCGTTGAGTATCCAGATTCCGGTTATTACGTTGATCATTCAGGCTCCGGTCAGTTTCCTTGGGTATCAAGACACCGGTTATTACGCTGAGCGTTCAGGCTCCGGTCAGTTTCATTGGGTATCCAGACTCCGGTTATTTCGTTGGTCGTTCAGTCTCCGGTTAGTTTCGTTGAGTATCCAGACTCCAGTTATTACGTTGAGCGTTCAGGCTCCAGTCAGTTTCGTTGGGTATCAAGACACCAGTTATTACGTTGAGCGTTCAGGCTCCGGTCAGTTTCATTGGGTATCCAGACTCCGGTTATTACGTTGATCATTCAGTCTCCGGTCAGTTTCATTGAGTATCCAGACTCCAGTTATTACGTTGAGCGTTCAGGCTCCGGTCAGTTTCGGTGAGTATCCAGACTCTGGTTATTAAGTTGAGCGTTCAGGCTCAGATCATTTTTTTTTAGTATCCAGACTCTGGTTATTACGTTGAGCGTTCAGGCTCCGGTCAGTTTCGTTGAGTGTCCAGATTCCGGTTATTACGTTGATCGTTCCGGCTCCAGTCACTTTCGTTGGGTATCAAGACACCGGTTATTACGCTGAGCGTTCAGGCTCCGATCAGTTTCATTAGGTATCCAGACTCCGGTTATTACGTTGGTCGTTCAGTCTCCGGTCAGTTTCGTTGAGTATCCAGACTCCAGTTATTACGTTGAGCGTTCAGGCTCCAGTCAGTTTTGTTGGATATCCAAATTCTGGTTATTACGTTGAGGATTCAGGATCCAGTCATTTTTGTTGAGTATCAGAACTCTGGTTATTACATTGAATGTTCAGGCTCCGGAAAGTTTAGTTGAGTATCCAAACTCTGGTTATTAAGTTGAGCGTTCAGGCTCCAGTCATTTTCGTTGAGTATCCAGACCTTGGTTATTACGTTGATCATTCAGGCTCCAGTCAGTTTCGTTGAGTATCCAGATTCTGGTTATTACGTTGAGCATTCCGTCTCCGGTCAGTTTCGTTGGGTATCAAGACACCGATTATTACGTTGAGCGTTCAGGCTCCGGTAAGTTCCATTGGGTATCCAGACTCCGGTTATTACGTTGATCATTCAGTCTCCGGTCAGTTTCGTTGAGTATCCAGACTCCAGTTATTACGTTGAGCGTTCATGCTCCGGTCAGTTTCGTTGAGTATCCAGACTCTGGTTATTAAGTTGAGCGTTCAGGCTCCGGTCATTTTTGTTGAGTATCCAGACTCTGGTTATTTCGTTGAGCGTTCAGGCTCCGGTCAGTTTTGTTAGGTATCCAGATTCCGGTTATTACGTTGATCATTCAGGCTCCGGACAGTTTCGTTGGGTATCAAGACACCGGTTATTACGCTGAGCGTTCAGGCTCCGATCAGTTTCATTAGGTATCCAGACTCCGGTTATTTCGTTGGTCGTTCAGTCTCCGGTTAGTTTCGTTGAGTTTCCAGACTCCAGTTATTACGTTGAGCGTTCAGGCTCCAGTCAGTTTTATTGGGTATCAAGACACCGGTTATTACGTTGAGCGTTCAGGCTCCGGTCAATTTCATTGGGTATCCAGACTCCGGTTATTACGTTGATCATTCAGTCTCCGGTCAGTTTCGTTGAGTATCCAAACTCCAGTTATTACGTTGAGCGTTCTGGCTCCGGTCAGTTTCGTTGAGTATCCAGACTCTGGTTATTAAGTTGAGCGTTCATGCTCCGATCATTTTTGTTGAGTATCCAGACTCTGGTTATTACGTTGAGCGTTCACGCTCCGGTCAGTTTCGTTGAGTATCCAGATTCCGGTTATTACGTTGATCGTTCAGGCTCCGTTCAGTTTCGTTGGGTATCAAGACACCGGTTATTACGCTGAGCGTTCAGGCTCCAGTCAGTTTCATTGGGTATCCAGACTCCGGTTATTTCGTTGGTCGTTCAGTCTCCATTCAGTTTCGTTGAGTATCCAGACTCCAGTTATTACGTTGAGCGTTCAGGCTCCAGTCAGTTTCGTTGGGTATCCAAACTCTGGTTATTACGTTCAGCATTCATGATCCAGTCATTTTCGTTGAGTATCATAACTTTGGTTATTACATTGAGCATTCAGGCTCCGGTCAGTTTCAATGAGTATCCAGACTCCGGTTATTACGTTGATTGTTCAGGCTCCGGTCAGTTTCGTTGAGTATCCAGATTGCGGTTATTACGTTGAGCGTTCAGGCTTCGGTCATTTTCGTTGGGTATCAAGGCACCGGTTATTACGTTGAGCGTTCAAGCTCCGATCAGTTTCGTTGGGTATCCAGACTCCGGTTATTACGTTGAACGTTGAAGCTCCGGTCAATTTCATTTGGTATCCAGACTCCGGTTATTACGTTGAGCGTTCAGGCTCCGGTCAGTTTCGTTTGGTATCCAGACTCTGGTTATTACGTTGTGCATTCAGGCTCCAGTCAGTTTCGTTGGATATCCAGACTTCGGTTATTACGTTGAGCGTTCAGGCTCCGGTCAGTTTCGTTGGGTATCCAGACTCCGGTTATTACGTTGAGCGTTCAGGCTCCGGTCAGTTTCATTTCGTATCCAGACTCCGGTTATTTCGTTGAGCGTTCAGGCTCTGGTTAGTTTCGTTGAGTATCCAGATTTCGCTTATTACGTTGAGCGTTCAGGCTCTGGTCAGTTTCACTGGGTATCCAGTCTTCGGTTATTACGTTGAGCATTCAGGCTCCGGTCAGTTTTGTTTGTTATCCAGACTACGGTTATTACTTTGAGCGTTCAGGCTCCTGTCAGTTTCGTTGGGTATCCAGACTTCGGTTTTTACGTTGGGCGTTTAGGCTCCGGTCAGTTTCGTTGCATATCCACACTCTGGTTATTAAGTTAGGTGTTCCGACTCAGGTCAGTTTCGTAGGGTATCCAGACTCCGGTTATTACGTTGAGCGTTTAGGCTCCGATCAGTTTCGTTGGGTATCCAGACTCCAGTTATTACGTTGAGTGTTTAGGCTCCGATCAATTTCTTTGTGTATCCAGACTCCGGTTATTACGTTGATCGTTCAGGCTCTAGTCTATTTCGTTAAGTATCCAGACTCCGGGTATTACGTTGAGCGTTCAGGCTCCGGTTAGTTTCGTTTAGTATCCAGATTCCGGTTATTACGTTGAGCGTTCAGGCTCCGGTCAATTTCGTTGGGTATCTAGACTCCAGTTATTACGTTGAGCGTTCAGGCTCCGGTCAGTTTCGTTGGGTATCCAGACTCCGGTTATTACGTTGAGCATTCAGGCTCCAGTCAGTTTCGTTGGGTATCAAGACACCGGTTATTACGATGAGCGTTCAGGCTCCGGTCAGTTTCATTGGGTATCCAGACTCCGGTTATTACGTTGGTCGTTCAGTCTCCGGTCAGTTTCAGTGAGTATCCCGACTCCAGTTATTACGTTGAGCGTTCAGGCTCCAGTCAGTTTCGTTGGGTATCCAAATTCCGGTTATTACGTTGAGCATTCAGGATCCAGTCATTTTTGTTGAGTATCATAACTCTGGTTATTACATTGAGCGTTCAGGCTCCGGTCAGTTTAGTTGAGTATCCAAACTCTGGTTATTAAGTTGAGCGTTCAGGCTCCAATCATTTTCGTTGAGTATCCAGACTCTGGTTATTACGTTGAGGGTTCAGGCTAGGGTCAGTTTCGTTGAGTATCCAGATTCCAGTTATTACGTTGAGTGTTCAGGCTCCGGTCAGTTTCGTTGGGTTTCCAGACTCCGTTGATTACGTTGATTGTTCAGGCTCCAGTCATTTTTGTTGAGTATCCAGACTCGGGTTATTATGTTCAGCGTTCAGGCCCTGGTCAGTTTCGTTGACTATCCAGATTCTGGTTATTACGTTAAGCGTTCAGGCTCTGGTTAGTTTTGTTGGGTATCTAGACTTCGGTTATTACGTTGAGCGTTCAGGCTCCGGTACGTTTCGTTGGGTATCCAGACATCGGTTATTACGTTGAGCGTTCAGGCTCCAGTTATTTTCGTTGAGTATCCAGACTCCTGTTATTACGTTGAGCGTTCAGGATCCGGTCAGTTTCGTTGAGTATCCAGACTCTGTTTATTAAGTTGAGCGTTCAGGCTCCGGTCAGTTTCGGTGAGTATCCAGACACTAGTTATTACGTTGAGCGTTCAGGCTCTAGTCAGTTTCATTGAGTATCCAGATTCCGATTATTACGTTGATCGTTCAGGCTCTGGTCAGTTTCGTTGGGTATCCAGACTCCGGTTATTACGTTGAGCGTTCAGGCTCCGGTCATTTTCGTTTAGTATCCAGACTCCAGTTATTAAGTTGAGCGTTAGGCTCCGGTCAGTTTCATTGAGTATCCAGATTCCGATTATTACGTTGATCGTTCAAGCTCTGGTCAATTTCGGTAGGTATCCAGACTCCGGTTCTTACATTGAGTGTTCAGGCTCCGGTAATTTTTGTTTAGTATCCAGACTCCAGTTATTAAATTAAGCGTCAGGCTCCGAACATTTTCGTTGAGTATCTAGACTCTGGTTATTACGTTGAGCGTTCAGGCTAGGGTCAGTTTTGTTGAGTATCAAGATTCCAGTTATTACGTTGAGCATTCAGGCTCCTGTCAGTTTCGTTGGGTATCCAGACTCCGGTGATTATGTTGATCGTTCAGGCTCTGGTCATTTTCGTTGAGTATCCAGACTCGGGTTATTACGTTCAACATTCAGGTTCTGGTCAGTTTCGTTGAGTATCCAGATTCCAGTTATTACGTTGAGTGTTCAGGCTCCGGTCAGTTTCGTTGGGTTTCCAGACTCCGTTGATTACGTTGATTGTTCAGGCTCCAGTCATTTTTGTTGAGTATCCAGACTCGGGTTATTATGTTCAGCGTTCAGGCCCTGGTCAGTTTCGTTGACTATCCAGATTCTGGTTATTACGTTAAGCATTCAGGCTCTGGTTAGTTTTGTTGGGTATCTAGACTTCGGTTATTACGTTGAGCGTTCAGGCTCCGGTACGTTTCGTTGGGTATCCAGACATCGGTTATTACGTTGAGCGTTCAGGCTCCAGTTATTTTCGTTGAGTATCCAGACTCCTGTTATTACGTTGAGCGTTCAGGATCCGGTCAGTTTCGTTGAGTATCCAGACTCTGTTTATTAAGTTGAGCGTTCAGGCTCCGGTCAGTTTCGGTGAGTATCCAGACACTAGTTATTACGTTGAGCGTTCAGGCTCTAGTCAGTTTCATTGAGTATCCAGATTCCGATTATTACGTTGATCGTTCAGGCTCTGGTCAGTTTCGTTGGGTATCCAGACTCCGGTTATTACGTTGAGCGTTCAGGCTCCGGTCATTTTCGTTTAGTATCCAGACTCCAGTTATTAAGTTGAGCGTTAGGCTCCGGTCAGTTTCATTGAGTATCCAGATTCCGATTATTACGTTGATCGTTCAAGCTCTGGTCAATTTCGGTAGGTATCCAGACTCCGGTTCTTACATTGAGTGTTCAGGCTCCGGTAATTTTTGTTTAGTATCCAGACTCCAGTTATTAAGTTAAGCGTCAGGCTCCGAACATTTTCGTTGAGTATCTAGACTCTGGTTATTACGTTGAGCGTTCAGGCTAGGGTCAGTTTTGTTGAGTATCAAGATTCCAGTTATTACGTTGAGCATTCAGGCTCTTGTCAGTTTCGTTGGGTATCCAGACTCCGGTGATTATGTTGATCGTTCAGGCTCTGGTCATTTTCGTTGAGTATCCAGACTCGGGTTATTACGTTCAACATTCAGGTTCTGGTCAGTTTCGTTGAGTATCCAGATTCTGGTTATTACGTTGAGCGTTCAGGCTTGGGTCAGTTTTGTTGGGTATCCAGACTTCGGTTATTACGTTGAGCGTTCAGGCTCTGGTAAGTTTCGTTGGGTATCCAGACTCCGGTTATTACGTTGAGCGTTTAGGCTCCAGTCATTTTCGTTGAGTATCCAGACTCCTGTTATTACGTTGAGCGTTCAGGCTCCGGTCATTTTCGTTGAGTATTCAAACTCTGGCTATTAAGTTGAGCGTTCAGACTCCGGTCATTTTCGTTGAGTATCCAGACTCCGGTTATTACGTTAAGCATTTAGGCTCCAGTCAGTTTCGTTGGGTATCAAGACACCGGTTATTACGCTGAGCGTTCAAGCTCCGGTCAGTTTCATTGGGTATCCAGACTCCGGTTATTCCGTTGGTCGTTCAGTCTCCGGTCAGTTTCAGTGAGTATCCCGACTCCAGTTATTACGTTGAGCGTTCAGGCTCCAGTCAGTTTCGTTGGGTATCCAAATTCCGGTTATTACGTTGAGCATTCAGGATTCAGTCATTTTTGTTGAGTATCATAACTCTGGTTATTACATTGAGCGTTCAGGCTCCGGTCAGTTTAGTTGAGTATCCAAACTCTGGTTATTAAGTTGAGCGTTCAGGCTCCAGTCATTTTCGTTGAGTATCCAGACTCTGGTTATTACGTTGAGGGTTCAGGCTAGGGTCAGTTTCGTTGAGTATCCAGATTCCAGTTATTACATTGAGTGTTCAGGCTCCGGTCAGTTTCGTTGGGTTTCCAGACTCCGTTGATTACGTTGATTGTTCAGGCTCCAGTCATTTTTGTTGAGTATCCAGACTCGGGTTATTATGTTCAGCGTTCAGGCCCTGGTCAGTTTCGTTGACTATCCAGATTCTGGTTATTACGTTAAGCGTTCAGGCTCTGTTCAGTTTTGTTGGGTATCTAGACTTCGGTTATTACGTTGAGCGTTCAGGCTCCGGTAAGTTTCGTTGGGTATCCAGACTTCGGTTATTACGTTGAGCGTTCAGGCTCCAGTTATTTTCGTTGAGTATCCAGACTCCTGTTATTACGTTGAGCGTTCAGGCTCCGGTCAGTTTCGTTGAGTATCCAGACTCTGTTTATTAAGTTGAGCGTTCAGGCTCCGGTCAGTTTCGAGGAGTATCTTGACTCTAGTTATTACGTTGAGCGTTCTGGCTCCAGTCAGTTCCATTGAGTATCCAGATTCTGATTATTACGTTGATCGTTCAGGCTCTGGTCAGTTTCGTTGGGTATCCAGACTCCGGTTATTTCGTTGAGCGTTCAGGCTCCGGTCATTTTCGTTTAGTATCCAGACTCCAGTTATTAAGTTGAGCGTTAGGATCTGGTCAGTTTCATTGAGTATCCAGATTCCGATTATTACGTTGATCGTTCAAGCTCTGGTCAATTTCGGTAGGTATCCAGACTCCGGTTATTACGTTGAGCGTTCAGGCTCCGGTAATTTTCGTTTAGTATCCAGACTCCAGTTATTAAATTAAGCGTCAGGCTCCGAACATTTTCGTTGAGTATCCAGACTCTGGTTATTACGTTGAGCGTTCAGGCTAGGGTCAGTTTTGTTGAGTATCAAGATTCCAGTTATTACGTTGAGCATTCAGGCTCCTGTCAGTTTCGTAGGGTATCCAGACTCCTGTGATTACGTTGATCGTTCAGGCTCTGGTCATTTTCGTTGAGTATCCAGACTCGGGTTATTACGTTCAACATTCAGGTTCTGGTCAGTTTCGTTGAGTATCCAAATTCTGGTTATTACGTTGAGCGTTCAGGCTTGGGTCAGTTTTGTTGGGTATCAAGACTTCGGTTATTACGTTGAGCGTTCAGGCTCTGGTAAGTTTCGTTGGGTATCTAGACTCCGGTTATTACGTTGAGCGTTTAGGCTCCAGTCATTTTCGTTGAATATCCAGACTCATGTTATTACGTTGAGCGTTCAGGCTCCGATCCTTTTCGTTGAGTATTCAAACTCTGGTTATTAAGTTGAGCCTTCAGGCTCCGGTCATTTTCGTTGAGTATCCAGACCCCGGTTATTACGTTAAGCGTTTAGGCTCCAGTCAGTTTCGTTGGGTATCAAGACACCGGTTATTACGCTGAGCGTTCAAGCTCCGGTCAGTTTCATTGGGCATCCAGACTCCGGTTATTCCGTTGGTCGTTCAGTCTCCGGTCAGTTTCAGTGAGTATCCCGACTCCAGTTATTACGTTGAGTGTTCAGGCTCCAGTCAGTTTCGTTGGGTATCCAAATATCGGTTATTACGTTGAGCATTCAGGATCCAGTCATTGTTGTTGAGTATCATAACTCTGGTTATTACATTGAGCGTTCAGGCTCCGGTCAGTTTAGTTGAGTATCCAAACTCTGGTTATTAAGTTGAGCGTTCAGGCTCCGGTCATTTTCGTTGAGTATCCAGACTCTGGTTATTACGTTGAGGGTTCAGGCTAGGGTCAGTTTCGTTGAGTATCCAGATTCCAGTTATTACGTTGAGTGTTCAGGCTCCGGTCAGTTTCGTTGGGTTTCCAGACTCCGTTGATTACGTTGATTGTTCAGGCTCCAGTCATTTTTGTTGAGTATCCAGACTCGGGTTATTATGTTCAGCGTTCAGGCCCTGGTCAGTTTCGTTGACTATCCAGATTCTGGTTATTACGTTAAGTGTTCAGGCTCTGGTCAGTTTTGTTGGGTATCTAGACTTCGGTTATTACGTTGAGCGTTCAGGCTCCGGTAAGTTTCGTTGGGTATCCAGACATCGGTTATTACGTTGAGCGTTCAGGCTCCAGTTATTTTCGTTGAGTATCCAGACTCCTGTTATTACGTTGAGCGTTCAGGCTCCTGTCAGTTTCGTTGAGTATCCAGACTCTGTTTATTAAGTTAAGCGTTCAGGCTCCGGTCAGTTTCGGTGAGTATCCAGACTCTAGTTATTACGTTGAGCGTTCAGGCTCCAGTCAGTTTCATTGAGTATCCAGATTCCTATTATTACGTTGATCGTTCAGGCTCTGGTCAGTTTCGTTGGGTATCCAGACTCCGGTTATTACGTTGAGCGTTCAGGCTCCGGTCATTTTCGTTTAGTATCCAGACTCCAGTTATTAAGTTGAGCGTTAGGCTTCGGTCAGTTTCATTGAGTATCCAGATTCCGATTATTACGTTGATCGTTCAAGCTCTGGTCAATTTCGGTAGGTATCCAGACTCCGGTTATTACGTTGAGCGTTCAGGCTCCGGTAATTTTCGTTTAGTATCCAGACTCCAGTTATTAAATTAAGCGTCAGGCTCCAAACATTTTCGTTGATTATCCAGACTCTGGTTATTACGTTGAGCGTTCAGGCTAGGGTCAGTTTTGTTGAGTATCAAGATTCCAGTTATTACGTTGAGCATTCAGGCTCCTGTCAGTTTCGTTGGGTATCCAGACTCCGGTGATTACGTTGATCGTTCAGGCTCTGGTCATTTTCGTTGAGTATCCAGACTCGGGTTATTACGTTTAACATTCAGGTTCTGGGCAGTTTCGTTGAGTATCCAGATTCTGGTTATTACGTTGAGCGTTCAGGCTTGGGTCAGTTTCGTTGGGTATCCAGACTTCGGTTATTACGTTGAGCGTTCAGGCTCTGGTAAGTTTCGTTGGGTATCCAGACTCCGGTTATTACGTTGAGCGTTTAGGCTCCAGTCATTTTCGTTGAGTATCCAGACTCCTGTTATTACGTTGAGCGTTCAGGCTCCGGTCATTTTTGTTGAGTATTCAAACTCTGGTTATTAAGTTGAGCGTTCAGGCTCCGGTCATTTTCGTTGAGTATCCAGACTCCGGTTATTACGTTAAGCGTTTAGGCTCCAGTCAGTTTCGTTGGGTATCAAGACACCGGTTATTACGCTGAGCATTCAGGCTCCGGTCAGTTTCATGGGGTATCCAGACTCCTGTTATTCCGTTGGTCGTTCAGTCTCCTGTCAGTTTCGTTGAGTATCCAGACTCCTGTTATTACCTTGAGCGTTCAGGCTCCAGTCAGTTTCGTTGGGTATCCAAATTCCGGTTATTACGTTGAGCATTCAGGATCCAGTCATTTTTGTTGAGTATCATAACTCTGGTTATTACATTAAGCGTTCAGGCTCCGGTCATTTTAATTGAGTATCTAAACTCTGGTTATTAAGTTGAGCGTTCAGGCTCCGGTCATTTTCGTTGAGTATCCAGACTTTGGTTATTACGTTGAGCGTTCAGGCTCCGGTCAGTTTCGTAGAGTATCCAGATTCCGGTTATTACGTTGAGCATTCAGGCTCCGGTCAGTTTCGTTGGGTATCAAGACACCGGTTATTGTGTTGAGCGTTCAGGCTCCGGTCAGTTTCATTGGGTATCCAGACTCCGGTTATTATGTTGATCATTCAGTCTCCGGTCAGTTTCGTTGAGTATCCAGACTCCAGTTATTACGTTGAGCGTTCAGGCTCCAATCAGTTTCGTTTGGTATCCAAGCTCCGGTTATTACGTTGAGCGTTCAGGCTCCGGTCATTTTTGTTGAGTATCGAGACTCTAGTTATTACATTGAGCGTTTAGGCTCCGGTCAGTTTCATTGAGTATACAGATTCCGATTATTACGTTGATCGTTCTGGCCCCGGTCAGTTTCGTTGGGTATCAAGACTCCGGTTATTACATTGAGCGTTCAAGCTCGGGTCATTTTCGTTTAGTATGCAGACTACAGTTATTAAGTTGAGCGTCAGGCTCCGAACATTTTTGTTCTGTATATAGACTCTGGTTATTACGTTGAGCGTTCAGGCTCTGGTCAGTTTCGTTGAGTATCCAAATTCCAGTTATTACGTTGAGCGTTCAGGCTCTGGTCAGTTTTGTTGGGTATCTAGACTCCGGTGATTACGTTGATCGTTCAGGCTCCGGTCATTTTCGTTGAGTATCCAGACTCCTGTTATTATGTTGAGCGTTCAGGCTCCGGACAATTTCGTTGAGTATCCAGACTCTGGTTATTAAGTTGAGCGTTCAGGCTCCGGTCATTTTCGTTGAGTATCCCGACTCTGGTTATTACATTGAGCGTTCAGGCTCCGGTCAGTATCGTTGAGTATCCAGACTCCAGTTGTTACGTTGAGCGTTCAGGCTCCGGTCAGTTTTGTTGAGTATACAGACTCTGGTTATTAAGTTGAGCGTTTAGGCTCCGGTCATTTTTATTGAGTATCCAGACTCTGGTTATTACGTTGAGCGTTCAGGCTCCGGTCAGTTTCGTTGAGTATCCAGATTCCGGTTATTACGTTGATCATTCAGGCTCCGGTCAGTTTCGTTGGGTATCAAGACACCGGTTATTACGCTGAGCGTTCAGGCTCCGGCCAGTTTCATTGGGTATCCAGACTCCAGTTATTTCGTTGGTCGTTCAGTCTCTGGTTAGTTTCGTTGAGTATCCAGACTCCAGTTATTACGTTGAGCGTTCAGGCTCCAGTCAGTTTCGTTGGGTATCAAGACACCGATTATTACGTTGAGCGTTCAGGCTCCGGTCAGTTTCGTTGAGTAATAAGACACCGGTTATTACGCTGAGCGTTCAGGCTCCGGTCAGTTTCATTGGGTATCCAGACTCTGGTTATTAAGTTGAGCGTTCAGGCTCCGATCATTTTTGTTGAGGGTCCAGACTTTGGTTATTACGTTGAGCGTTCAGGCTCCGTTCAGTTTCGTTGAGTATCTAGATTCCGGTTATTACGTTGATCGTTCCGGCTCCGGTCAATTTCGTTGGGTATCAAGACACCGGTTATTACGCTGAGCGTTCAGGCTCCGATCAGTTTCATTGGGTATCCAGACTCTGGTTATTACGTTGGTCGTCAGTCTCCGGTCAGTTTCGTTGAGTATCCAGACTCCAGTTATTACGTTGAGTGTTCAGGCTCCATTCAATTTCGATGGATATCCAAATTCCGGTTATTACGTTGAGCATTCAGGATCCAGTCATTTTTGTTGAGTATCATAACTCTGGTTATTACATTGAGCGTTCAGGCTCCGGTAAGTTTAGTTGAGTATCCAAACTCTGGTTATTAAGTTGAGCGTTCAGGCTCCAGTCATTTTCGTTGAGTATCCAGACCTTGGTTATTACGTTGATCGTTCAGGCTCCAGTCAGTTTCGTTGAGTATCCTAATTCCGATTATTACGTTGAGCGTTCAGGCTCCGGTCAGTTTCGTTGAGTATCCAGACTCTGGTTATTAAGTTGAGCGTTCAGGCTCCGGTCATTTTTGTTGAGTATCCAGACTTTGGTTATTACGTTGAGCATTCAGGCTCCGGTCAGTTTTGTTGAGTATCCAGATTCCGGTTATTTTGTTGATCATTCAGGTTCCGGTCAGTTTCGTTGGGTATCAAGACACCGGTTATTACGCTGAGCGTTCAGCCTCCGGTCAGTTTCATTGGGTATCCAGACTCCGGTTATTTCGTTGATCGTTCAGTCTCCGGTTAGTTTCGTTGAGTATCCAGACTCCAGTTATTACATTGAGCGTTCAGGCTCCAGTCAGTTTCGTTGGGTATCAAGACACCGGTTATTACGTTGAGCGTTCAGGCTCCGGTCAGTTTCATTGGGTATCCAGACTCCGGTTATTACGTTGATCATTCAGTCTCCGGTCAGTTTCGTTGAGTATCCAGACTCCAGTTATTACATTGAGCGTTCTGGCTCCGGTCAGTTACATTGAGCGTTCAGGCTCCGGTCATTTTTGTTGAGTATCCAGACTCTGGTTATTACGTTGAGCATTCAGGCTCCGGTCAGTTTCTTTGAGTATCCAGATTCTGGTTATTTTGTTGATCACTCAAGCTCCGGTCAGTTTCGTTGGGTATCAAGACACCGGTTATTACGTTGAGCGTTCAGGCTCCGATCATTTTTGTTGAGTATCCAGACTCTGGTTATTACGTTGAGTGTTCAGGCTCCGGTCAGTTTCGTTGAGTATCCAGATTCCGGTTATTACGTTGATCGTTCAGGCTCCGGTCAGTTTCGTTGGGTATCCAGATTCCGGTTATTTCGTTGGTCGTTTAGTCTCCGGTCAGTTTCGTTGAGTATCCAGACTCCAGTTATTACGTTGAGCGTTCAGGCTCCAGTCAGTTTCGTTGGGTATCCAAACTCTGGTTATAACGTTCAGCATTCAGGATCCAGTCATTTTCGTTGAGTATCTAGATTCTGGTTATTACGTTGAGCGTTCAGGCTTGGGTCAGTTTTGTTGGGTATCCAGACTTCGGTTATTACGTTGAGCATTCAGGCTCTGGTAAGTTTCGTTGGGTATCCAGACTCCGGTTATTACGTTGAGCGTTTAGGCTCCAGTCATTTTCGTTGAGTATCCAGACTCCTGTTATTACGTTGAGCGTTGAGGCTCCGGTCATTTTCGTTGAGTATTCAAACTCTGGTTATTAAGTTGAGCGTTCAGGCTCCGGTCATTTTCGTTGAGTATCCAGACTCCGGTTATTACATTAAGCGTTTAGGCTCCAGTCAGTTTCGTTGGGTATCAAGACACCGGTTATTACGCTGAGCGTTCAAGCTCCGGTCAGTTTCATTGGGTATCCAGACTCCGGTTATTCCGTTGGTCGTTCAGTCTCCGGTCAGTTTCAGTGAGTATCCCGACTCCAGTTATTACGTTGAGCATTCAGGCTCCAGTCAGTTTCGTTGGCTATCCAAACTCTGGTTATTAAGTTGAGCGTTCAGGCTCCAGTCATTTTCGTTGAGTATCCAGACTCTGGTTATTACGTTGAGGGTTCAGGCTAGGGTCAGTTTCGTTGAGTATCCAGATTCCAGTTATTACGTTGAGTGTTCAGGCTCCGGTCAGTTTCGTTGGGTTTCCAGACTCCGGTGATTACGTTGATTGTTCAGACTCCGGTCATTTTTGTTGAGCATCCAGACTCGGGTTATTACGTTCAGCATTCAGGCTCTGGTCAGTTTCGTTGAGTATCCAGATTCGGGTTATTACGTTGAGCGTTCAGGCTCTGGTCAATTTTGATGGGTATCTAGACTTCGGTTATTACGTTGAGCGTTCATAAGCCGGTAAGTTTCGTTGGGTATCCAGACTCCGGTTATTACATTGAGCGTTTAGGCTCCAGTCATTTTCGTTGAGTATCCAGACTCCTGTTATTACGTTGAGCGTTCAGGCTCCGGTCAGTTTCGTTGAGTATCCAGACTCTGGTTATTAAGTTGAGCGTTCAGGCTCCGGTCATTTTCGTTGAGTATCCAGACTCTTGTTATTACATTGAGCGTTCAGGCTCCGGTCAGTTTCGTTGAGTATCCAGATTCCGGTTATTACATTGAGCGTTCAAGCTCCAGTCAGTTTCGTTGGGTATCAAGACACCGGTAATTACGCTGAGCGTTCAGGCTCTGGTCAGTTTCATTGGGTATCCAGACTCCGGTTATTACGTTGGTCGTTCAGTCTCCTGTCAGTTTCGTTGAGTATCCAGACTCCTGTTATTACCTTGAGCGTTCATGCTCCAGTCAGTTTCGTTGGGTATCTAAATTCCGGTTATTACGTTGAGCATTCAGGATCCAGTCATTTTTGTTGAGTATCATAACTCTGGTTATTACATTAAGCGTTCAGGCTCCGGTCATTTTAATTGAGTATCTAAACTCTGGTTATTAAGTTGAGCGTTCAGGTTCCGGTCAGTTTCGTAGAGTATCCAGATTCCGGTTATTACGTTGAGCATTCAGGCTCCGGTCAGTTTCGTTGGGTATCAAGACACCGGTTATTACGCTGAGCATTCAGGCTCCGGTCAATTTCATTGGGTATCCAGACTCCGAATATTTCGTTGGTCGTTCAGTCTCCGGTTAGTTTCGTTGAGTATCCAGACTCCAGTTATTACGTTGGGCGCTCAGGCTCCAGTCAGTTTCGTTGGGTATTCAGACTCTGGTTATTACGTTGAGCATTCAGGATTCAGTCATTTTCGTCGAGTATCATAACTCTGGTTATTTCATTGAGCATTCAGCCTCCGGTCAGTTTCGTTGAGTATCCAGACTCCGGTTATTACGTTGATCGTTCAGGCTCTGGTCAGTTTAGTTGAGTATCCAAACTCTTGTAATTAAGTTGAGCATTCAGGCTCCGGTCATTTTCGTTGAGTATCCAGACTCTGGTTATTACGTTGATCGTTCAGGCTCCGGTCAGTTTCGTTGAGTATCCAGATTTCGGTTATTACGTTGAGCGTCCATGCTCCGGTCAGTTTCGTTGAGTATCCAGACTCCAGTTATTACGTTGAGCGTTCAGGCTCCAATCAGTTTCGTTTGGTATCCAAGCTCTGGTTATTACGTTGAGCGTTCAGGCTCCGGTCATTTTTGTTGAGTATCCAGACTCTAGTTATTACGTTGAGCGTTTAGGCTCCGGTCAGTTTCATTGAGTATACAGATTCCGATTATTACGTTGATCGTTCTGGCTCCGGTCAGTTTCGTTGGGTATCAAGACTCCGGTTATTACATTGAGCGTTCAAGCTCGGGTCATTTTCGTTTAGTATGCAGACTACAGTTATTAAGTTGAGCGTCAGGCTCCGAACATTTTTGTTGTGTATCTAGACTCTGGTTATTACGTTGAGCGTTCAGGCTCCGGTCAGTTTCGTTGAGTATCCAAATTCCAGTTATTACGTTGAGCGTTCAGGCTCTGGTCAGTTTTGTTGGGTATCCAGACTCCGGTGATTACGTTGATCGTTCAGGCTCCGGTCATTTTCGTTGAGTATCCAGACTCGTGTTATTATGTTGAGCGTTCAGGCTCCGGGCAGTTTCGTTGAGTATCCAGACTCTGGTTATTAAGTTGAGCGTTCAGGCTCCGGTCATTTTCGTTGAGTATCCCGACTCTGGTTATTACATTGAGCGTTCAGGCTCCGGTCAGTATCGTTGAGTATCCAGACTCCAGTTGTTACGTTGAGCGTTCAGGCTCCGGTCAGTTTTGTTGAGTATACAGACTCTGGTTATTAAGTTGAGCGTTTAGGCTCCGGTCATTTTTATTGAGTATCCAGACTCTGGTTATTACGTTGAGCGTTCAGGCTCCGGTCACTTTCGTTGAGTATCCAGATTCCGGTTATTACGTTGATCATTCAGGCTCCGGTCAGTTTCGTTGGGTATCAAGACACCGGTTATTACGCTGAGCGTTCAGGCTCCGGCCAGTTTCATTGGGTATCCAGACTCCGGTTATTTCGTTGGTCGTTCATTCTCTGGTTAGTTTCGTTGAGTATCCAGACTCCAGTTATTACGTTGAGCGTTCAGGCTCCAGTCAGTTTCGTTGGGTATCAAGACACCGGTTATTACGTTGAGCGTTTAGGCTCCGGTCAGTTTCGTTGAGTATCAAGACACCGGTTATTACGCTGAGCGTTCAGGCTCCGGTCAGTTTCATTGGGTATCCAGACTCTGGTTATTAAGTTGAGCGTTCAGGCTCCGATCATTTTTGTTGAGGGTCCAGACTTTGGTTATTACATTGAGCGTTCAGGCTCCGGTCAGTTTCGTTGAGTATCTAGATTCCGGTTATTACGTTGATCGTTCCGGCTCCGGTCAATTTCGTTGGGTATCAAGACACCGGTTATTACGCTGAGCGTTCAGGCTCCGATCAGTTTCATTGGGTATCCAGACTCCGGTTATTACGTTGGTCGTTCAGTCTCCGGTCAGTTTCGTTGAGTATCCAGACTCCAGTTATTACGTTGAGCGTTCGGGCTCCAGTCAATTTCGCTGGATATCCAAATTCCGGTTATTACGTTGAGCATTCAGGATCCAGTCATTTTTGTTGAGTATCATAACTCTGGTTATTACATTGAGCGTTCAGGCTCCGGTAAGTTTAGTTGAGTATCCAAACTCTGGTTATTAAGTTGAGCGTTCAGGCTCCAGTCATTTTCGTTGAGTATCCAGACCTTGGTTATTACGTTGATCGTTCAGGCTCCAGTCAGTTTCGTTGAGTATCCTGATTCCGATTATTACGTTGAGCGTTCAGGCTCCGGTCAGTTTCGTTGAGTATCCAGACTCTGGTTATTAAGTTGAGCGTTCAGGCTCCGGTCATTTTTGTTGAGTATCCAGACTCTGGTTATTACGTTGAGCATTCAGGCTCCGGTCAGTTTTGTTGAGTATCCAGATTCCGGTTACTTTGTTGATCATTCAGGTTCCGGTCAGTTTCGTTGGGTATCAAGACACCGGTTATTACGCTGAGCGTTCAGGCTCCGGTCAGTTTCATTGGGTATCCAGACTCCGGTTATTTTGTTGGTCGTTCAGTCTCCGGTTAGTTTCGTTGAGTATCCAGACTCCAGTTATTACATTGAGCGTTCAGGCTCCAGTCAGTTTCGTTGGGTATCAAGACACCGGTTATTACGTTGAGCGTTCAGGCTCCGGTCAGTTTCATTGGGTATCCAGACTCCGGTTATTACGTTGATCATTCAGTCTCCGGTCAGTTTCGTTGAGTATCCAGATTCCAGTTATTACATTGAGCGTTCTGGCTCCGGTCAGTTACATTAAGCGTTCAGGCTCCGGTCATTTTTGTTGAGTATCCAGACTCTGGTTATTACGTTGAGCATTCAGGCTCCGGTCAGTTTTGTTGAGTATCCAGATTCCGGTTATTTTGTTGATCATTTAGGCTCCGGTCAGTTTCGTTGGGTATCAAGACACCGGTTATTACGTTGAGCGTTCAGGCTCCGATCATTTTTGTTGAGTATCCAGACTCTGGTTATTACGTTGAGTGTTCAGGCTCCGGTCAGTTTCGTTGAGTATCCAGATTCCGGTTATTACGTTGATCGTTCAGGCTCCGGTCAGTTTCGTTGGGTATCCAGACTCCGGTTATTTCGTTGGTCGTTCAGTCTCCGGTCAGTTTCGTTGAGTATCCAGACTCCAGTTATTACGTTGAGCGTTCAGGCTCCAGTCAGTTTCGTTGGGTATCCAAACTCTGGTTATAACGTTCAGCATTCAGGATCCAGTCATTTTCGTTGAGTATCATAACTCTGGTTATTACATTGAGCGTTCAGGCTCCAGTCAGTTTCGTTGAGTATCTAGACTCCGGTTATTACGTTGATCGTTCAGGCTCCGGTCAGTTTAGTTGAGTATCCAAACTCTGGTTATTAAGTTGAGCGTTCAGGCTCCGGTCATTTTCGTTGAGTATCCAGACTCTGGTTATTACGTTGATCGTTCAGGCTCCAGTCAGTTTCGTTGAGTATCCAGATTGCGGTTATTACGTTGAGCATTCAGGCTCCGGTCATTTTCGTTGGGTATCAAGGCACCGTTTATTACGTTGAGCGTTCAAGCTCCGATCAGTTTCGTTGGGTATCCAGACTCCGGTTATTACGTTGAATGTTCAGGCTCCGGTCAATTTCATTGGGTATCCAGACTCCGGTTATTACGTTGAGCGTTGAGGCTCCGGTCAGTTTCGTTTGGTATCCAGACTCTGATTATTACGTTGTGCATTTAGGCTCCAGTCAGTTTCGTTGGAGATCCAGACTTCGGTTATTACGTTGAGCGTTCAGGCTCTGGTCAGTTTCGTTGGGTATCCAGACTCCGGTTATTACGTTGAGCGTTCAGGCTCCGGTCAGTTTCATTGCGTATCCAGACTCTGGTTATTACGTTGATCATTCAGGCTCTAGTCAGTTTCGTTTCGTATCAAGACTCCGGTTATTTCGTTGAGCGTTCAGGCTCCGGTTAGTTTCGTTGAGTATCCAGATTTCGTGTATTACGTTGATCGTTCTGGCTCCAGTCAGTTTCGTTGAGTATCCTGATTCCGATTATTACGTTGAGCGTTCAGGCTCCGGTCAGTTTCGTTGAGTATCCAGACTCTGGTTATTAAGTTGAGCGTTCAGGCTCCGGTCATTTTTGTTGAGTATCCAGACTCTGGTTATTACGTTGAGCATTCAGGCTCCGGTCAGTTTTGTTGAGTATCCAGATTCCGGTTATTTTGTTGATCATTCAGGTTCCGGTCAGTTTCGTTGGGTATCAAGACACCGGTTATTACGCTGAGCGTTCAGGCTCCGGTCAGTTTCATTGGGTATCCAGACTCCGGTTATTTCGTTGGTCGTTCAGTCTCCGGTTAGTTTCGTTGAGTATCCAGACTCCAGTTATTACATTGAGCGTTCAGGCTCCAGTCAGTTTCGTTGGGTATCAAGACACCGGTTATTACGTTGAGCGTTCAGGCTCCGGTCAGTTTCATTGGGTATCCAGACTCCGGTTATTACGTTGATCATTCAGTCTCCGGCCAGTTTCGTTGAGTATCCAGATTCCAGTTATTACATTGAGCGTTCTGGCTCCGGTCAGTTACATTAAGCGTTCAGGCTCCGGTCATTTTTGTTGAGTATCCAGATTCCGGTTATTTTGTTGATCATTCAGGCTCCGGTCAGTTTCGTTGGGTATCAAGACACCGGTTATTACGTTGAGCGTTCAGGCTCCGATCATTTTTGTTGAGTATCCAGACTCTGGTTATTACGTTGAGTGTTCAGGCTCCGGTCAGTTTCGTTGAGTATCCAGATTCCGGTTATTACGTTGATCGTTCAGGCTCCGGTCAGTTTCGTTGGGTATCCAGACTCCGGTTATTTCGTTGGTCGTTCAGTCTCCGGTCAGTTTCGTTGAGTATCCAGACTCCAGTTATTACGTTGAGCGTTCAGGCTCCAGTCAGTTTCGTTGGGTATCCAAACTCTGGTTATAACGTTCAGCATTCAGGATCCAGTCATTTTCGTTGAGTATCATAACTCTGGTTATTACATTGAGCGTTCAGGCTCCGGTCAGTTTCGTTGAGTATCCAGACTCCGGTTATTACGTTGATCGTTCAGGCTCCGGTCAGTTTAGTTGAGTATCCAAACTCTGGTTATTAAGTTGAGCGTTCAGGCTCCGGTCATTTTCGTTGAGTATCCAGACTCTGGTTATTACGTTGATCGTTCAGGCTCCAGTCAGTTTCGTTGAGTATCCAGATTGCGGTTATTACGTTGAGCATTCAGGCTCCGGTCATTTTCGTTGGGTATCAAGGCACCGGTTATTACGTTGAGCGTTCAAGCTCCGATCAGTTTCGTTGGGTATCCAGACTCCGGTTATTACGTTGAATGTTCAGGCTCCGGTCAATTTCATTGGGTATCCAGACTTCGGTTATTACGTTGAGCGTTCAGGCTCCGGTCAGTTTCGTTTGGTATCCAGACTCTGATTATTACGTTGTGCATTTAGGCTCCAGTCAGTTTCGTTGGATATCCAGACTTCGGTTATTACGTTGAGCGTTCAGGCTCTGGTCAGTTTCGTTGGGTATCCAGACTCCGGTTATTACGTTGAGCGTTCAGGCTTCGGTCAGTTTCATTGCGTATCCAGACTCTGGTTATTATGTTGATCATTCAGGCTCTAGTCAGCTTCGTTTCGTATCCAGACTCCGGTTATTTCGTTGAGCGTTCAGGCTCCGGTTAGTTTCGTTGAGTATCCAGATTTCGTGTATTACGTTGAGCGTTCAGGCTCCAGTCAGTTTCGTTGGGTATCCAGACTCCGGTTATAACATTGAGCGTTCAGGCTCCGGTCAGTTTCGTTGGGTATCCAGTCTTCGGTTATTACATTGAGCGTTCAGGCTCCGGTCAGTTTTGTTTGTTATCCAGACTACGGTTATTACGTTGAGCGTTCAGGCTCCTGTCAGGTTCGTTGGGTATCCATACTTCGGTTTTTACGTTGGGCGTTTAGGCTCTGGTCAGTTTCGTTGTATATCCACACTCTGGTTATTACGTTAGGCGTTCCGACTCAGGTCAGTTTCGTAGGGTATCCAGACTCCGGTTATTACGTTGAGCGTTCAGGCTCCGAACAGTTTCGTTGGGTATCCAGACTCCAGTTATTACGTTGAGCGTTTAGGCTCCGATCAATTTCTTTGTGTATCCAGACTCCGGTTATTACATTGATCGTTCAGGCTCCAGTCAGTTTCGTTAAGTATCCAGACTCCGGGTATTACGTTGAGCGTTCAGGCTCTGGTTAGTTTCGTTTAGTATCCAGATTCCGGTTATTACGTTGAGCGTTCAGGCTCCGGTCAATTTCGTTGGGTATCCAGACTCCAGTTATTACGTTGAGCGTTTAGGCTCCGGTCAGTTTCGTTGGGTATCCAGACTCCGGTTATTACGTTGAGCGTTTAGGCTACAGTTAGTTTCGTAGGGTATCCAGACTCCGGTTATTACGTTGAGCGTTTTAGATCCGGTCAGTTTCGTTGGGTATCCAGACTCCGGTTATTATGTTGAGCGTTCAGGCTCCGGTCTGTTTCGTTGGGTATCCATACAACGGTTACATTGAGCGTTCAAGCTCCGGTCAGTTTCGTTTGGTATCCAGACTCCGGTTAATACGTTGAGCGTTCAAGCTCCGAGCAGTTTCGTTGGGTATCCAGACTTCAGTTATTACGTTGAGCGTTTAGGCTCCGGTCAGTTTTGTTGGGTATCCAGACTCCGGTTTTTATGTTGGGCGTTTAGGCTCCGATCAGTTTTGTTGCATATCCACACTCTGGTTATTAAGTTAGGCATTCAAGCTCCGGTCAGTTTCGTTGGGTATCCAGACTCCGGTTACTACGTTGAACGTTCAAGCTTCGGTCAGTTTCGTTGGGTATCCACACTCCGGTTATTACGTTGAGCGTTCTGGCTCCGATCAGTTTCGTTGGGTATCCAGACTCCGGTTATTACGTTGAACGTTCAGGCTCCGGTCAGTTTCGTTTGGTAACCAGACTCCGGTTATTACGTTGTGCGTTCAGGCTCCAGTCAGTTTTGTTGGGTATCCAGACTTCAGTTATTACGTTGAGCATTTAGGCTCCAGTAAGTTTCGTTGGGTATCCAGACTCCGGTTATTACGTTGAGTGTTCAGGCTCCGGTCAGTTTCATTGTGTATCCAGACTCCGGTTATTACGTTGATCATTCAGGCTCTAGTCAGTTTCGTTGAGTATCCAGACTCCGGTTATTACGTTGAGCGTTCAGGCTCTGGTTAGTTTCGTTGAGTATCCAGATTTCGTTTATTACATTGAGCGTTCAGGCTCCAGTCAGTTTCGTTGGGTATCCAGACTCCGGTTATTACATTGAGCGTTCAGGCTCTGGTCAGTTTCGTTGGGTATCCAGACTTCGGTTATTACATTGAGCGTTCAGGCTTCGGTAGGTTTCGTTGAGTATCCAGACTCCAGTTATTACGTTGAGCATTCAGACTCCAGTCAGTTTCGTTGGGTATCCAAACTCCGGTTATTACGTTGAGCATTCAGGCTCCGGTCATTTTTGTTGAGTATCCAGACTCTAGTTATTACGTTGAGCGTTCAGGCTCCGGTCAGTTTCGTTGAGTATCCAGATTCCGATTATTACGTTGAGCGTTCAGGCTCCGGTCAGTTTCGTGGGTATCCAGACTCCGGTTATTACGTTAAGCGTTTAGGCTCCGGTCATTTTTGTTGAGTATCCAGACTCCGGTTATTAAATTGAGCGTCAGGCTCCGATCATTTTTGTTGAGTATCCAGAGTCTGGTTATTACGTTGAGTGTTCAGGCTCTGGTCAATTTCGTTGAGTATCCAGATTCCGGTTATTATGTTGAGCGTTCAGGCTCCGACAGTTTCGTTGGGTATCCAGACTCCGGTGATTACGTTGATCATTCAGTCTCCGGTCAGTTTTATTGAGTATCCAGACTCCAGTTATTACGTTGAGCGTTCAGGCTCCGGTCAGTTTCGTTGAGTATCCAGACTCTGGTTATTAAGTTGAGCGTTCAGGCTCCGGTCATTTTTGTTGAGTATCCAGACTCTGGTTATTACATTGAGCGTTCAGACTCCGGTCAGTTTCGTTGAGTATCCAGATTCCGGTTATTACGTTGAGCGTTCATGCTCCGGTCAGTTTCGTTGGGTATCAAGACACCGGTTATTACGCTGAGCGTTCAGGCTCCGGTCAGTTTCATTGGGTATCCAGACTCCGGTTATTTCGTTGGTCGTTCAGTCTCCGGTCAGTTTCGTTGAGTATCTAGACTCCAGTTATTATGATTAGCGTTCAGGCTCCAGTCAGATTCGTTGGGTATCCAAATTCTAGTTATTACGTTGAGCGTTCAGGATCCAGTCATTTTCGTAGAGTATCCAGACTCCGGTTATTACGTTGATCGTTCAGGCTCCGGTCAGTTTAGTTGAGTATCCAAACTCTGGTTATTAAGTTGAGCGTTCAGGCTCCGTTCATTTTCGTTGAGTATCCCGACTCTGATTATTACGTTGATCGTTCAGGCTCCGGTCAATTTTGTTGAATATCCAGATTCTGGTTATTACGTTAGGCGTTCAGGCTCCGGTCAGTTTCGTTAGGTATCAAGACACCGGTTATTATGTTGAGCGTTCAAGCTCTGATCAGTTTCATTGGGTATCCACACTCCGGTTATTACGTTGATCATTCAGTCTCCAGTCAGTTTCGTTGACTATCCAGACTCCAGTTATTACGTTGAGCGTTCAGGCTCCAGTCATTTTCGTTGGGTATCCAAACTCCGGTAATTACGTTGAGCGTTCAGGCTCCGATCATTTTCGTTGAGTATCCAGACTCTAGTTATTACGTCGAACGTTTAGGCTCCGGTCAGTTTCGTTGAGTATCTGGATTCCGATTATTACATTGAGCTTTCAGTCTCCGGTCATTTTCGTTGAGTATCCAGACTCCGGTTATTACGTTGAGCGTTCGGGCTCTGGTCAGTTTCGTTGGGTATCCAGACTCCGGTTATTACGTTGATCGTTCAGGCTCCAATAATTTTCGTTGAATGTCCAGACTCCTGTTATTACATTGAGCGTTCAGGCTCCGGTCAGATTCGTTGGATATCCAGACACCGGTTATTACGTTGAGCGTTCAGGGTCCGGTCATTTAAGTTGAGTATCCAGACTCCGGTTATTACGTTGAGCGTTCAAGCTCCGGTCAGTTTAGTTGAGTATCCAAACTCTGGTTATTAAGTTGCGCGTTCAGGCTCCGGACATTTTCGTTGAGTATCCAGACTCTGGTTATTACGTTGATCGTTCAGGCTCCGGTCAGTTTCATTGAGTATCTAGATTCCGGTTATTACGTTGAGCGTTCAGGCTCCAGTCAGTTTCGTTGGGTATCAAGACACCGGTTATTACGTTGAGCGTTCAGGCTCCGGTCAGTTTCATTGGGTATCCAGACTCCGGTTATTACGTTGATCATTCTGTCTCCGGTCAATTTCTTTGAGTATCCAGACTCCAGTTATTACATTGAGCGTTCAGGCTTCAGTCAGTTTCGTTGGGTATCCAAACTCTGGTTATTACGTTGAGCGTTCAGGCTCCGGTCATTTTCGTTGAGTATCCAGACTCTAGTTATTACGTTGAGCGTTCAGGCTGTAGTCAGTTTCGTTGAGTATCCTGACTCCGGTTATTACGTTAAGCGTTCAGGCTCCGGTCAGTTTCGTTGGGTATCCATATTTCGTTTATTACTTTGAGTGTTCAGGCTCCGGTCAGTTTCGTTGGGTATCCAGACTCCGGTTATTACGTTGAGCGTTCAGGCTCTGGTCAATTTCGTTGGGTATCCAGACTTCGGTTATTACATTGAGCGTTCAGGCTCCGGTAAGTTTCGTTGAGTATCCAGACTCCCGTTATTACGTTGAGCGTTCAGACTCCAGTCAGTTTCGTTGGGTATCCAAACTCCGGTTTTTACGTTGAGCATTCAGGCTCCGGTCATTTTTGTTGAGTATCCAGACTCTAGTTATTACGTTGAGCGTTCAGGCTACGGTCGGTTTCGTTGAGTAAACAGATTCCGATTATTACGTTGAGCGTTCAGGCTCCGGTCAGTTTCATGGGTATCCAGACTCCGGTTATTACGTTAAGCGTTTAGGCTCCGGTCATTTTTGTTGAGTATCCAGACTCCGGTTATTAAATTGAGCGTCAGGCTCCGATCATTTTTGTTGAGTATCCAGAGTCTGGTTATTACGTTGAGTGTTCAGGCTCTGTTCAGTTTCGTGTAGTATCCAGATTCCGGTTATTACGTTGAGCGTTCAGGCTCCGGCAGTTTCGTTGGGTATCCAGACTCCGGTGATTACGTTGATCATTCAGTCTCCGGTCAGTTTTGTTGAGTATCCAGACTCGAGTTATTACGTTGAGCGTTCAGGCTCCGGTCAATTTCGTTGAGTATCAAGACTCTGGTTATTAAGTTGAGCGTTCAGGCTCCGGTCATTTTTGTTGAGTATCCAGACTCTGGTTATTACGTTGAGCGTTCAGGCTCCGGTCAGTTTCGTTGAGTATCCAGATTCCGGTTATTACGTTGAGCGTTCATGCTCCGGTCAGTTTCGTTGGGTATCAAGACACCGGTTATTACGCTGAGCGTTCAGGCTCCGGTCAGTTTCATTGGGTATCCAGACTCCGGTTATTTCGTTGGTCGTTCAGTCTCCGGTCGGTTTCGTTGAGTATCTAGACTCCAGTTATTACGTTTAGCGTTTAGGCTCCCTTCAGATTCGTTGGGTATCCAAACTTTAGTTATTACGTTGAGCGTTCAGGATCCAGTCATTTTCGTTGTGTATCATAACTCTGGTTATTACATTGATTGTTCACGCTCTGGTCAATTTCGTTAAGTATCAAAACTCCGGTTATTACGTTGATCGTTCAGGCTCCGGTCAGTTTTGTTGAATATCCAGATTCTGGTTATTACGTTAGGTGTTCAGGCTCCGGTCAGTTTCGTTAGGTATCAAGACACCGGTTATTATGTCGAGCGTTCAGGCTCCAGTCATTTTCGTTGGGTATCCAAACTCCGGTTATTACGTTGAGCGTTCAGGCTCCGATCATTTTCGTTGAGTATCCAGACTCTAGTTATTACGTTGAACGTTTAGGCTCCGGTCAGTTTCGTTGAGTATCTGGATTCCAATTATTACGTTGAGCCTTCAGGCTCCGGTCAGTTTTGTTGAGTATCCAGACTCTGGTAATTAAGTTGAGCGTTCAGGCTCCGGTCAATTTCGTTGAGTATCCCGATCCCGGTTATTACGTTGAGCGTTCAGGCTCCGGTCATTTTCGTTGAGTTTCCAGACACCGGTTATTACGTTGAGCGTTCGGGCTCCGGTCAGTTTCGTTTGGTATCCAAACTCCGGTTATTACGTTGAGCGTTCAGGCTCCGATCATTTTCGTTGAGTATTTAGACTCTAGTTATTATGTTGAGCGTTCAGGCTCCGGTCAGTTTCGTTGAGTATCTGGATTCCGATTATTACGTTGAGCCTTCAGGCTCCGGTCAGTTTAGTTGAGTGTCCAAACTCTGGTAATTAAGTTGAGCGTTCAGGCTCCGGTCAATTTCGTTTAGTATCCAGATCCCGGTAATTACGTTGAGCGTTCAGGCTCCGGTCATTTTTGTTGAGTATCCAGACTCCGGTTATTACGTTGAGCGTTCGGGCTCCGGTCAGTTTCGTTGGGTATCCAAACTCCGGTTATTACGTTGAGCGTTCAGGCTCCGATCATTTTCGTTGAGTATCCAGACTCTAGTTATTACGTTGAGCGTTCAGGCTCCGGTCGGTTTTGTTGAGTATCTGGATTCCGATTATTACGTTGAGCCTTCAGGCTCCGGTCAGTTTAGTTGAGTATCCAGACTCCGGTTATTACGTTGAGCGTTCAAGCTCCGGTCAGTTTAGTTGAGTATCCAAACTCCGGTTATTAAGTTTGAGCGTTCAGGCTCCGGTCATTTTCGTTGAGTATCCAGACTCTGGTTATTACGTTGATCGTTCAGGCTCCGGTCAGTTTCATTGAGTACCCAGATTCCGGTTATTACGTTGAGCGTTCAGGCTCCGGTCAATTTCGTTGGGTATCAAGACACCGGTTATTACGTTGAGCGTTCAGGCTCCGGTCAGTTTCATTGGGTATCCAGACTCCGATTATTACGTTGATCATTCAGTCTCCGGTCAATTTCCTTGAGTATCCAGACTCCAGTTATTACATTGAGCGTTCAGGCTCCAGTCAGTTTCGTTGGGTATCCAAACTCTGGTTATTACGTTGAGCGTTCAGGCTCCGGTCATTTTCGTTGAGTATCCAGACTCTAGTTATTACGTTGAGCGTTCAGGCTCTAGTCAGTTTCATTGAGTATCCAGACTCCGGTTATTACGTTGAGCGTTCAGGCTACGGTCAGTTTCGTTGGGTATCCATATTTCGTTTATTACGTTGAGCGTTCATGCTCCGGTCAGTTTCGTTGGGTATCCAGACTCCGGTTATTACGTTGAGCGTCAGGCTCCGGTCAGTTTCGTTGAGTATCTAGACTTCGTTTATTACGTTGAGCATTCAGGCTCCGGTCAGTTTCATTGAGTATCCAGACTCCAGTTATTACGTTGAGCGTTCAGACTCCAGTCAGTTTCGTTGGGTATCCAAACTCCGGTTATTACGTTGAGCATTCAGGCTCCGGTTATTTTTGTTGAGTATCCAGACTCTAGTTATTACGTTGAGCGTTCAGGCTCCGGTAAGTTTTGTTGAGTATCCAGATTCCGATTATTACATTCAGCATTCAGGCTCCGGTCAGTTTCGTGGGTATCCAGACTCCTGTTATTACGTTGAGCGTTTAGGCTCCGGTCATTTTTGTTGTGTATCCAGACTCCGGTTATTGTGTTGAGCGTCAGGCTCCGATCATTTTTATTTAGTATCCAGAGTCTGGTTATTACGTTAAGTGATCAGGCTCTGGTCAGTTTCGTTGAGTATCCAGATTCCAGTTATTACGTTGAGCGTTCAGGTTCCGGCAGTTTCGTTGGGTATCCAGACTCCGGTGATTACGTTGATCGTTCAGGCTCCTATCATTTTCGTTGAGTATATAGATTCCGGTTATTACGTTGAGCGTTCAGGCTCCGGTCAGTTTCGTTGGGTATCCAGACTCCGGTTATTATGTTGAGCGTTCAGGCTCCGGTCAGTTTTGTTGGATATCCAGACTTCGATTTTTGCGTTGAGCGTTCAGGCTCCAGTCATTTTCGTTGAGTATCCAGACTCCTGTTATTACCTTGAGCGTTCAGGCTCCGGTCAGTTTCGTTGAGTATCCAGACTCTGGTTATTAAGTTGAGCGTTCAGGCTCCGATCATTTTTGTTGAGTATCCAGACTCTGGTTATTACGTTGAGCGTTCAGGCTCCAGTCAGTTTCGTTGAGTATCCAGATTTCGGTTATTACGTTGAGCGTTCATGCTCCGGTCAATTTCGTTGGGTATCAAGACACCGGTTATTAAGCTGAGCGTTCAGGCTCCGGTCAGTTTCATTGGGTATCCAGACTTCGGTTATTTCGTTGGTCGTTCAGTCTCCGGTCAGTTTCGTTGAGTATCTAGACTCCAGTTATTACGTTTAGCGTTCAGGCTCTGATAAGTTTTGTTGAGTATCCAGATTCCGATTATTACGTTTAGCATTCAGGCTCCGGTCAGTTTCATGGATATCCAGACTCCTGTTATTACGTTGAGCGTTTAGGCTCCGGTCATTTTTGTTGAGTATCCAGACTCCGGTTATTGAGTTGAGCGTCAGGCTCCGATCATTTTTATTTAGTATCCAGAGTCTGGTTATTACGTTGAGTGATCAGGCTCTGGTCAGTTTCGTTGAGTATCTAGATTCCAGTTATTACGTTGAGCGTTCAGGTTCCGGCTGTTTCGTTGGGTATCCAGACTCCAGTGATTACGTTGATCGTTCAGGCTCCTATCATTTTCGTTGAGTATATAGATTCTGGTTATTACATTGAGCGTTCAGGCTCCGGTCAGTTTCGTTGGGTATCCAGACTCCGGTTATTACGTTGAGCGTTCAGGCTCCGGTCAGTTTTGTTGGGTATCCAGACTCTGGTTATTAAGTTGAGCGTTCAGGCTCCGATCATTTTTGTTGAGTATCCAGACTCTGGTTATTACGTTGAGCGTTCAGGCTCCGGTCAATTTCGTTGAGTATCCAGATTCCGGTTATTACATTGAGCGTTCATGCTCCGGTCAGTTTCGTTGGGTATCAAGACACCGGTTATTACGCTGAGCGTTCAGGCTCCGGTCAGTTTCATTGGGTATCCAAACTCTGGTTATTACGTTGAGCGTTCAGGATCCAGTCATTTTTGTTGAGTATCATAACTCTGGTTATTACATTGAGCGTTCAGGCTCCCGTCAATTTCTTTGAGTATCCAGACTCCGGTTATTACGTTGATCGTTCAGGCTCCGGTCAGTTTAGTTGAGTATCCAAACTCTGGTTATTAAGTTGAGCGTTCAGGCTCCAGTAATTTTTGTTGAGTATCCAAACTCTGGTTATTACGTTGATCGTTCAGGCTCCGATTAGTTTCGTTGGGTATCAAGACACCGGTTATTACGTTGAGCGTTCAGGCTTCGGTCAGTTTCATTGGGTATCCAGACTCCGGTTATTACGTTGATCATTCAATTTCTGGTCAGTTTTGTTGAGTATCCAGACTCCAGTTATTACGTTGAGCGTTTAGGCTCCAGTCAGTTTCGTTGGGTATCCAAACTCCGGTTATTACGTTGAGCGTTCAGGCTCCGATCATTTTCGTTGAGTATCCAGACTCTAGTTATTACGTTGAGCGTTCAGGCTCCGGTCAGTTTCGTTGAGTATCTGGATTCCGATTATTAACTTGAGCCTTCAGGCTCCGGTCAGTTTAGTTGAGTATCCAAACTCTGGTAATTAAGTTGAGCGTTCAGGCTCCGGGCATTTTCGTTGAGTATCCAGACTCTGGTTATTACGTTGATTGTTCAGGCTCCAGTCATTTTCGTTGAGTATCCAGACTCTGGTTATTACGTTGAGCGTTCAGGGTCCGGTTATTTAAGTTGAGTATCCAGACCCCGGTTATTACGTTGAGCATTGAGGCTCCGGTCAGTTTCGTTGGGTATCCGAACTCTGGTTATTAAGTTGAGCGTTCAGGCTCCGGTCATTTTCGTTGAGTATCCAGACTCTGGTTATTACATTGATCGTTCAGGCTCCGGTCAGTTTTATTGAGTATCCAGATTCCGGTTATTACGTTGAGCGTTCAGGCTCCGGTCAGTTTCGTTGGGTATCAAGACACCAGTTATTACGTTGAGCGTTTAGGCTCCGGTCAGTTTCATTGGGTATCCAGACTCCGGTTATTACGTTGATCATTCAGTCTCCGGTCAATTTTGTTGAGTATCCAGACTCCAGTTATCACGTTGAGCGTTCATGCTCCAGTCAGTTTCGTTGGGTATCTAAACTCCGGTTATTACGTTGAGCGTTCAGGCTCTGGACATTTTCGTTGAGTATCCATACTCTAGTTATTACGTTGAGTGTTCAGGCTCCGGTCAGTTTTGTTGAGTATCTGGATTCCGATTATTACTTTGAGCGTTCAAGCTCCGGTCAGTTTCGTTGGGTATCTAGACTCCGGTTATTATGTTGAGCGTTCAGGCTCCGGTCATTTTCGTTTAGTATCCAGACTCCGGTTATTAAGTTGAGCGTCAGGCTCCGAAAATTTTCGTTGAGTATCTAGACTCTGGTTATTAGGTTGAGCGTTCAGGCTCCGGTCAGTGTCGTTGAGTATCCAAATTCCAGTTATTACGTTGAGCGTTCAGGCTCTGGTCAGTTTCGTTGGGTATCCAGACTCCGGTCATTTTCGTTGAGTATCCAGACTCGGGTTATTACGTTGAGTGTTCAGGCTCCGGTCAGTTTTGTTGAGTATCCAGATTCCGGTTATTACATTGAGCGTTCAGGCTCTGGTAAGTTTTGTAGGGTATCCAGACTCCGGTTATTACGTTGAGCAATCAGGCTCCAGTAAGTTTCGTTGGGTATCCAGACTCCGGTTATTACTTTGAGCGTTTAGGCTCCAGACATTTTTGTTGAGTATCCAGACTCCTGTTATTACGTTGAGCGTTAAGGCTCCGGTCAGTTTTGTTGAGCATCCAGACTCTGGTTATTAAGTTGAGCGTTCAGGCTCTGTTCATTTTCGTTGAGTATCCAGACTCTAGTTATTACATTGAGCGTTCAGGCTTCGGTCAGTTTCGTTGAGTATCCAGATTCCGGTTATTACGTTGAGCGTTCAGGCTCCAGTCAGTTTCGTTGGGTATCAAGACACCGGTTATTACGCTGAGCGTTCAGGCTCCGGTCAGTTCATTGGGTATCCAGACTCTAGTTATTACATTGGTCGTTCAGTCTCCGATCAGTTTCGTTGAGTATCCAGACTCCAGTTATTACGTTGAGCGCTCAGGCTCCAGTCAGTTTCGTTGGGTATCCAAACTCCGGTTATTAAGTTGAGCATTCAGGCTCCGGTCATTTTCGTTGAGTATCCAGACTCTAGTTATTACGTTGAGCGTTCAGGATCCGATCAGTTTCGTTGAGTATCTGGATTCCGATTATTACGTTGAGCGTTCAGGCTCCGGTCAGTTTCGTTGGGTATCCAGACTCCGGTTATTACGTTGAGCGTTCAGGCTCCGGTCATTTTCGTTTAGTATCCAGACTCCGGTTATTAATTTGAGCGTCAGTCTGGTCATTTTCGTTTAGTATCCAGACTCTGGTTATTACGTTGAGCGTTCAGGCTCCGTTCAGTTTCGTTGAGTATCCGAATTCAAGTTATTACGTTGAGCGTCCAGGCTCCGGTCAGTTTCGTTGGGTATCAAGACTCCGGTGATTACGGTGATCGTTCAGGCTCTGGTCATTTTCGTTGAGTATCCAGACTCGGGTTATTACGTTGAGCGTTCAGGCTCCGGTCAGTTTCGTTGAGTATCCAGATTCCGGTTATTACGTTGAGCGTTCAGGCTCTGGTAAGTTTTGTTGGGTATCCAGACTCCGGTTATTACGTTGAGCAATCAGGCTCCGGTAAGTTTCATTGGGTATCCAGACTCCGGTTATTATGTTGAGCGTTTAGGCTCCAGTCATTTTTGTTGAGTATCCAGACTCCTGAGATTACGTTGAGCGTTCAGGCTCCGGCCAGTTTCGTTGAGTATCAAGACTTTGGTTATTAAGTTGAGCGTTCAAACTCCGTTCATTTTCGTTGAGTTCCCAGACTCTAGTTATTACATTGAGCGTTCAGGCTCCGGTCAGTTTCGTTGAGTATCCAGATTCCGGTTATTACGTTGAGAGTTCAGGCTCCAGTCAGTTTCGTTGGGTATCAAGACACCGGTTATTACGCTGAGTGTTCAGGCTCCGGTCAGTTTCATTGGGTATCCAGACTCCGGTTATTACATTGGTCGTTCAGTCTCCGGTCAGTTTCGTTGAGTATCCAGACTCCAGTTATTACGTTGAGCGTTCAGGCTCCAGTCAATTTCGTTGGGTATCCAAACTCCGGTTATTACGTTGAGCATTCAGGCTCCGGTCATTTTCGTTGAGTATCCAGACTCAAGTTATTACGTTGAGCGTTCAGGCTCCGGTTAGTTTCGTTGAGTATCTGGATTCCGATTATTACGTTGAGCGTTCAGGCTCCGGTCAGTTTTGTTGGGTATCTAGACTTCGGTTATTACGTTGAGCATTCAGGCTCCGGTCATTTTCGTTTAGAATCCAGACTCCGGTTAATAAGTTGAATGTCAGGCTCCGATAATTTTTGTTGAGTATCCAGACTCTGGTTATTACGTTGAGCGTTCAGGCTCCGGTTAGTTTCGTTGAGTATCCAAATTCCATTTATTACGTTGAGCGTTCAGGCTCCGGTCAGTTTCGTTGGGTATCCAGACTCCGGTGGTTACGGTAATCGTTCAGGCTCCGGTCATTTTCGTTGAGTATCCAGACTCGGGTTATTACGTTGAGCGTTCAGGCTCCGGTCAGTTTCGTTGAGTATCCAGATTCCGGTTATTACGTTGAGCGTTCAGGCTCTGGTAAGTTTTGTAGGGTATCCAGACTCCGGTTATTACGTTGAGCAATCAGGCTCCAGTAAGTTTCGTTGGGTATCCAGACTCCGGTTATTACGTTGAGCGTTTAGGCTCCAGACATTTTTGTTGAGTATCCAGACTCCTATTATTACGTTGAGCGTTAAGGCTCCGGTCATTTTCGTTGAGTATCCAGACTCTGGTTATTAAGTTGAGCGTTCAGGCTCTGTTTATTTTCGTTGAGTATCCAGACTCTAGTTATTACATTGAGCGTTCAGGCTCCGGTCAGTTTCGTTGAGTATCCAGATTCCGGTTATTACGTTGAGCGTTCAGGCTCCAGTCAGTTTCGTTGGGTATCAAGACATAGGTTATTACGCTTGCCCCTATTCAAGCGGCTTGGACCCGATTGGGTGAAGAGCCCGGAGCCTTCAGACATTCGCGGTATGAGACGGTTGAATACTAGGAACCCAGAAATTTGCCAACCGCAGAAATAAATTGCGCCACTGCTTGGGGAACGACATTCATCAGCTGAATCTGACTGTTACGACAACCCACTGATCTCGTAGCGACCGTGCTGGGGATTCTTTTCATCATCCTGAAAAAGATTGAATCATCGGAAACTTCGTCCTTTGCTTGTCCACGTCAGGACTCTATCTGCTGTCAACTCGGAAAAAACTTCAACAACTTTGCTGGGGACGGCTCGTCTGCCTTCTCGTCAGAGTCCACGTTAGGAATAAACTCTTCCACGTTAGGAATACCACCGTCCACGTTAGGACTCACCTTTCCACGTAAGGAATAACCATTCCACGTTAGGAATAATACTGTCCACGTTAGGACTCACCTTTCCACGTAAGGAATACATCGCTTTTCCCCGCCAGGGGTGACTTTTCTCTGCTTTGTCAAACTCTTCCACGTAAGGAATACGTCTTCTTTTGCTTTGTCCACGTAAGGACTCTTTCTTTTTCCATGTTAGGAATCACAAATTTTCCACGTAAGGAACCCCAATCTTTCCACGTGAGGAATACTATATCAATCTTTCTTTCCACGTTAGGAATGCTTCTTCTTTCCACGTAAGGAATACGTTATCAATCTGTCCATGTAAGGACTCTGGCTTGATATGTCCACGTAAGGACTCAATCTTTCCACGTAAGGAAACAACTTCGTTCCACGTCAGGACCCATGTTTCGTCTTGATTTGTCCACGTCAGGACTCACCTCTTGACCCGCTGAAGTAATAGAACTTGTCCAAGTCAGGACCTGCGCGTCTTTGACTTGCCGGGGAAATAAGATTTGTCCACGTCAGGACTCACATTTTGCCCACAACACAAAGAAGGATAAATTTGTCCACGTCAGGACTCTCACATCTTGTCATCTCAAAGAACTATAAACGTCCACGTCAGGACACCCCTTTCACCATTACGAGTAAAGCTATTTGCTGAGAATAAATGGTCCACGTCAGGACACCAACACGAAGAGTAATCAATCTTGTCCACGTCAGGACTCCACACTCAATCAATACCGAGAACTCGAACCTGTCCACGTTAGGACTAACACACATCGTCAACTTGAGGAAATGTCCACGTTAGGACTCCACATTCCAACAATCTTCTCTAGCACAAAGAAAACCCGTCGATAAAATTGTCCACGTTAGGACTCATCCTTTCATCGGTCCACAAATTTCTTATCACTGACGTTATATCAACTTTGAGGCTGGCTCTACTGGGGACATTTGGAAATCAGACTTCCGGACGCCTGTTCTGATAACCGGCGGTAGCCTCCGAAATTCGGATTCATGACTCCTTTGAATGCTGACACAACAACAACTTTGAAGGAGACAGTCCGCTGGCCGGACTAGCGCAACTTCAACAGGAAATCCTGGCGGGGAAATAAGTAACTCTGCTTGGGGACAAAGAGAAACTTATCCTGCTGACTCTGTGGGGAGTAGTGCCGCAGCATACACTTCGTCGAACGTCTCATGCCGAGACTTTGAACGTTTTATTGATCCACCTGAGCAAGGGCTCTCTCTTCCCGCAAAAGAAACAATACTTGGAACAAACAGTTAGCCAACCTAGTTCATGCTTCAAAATGCATATGTTTGACAATGACGCAATGCTCCTTCGACATGGAAATGCTACACGTGTTTATTTGGTGGATGCAAGTGTGACACTATATGCCAATGCAACTGCAGACTTGAACTGCTGGGTACAGAAACTGCTTCAACAAAATAAATGCTGAAGATAATACCAACTCCGCTGGGGATAGCCAGGTGCTACAGAATCATTCCAGCAAAATAAATGCTGGAAGAGGGGAGTCGACTCGGCTGGGAAATGGGGAACTTGATACAAAACACCTCGTTGAAATAACACCCTGCTGGGGAATATAACTCTGCTGGGGAACAGCAGATGCGCCTGGTATGATTGGACTTCTGCTGGAAAATGAACGGATATCACACGGTATTCTGACAAAATAAATGCCATGATCCACACCAACTCTGCCGGGGAGAGCCTTAATCTTTGAGTTCCATTGGGAGGAATACTTGCTGAGAAGAGAATTCCACTGGGGATGGGATGATTCTCTTGGGAAAAATCAATTGAATCCGCTGGGGGAGAGTAAACGACTCTGCGAGGAAAGGTAAACTGCCTGACTACAGTTCACAAATTGGAAATATTAATCTTCTGAGGCTGAACCACTCTCTGCTGAGGATAAACGACTTGGCTGGAGCATGTCCTCTTGGATAGGCTACGACTAGCTGGGGAATTCGATCCTTCCTCAGTAAGGAACCTGCATGACCTGCGTGAGAGTCGAGTCTTTTCTTACTACAGTCTCTTGATCATCTTCCTCGTACGGCTATGAAACCTGCAACAACACAAACAAGACAAGACAAGTCTATGCAACCAAATCGATTCAGGTTAGCGACGTTATTTTCAGTTAATTCGAAGCTTTAGCAACTGTTGGCAAGAGCCAGTGACGTTATGCACATGCTAGTTTCATCAAACTTAGGCGTTAATCATACACAAAACAGTAAAGAACAGTGTCAAGTACTGAATAACGTATTTTATTGATTGGGCCCCTTAATAGGCGGAGTTTGTACACGGAATGTAACTCCTGAAAAGAGGAAGCTACACAAAGCAAATATACAAGTATGCACAAGAAGCATAAATATATTGACAAACTAAATTTGTACACATGTCGGCAACGGGATGCAGATGAACACCACGAACTGATCCTCCTATGACTCGTCCGACTCTAATGCTTTTCCCGGTATTCATACTTCCGAAAAGGTTGTACCAGATAACCGATCCTCCCCGTTATATTCTCCCGCATTGATGCTCAGTGCAATATCAAATTCGGACCGCAGTCATTGGCTTTTCAAATCCCTAACTTTTGCGTGAATCGCCCTTTACGGGTTTTCAGTTCACCGGGATACCCTTTTTTGCCGAAGCCGCCCAGTGTAGGTTTTCAACTTCGCGGGTGTACATTTTTCAATTTTATCCCTAACTTTTGCCCGAACCTTTCATTCTGTTTTTGGTTCGCCAGGATGCCCCATTTTTGTCTGGACTCTCTTTTCTCTGTCCAGCGGGTCTATTTTAAGCAAAGTATTTTTTAACTGCGTCCGAATTCACAGGCGACGTAAAGTCTTCTCCGTCCATGGTGGACAACAACAACGCTCCTCCTGAAAAGACTTTTCTGACAACGTATGGCCCTTCGTAGTTGGGGGTCCACTTGCCCCTGTGATCTGCTTGCGGCGGGAGAATCCTTTTCAGCACAAGGTCGCCCGTCTGAAAGCTTCTCGGATGTATTTTCTTATCATACGCTTTCTTCATTCGGCTCTGGTATAAGCGACCGTATGCTAGAGAAGCTAGCCTCTTCTCATCCATCAAACTGAGTTGGTTCAACCTGTCTTTTACCCATTCTGCCTCGTCCAGCTGAACGTCTCGCAATACCCTCAGAGAAGGGATCTCCACTTCCAATGGTAGTACCACTTCCATTCCGTATACTAACGAGAACGGGGTTGCCCCGGTTGATGTGCGTACCGTCGTACGATAACCGTGCAGAGAAAAAGGTAGCATCTCATGCCAATCCTTGTAGGTCACCACCATCTTCTGGACGATTTTCTTGATATTCTTGTTGGCCGCTTCGACAGCGCCATTCATCTTGGGTCGGTAAGAGGAGGAGTTGTGATGTTCGATCTTAAAATTCTGACAGAGCTCCTTCATCATTTTGTTGTTCAGGTTTGAACCGTTGTCCGTGATTATCCGCTCGGGGATCCCGTATCGGCAAATGATATCTCTCTTGATGAATCTGGCCACCACTTGCTTAGTTACATTTGCGTAGGACGCCGCTTCCACCCACTTGGTGAAGTAATCGATTGCTACCAGGATGAACCGATGCCCGTTAGAAGCTATCGGCTCGATCTTTCCAATCATATCGATCCCCCACATCGAGAATGGCCAAGGTGATGACATCACATTTAGAGGACTCGGAGGCACATGGATCTTATCAGCATAGATTTGGCACTTGTGACACTTCCTCGCAAACTTGAAACAATCAGTTTCCATGGTCAGCCAAAAATAATCTGCCCGCAGCAGCTTTCTCGTCATAGCATGCCCGCCAGCATGCGTACCAAAGGTACCTTCGTGTATTTCCTCCATGAGCAGCTTTGCTTCTTTTTCGTCTACACAACGCAACAGCACCAAGTCGTGGTTTCTTCTGTACAAGACACCATCCGGATTCAAATAGAAATTACCCGCTAATCTCCTGAGAGTCTTCTGATCTTGACCGGATGCCCCAGCCGGATACTCTTTATTCTTCAGGAAATTAAGGATATCGAAATACCATGGTTTGTCGTCAGATGCTTCATCAATAGCAAATACATAAGCTGGCCTGTCAAGCCGAGAGATGACGATTCGGGGAGCCTCGTTCCAGAAGTTGACTTTGTACATGGAAGACAAAGTGGCCAGGGCGTCAGCCATTTGATTCTCTGTCCGCGGTACGTGATGCAATTCAACCTTGTCGAAGAAAGGCAACAATCTCCTTGCATAATTCATGTAATGTACCAAGTTGGGCTGACGTGTCTCCCATTCCCCTTTGATCTGATTCACCACCAGAGCTGAGTCTCCGTATACGTCTAAATTCTTGATTCGCAAATCAATGGCTTCTTCAAGCCCCATTATACAAGCTTCGTATTCGGCCTCATTATTGGTAACGGCAAAGGTCAATCAGGCAGTAAACGGGATGTGCGACCCGTGTGGCGTAGTGATGATTGCCCCTATTCCGCTACCGTAAGCATTCACAGCTCCGTCAAATATCATCTTCCATTTGGAACCCACCTCTGGTCCTTCATCTGGCAACGGCTCTTCACAATCTTTCATCTTAAGGTACATGATATCCTCGTCAGGAAAATCGAACCTCATCGATTGGTAATCTTCAATAGGCTGCTCTGCCAAGTACTCAGACAACACACTCCCCTTTATAGCCTTTTGTGAGACGTATTGGATGTCATATTCGGTCAAGACCATCTGCCAACGGGCAATTCTTCCTGACAACGCCTGCTTTTCAAATACATATTTGATAGGATCCATCTTCGAGATGAGCATGGTTGTATGATTCAGCATGTACTGCCTCAAACGCTTGGCGGCCCAGGCTAGCGCGCAACAAGTTTTCTCAAGCATTGAATATCGAGATTCACAATCTTTAAATTTCTTACTCAAGTAATAGATTGCATGCTCTTTTCTCCCTGTCTCGTCGTGCTGACCGAGAACACAACCCATGCTTCCCTCAAGAACCGTCAAATACATGATCAAGGGTCTCCCTGCCACTGGGGGTATCAAAATAGGAGGCTCCTGCAAATACTGCTTTATTTTATCGAACGCCTTTTGACAATTTTCGTTCCACGTTACAGCTTGATCTTTCTTCAATAGCTTGAATAATGGCTCACACGTGGCCGTTAGGTGAGATATGAACCGGGCGATGTAGTTCAACCTTCCTAAAAACCCGCGCACCTCTTTCTCTGTTTTAGGCGTCGACATTTCTTGAATCGCTTTTATTTTAGCAGGATCGACCTCTATTCCTCTTTCACTTACAATAAACCCCAGGAGCTTACCCGATCTCACCCCGAAGGTGCATTTGTTAAGGTTCAGTCTCAGCCTGAACTTCCTAAGCCTTTTAAATAGCTTCAGCAGATTCACCAGATGATCTTCCTCCGTCTGGGATTTGGCAATCATATCGTCAACATAAACTTCGATCTCTTTATGCATCATGTCATGGAAAAGAGTCGTCATCGCACGCTGATATGTTGCCCCAGCATTCTTCAAACCAAAGGGCATCACTTTGTAGCAAAATGTTCCCCAAGGCGTTATGAAAGTAGTCTTCTCCATATCCTCTGGCGCCATTTTAATCTGATTATAGCCTGAAAAGCCATCCATGAAGGAGAATACGGAGTATTGAGCGGTATTATCAACTAGCACGTCAATATGAGGAAGTGGAAAATCGTCTTTTGGGCTTGCTTTATTCAAATCTCTATAATCCACGCACATTCGAACCTTGCCATCTTTCTTCGGCACTGGTACGATGTTAGCAACCCATGAGGGATATTTTGTCACGGCCAGGAAACCAGCGTCCCACTGTTTTTGAACTTCCTCTTTGATCTTCATTGCCATATCTGGTCGAGTTCTGCGAAGTTTTTGCTTGACTGGCGGGCAATCTTCTTTCAGTGGCAGGCGATGCACAACCATATCTGTATCGAGCCCTGGCATATCTTCATATGACCAAGCGAATACATCATTATACTCCCTGAGCATTTCAACCAGTCTTCGCTTGATATCACTCTGCAGTGCGACTCCGATACGAATATTCTTCTCAACCCCTTCCGACCCCAAGTTGATAATTTCGATGACCTCATCGTGAGGCATAATGGCTCTTTCCTCTTGCTTCACCAACCAAGACAGTTCTTCAGGAACATCACTATCTTCGACAACCTCTTCTTCGGCTTGAAATACCGGGTGCTCAAAGTCAGGACGAGTCATAGGTGGTTCAAGGATGTCATCTGAAAATGTTATCCTGCAAAAGGAACGGTTAAGTGCTTCAAAATGCGTATAAAGCGAACAACCACGTTGCCATTTTATTGAAAAATATAAAACAAGAAAGACAGGGATTACAGTATTTGCACATGAAAAAACGCCATTTATTTAATGATTGACACGCAATGTTCATAACAACACAGCCCTAAGCAAATCCTGATGCCCTGGGCAAGACATCAGATTATTCAACAATTAATAAAGCAAAGTATTACTATTTAAAAGTCACAGGAACAAGCTCCTGAATAGACCAGTTGCACAGTCCTTGTTCTGGCGTGCTTGGCTGAATCCAGGCATCCATATCACAGTCGCTGTCTCCTTCGTCAGACTCCGAAGCAGCATTGACGGTTTCATGACACACTCCACTGGCAGAGATGGTGATTGGCCCTCTGAAACGGGGTGCCCCTACGGCAGGAGTTGACGACGACGGTTGGTATCCCAGCCCGAACCGGTCCATCTTCACAGGAATGTCCAGCACTTTGCCCCAGCCCTTTGCTCCTCCTGCTTCTACTAGGGCTTGAGCTTCTTTATACGATGAGACGGCTATCTCTGGTACTTTGCTCGGCCCGGGACCTTTGTCCTTGATACGCAAACCTTCAAATGCCTGGCAGGGTGTCTCGTGGATCTCTCCGTCGACCTCCACATATTTAAATGACGACAGGTGGCTGACCAGGATGTCCTCTTCTCCGCATACGGTGACTACGCTATCTCCGACCATATACTTCAACTTCTGATGTAGGGTAGACGTGACTGCCCCAGCCCCATGAATCCAGGGTCTTCCAAGCAAGCAGCTGTACGCAGGCTGTATATCCATGATATAAAACTCAGTTGCAAACACCTCCGGCCCCACCTGTAGAGGCAATGTGATCGATCCAAAGACTGTTCTCCGTGTGCCGTCAAACGCTCTAACTACCAAGTCGCTGGGCGTACACAAGATTCCTCTAACATCCAGCTTCATCATCGCCTTCTTGGGCAGCACATTCAAAGATGACCCAGTGTCGACCAATACGTGCGACATTACTGATCCTTTACACTCAACAGATACGTGCAGCGCCATATTATGATCTCTCCCTTTCGGAGTCAAATCGAAGTCGGTAAAGCCCAAGCTGTGGCCTGCATTCACATGTGCCAACACTCCTTCCAGTTGATTCACGGAGACGTCTTGGGGTACAAAAGAAGTATCCAGGACTTTCAGCAAAGCATTTCTGTGAGCTTCCGAACACAACAACAATGACAGGATAGATATTTTGGACGGCGTCTGCTGCAGATGCTCCACAATCTTATAATCACTTTTTCGAATCAAGCGCATGAACTCTTCTACATCTTTCGATGCCGCTTCTTTTTCACTTGCTTGTGCCGGAACGTTCTCAACCACTTTCCCTTTTCCTTTTGCTAGTCTTTCGGCCTCCACTTCAGGGGATATAAAGATCCTACCACTCCTTGTCATACCTCCTGAACCAACAACATTATCCACAGTCTCGGCTGACTGCTTATTAACATCAATCTTTATCCCGTCACAATACACCTCCAACCCATATGACCATGGGACTGCTTTCGTGGTCTCGTACGGGATCGGCCCGGCCTTAGTTATGGTGATCGGTGGTCGCTGAGCTGGTGCGGCAATAGTGATTGTCTTTCGGGGAATCGTTACCGTGGCCACATCATTCTGATCATCTGTTATTGCCCCTGCGGGCTCTTCAGTTGCTGCTCGGTCAAACTGCAATATGCCTTCATCAATTAAAGCCTGAATGCCTTTCTTCAAATCATCACACCCCCCAGCTAGGGTCCAACAGTCTAAGCAATACTCGTCACATCCCGGGTAAACACCCCCTTGCAACAGTCGGCTTTTTATCTCGCCCAGCGGCGTCTTTAAATCGTCGACACTCACAATCAGATTCAACCCTTCCTCAGTCAGAATGGCGTTTGCCCCGTGATTAGGCATGGGCTTCTGCACTATATTCGGACCTGCCGTTCCGAAATTAATAGTCTTATTGTCCAAAAGATCCTGCACAACGTGCTTAAAAGCATGGCAACCTTCTATATCGTGGCCTGGAGCCCCAGAATGAAACTCACAGTGCCTGCTTGCATCGTACCCAAACGGGGGAGCTCCCGTTATCGGTGCCAGAGTTCTCTTCTCTACCAGGTTCAATCCCAACAATGTCTGCAATAAATCAGCATATGTTGAAGGAGGCTTCTCAAACACTCTTCTTGGTTTGCCACCCTGGAATCTTCGCTGAGCCTGCTGTGCCCCCTGTTGAGGCTGCTGCTGCATCGGCTGCTGCTGAGACGGTTGTTGTTGTTGAAGCGGTTGTTGCTGATATGGAATAGTAACACTCACCACCTGCTGCGGCTGATGATATTGGTTTCGTCCCCTGCCTCGGCCTCGGCCTCGGCCTCCAAATACTGCGCTTGCCTCGCCCTGACGGCGCCCCCCAAAAGCCTTCCTATTACTGCCAGATGCAGCTGATTCCTCAACCTAGAATTTTCCTTGCTTAATGTTACGCTCAATCTTTTCTCCCATCAGAATTAGGTCTGAAAAACTAGCCAGAGACGTGTGAAATAGCATATCATGAAACAGACCTGTGAATGTGCCGACAAACATATCATTCATTTCCTTATCTTCCACCGGAGGACGGACCCTGGCAGCCATATCGCGCCACCTTTGCGCGTACTCTTTAAAGCTCTCCCCCTTCTTCTGCGACAACCCCGCCAATTGGACCCGATTGGGCGCCAAGTCGCTGTTATACTTGTAGTGAGCTACGAACACCTCTGCCAATTGCTTCCATGTCTTGATATTGGTTGGCTCCAACCCCATATACCACTCTAGGGAAGGACCCGACAGACTATCTTGAAAGAAATGCATTAGCATTCTTTCATCAGTTGAGTATGCAGACATCTTTCTGTAATAAGCTCGTACGTGCACTTTCGGACATGTGTCCCCTTTGTACTTATCGAACGCAGGAGCTTTGAATTTGATTGGCACCCTCAATCCAGGTACCAAACCCATTGTTGCCATGTCCAAGCCCACAGCACTTTGGTTCAGGACCCCCCTCATCTGCTCTTCCAGCATTCTGATCTTCTGGGAGTCATCCATCGGCCCTTCGAAACCTCCTCCGGAGAAAGCGTCCTCCTGCTGATCTTCTTGCCACATACCATTTCCAGCTCCATACCCATCATATCCATTATTACGTCCAGCCCTGATCTGATTCATCCCCGGCCCTCGTCCTCTGTTACCGTACCCTTGAACACCTCCAGCAGGCCCAAAAGCCATAAACCCCGTGCCGTTTCCATTTCCGAAACCTCCGTAACCCTGATTGGTCACACCATAACCATCCTGCCCAAAGCCTTGAGCATTGAAACCATATTTCCCAGCATTATCGAATCCCTGATCATTGAACCCGAATCCAGCATTGACAAAGTCGTTGCCTCCCATATTATCTCCCAAGTTGACGTCACCAAGCCCAACGTTATGGACAACAGTCTCATTCCCAACTCCGACGTTACCATTCACAGCAGCGGTAGCGTTGTTGACATTAGCAGCAGGTATATTGACTACAGGCGGAGCCACTGGTGTGGGAGTGCCGTCTCCATGAACAGTATCGACCCGTACAGACTGATGATCCTCATTACCGTGACCGGCATTTCGAGCCAACAGAGGTTGGACCATGGCTTGCAGATTTTCCTGACCCTTTGCAATAGCTTCCATGGTCTGCATAAAGAGAGCGAGCTTCTCGCGCACATCTTGCATCTCGTTCTGCATTTGATCCATGATTCTTCTACAGTTGGTGCGGGTAGAATAGCGGTGCGGGTGTTGATCTGCAATCCTGGAAAGTACCTGGTACAGAGCAGGAAATAAGACACTATTCAAAGATTACCTGTAATGCAATATGAATATGAATGCAATGCAATGTGTCTGTGCATTAGGGAAGCTCATTCCCCCAGTTCTAGTGTGAAGGTGCCAGTGCAGTGACAGTGCTGACAATAGGAATATCGGAGCTGAATCATAGAAAGCCTCATATATTGCTGAGAAAATCAGAATACAATGTCGCTAAGAGTACAGCAAGGAGGCATGACCTCAACCAACAATCCTGGTGATGGTCAGCACTATGCAAATAAAGCATACAAGTTACTACATGAAATGATCAAATCCTCCCAAAAGTCTGGTACTCTTCGATCAACTTCTTGGTCTCTGGATGACTTGGTCGATCAAGCAGCCCTTCAACAAGTTGGTTTCTCTTCTTAAGAACACGGCACACGTCTTCAGCAGTTTCTTCCCATGTCGCTTCTCCGAAGCAATCTTTTAATTTTCGCTTTTGAGACACAGCTTCATCTCTGCATTTGATTGCCTTGTTCAGTGCATTCTGGACACTATACCGGGTCATCACTTCTTCCTCACACTTCTTGATGCTAGACTTCAACTTCTCTTCGAGGTCGGAGATTTGCTGCTTCAACTTATCCTCCCTCTTCTTGTTGTTGGTGAGCGTAGCGTTCCAAGTCTTATTGCAAGAAGAGATCTCTCGGTGTGCTGCGTCGAGCGCCTTCTTTTTGGATTCCAGCATGTCATGGGAGCTTCTGAACTCTTGCCCTAGACGTTCGCGCTTTTTCTTTTCCTCAGTCAACTCAGCCCTTAACCTGTTTAACAGCTCGATTTGTTGTTGGAAAGCATATACGGCCTTGTTTTTCTCACTGCGTACCTGAGCTAGCTCTTGCTCTAACCCTGCGTTGATCTTCATCAAGGTTTCCTTCTCTCTAACAACTTGCTCGTAGGCTTCCCGAGAAACAGTGGTTGGTTCCTCTGCCGGGATAGGAACAATGACGGGTGCAACTGGAAATGGCATTAATAACTGACTTGCTCTTTCCTGGATCCAAACCCTGTAAGGTGCATAGGCCTGGCAATCGTTCTTACCCAACAGTGGCTTCCCTTTGCGGTTAATACGTGTCCAGGCATGCTGCAGCTCAGCTAGCAATTCTCCCTTCAAATCACCTGTGAAGTACAGAGATTCCTGTACTTCTTCCTCCTGAGGTGGATTCTTCAGCGCATATCCGAACTGGCGAATGAATAGAGAAGGGTTGTAATTGATACACCCTTTTCTTCCTATCAGCGGCACATTAGGGTACCCAGAACAACTGAAGATGAGCTCAGATCCCAACAGGTCTCGATCAAACCACTCCATATCTTCCGATGATAGCCTCATCAGGCGCTCTGGCCAACCAACTGGAACTGTAGTCTCTGCAACAGATCTTCTCTTAGGAAGGTGACTCTCAAACCACATACTCAACAAGTGTACACAAAGATGAACATTCTTTCCTCTCCCTTTCTCATTCTTGTAATGCAGTGAGTGGTAGAGATCTCCGAGTAAGGTAGGTACAGGATTACCAGCGGCAAACAAGTAGAAAGCATCGAAGTCCACAAAATCCGGTATATTGGGAAACAAGACTATGCCATAAATGCACAAGGCCAACACAGCATTGAAAGCAACCCAGCACCCGCTCTTGGCATACTCCTGGGCTTTACCAACTAAGAACTGAAGTGAGAAGCCTGGAACTCCACGGGAAACAGTAGTTAATAGTTCAGAAGCATCAATGTGCAAAGCTTTTGCCAAGTCCTCCGGCTTGGGGTTGGCGCCAGAATGAATGAATGGAACCTGGTTCTGCACGGGCAGCTCAACATACTCAACGTATTCCTCCAGGGTTGGTCCCATAATGAAGTCAGAGAACGTAAAGCACCTCAAAGCAGGGTCGTAGAATTGCATCAAAGCATACAACCCATCCAACTCTACCTCTGTAGGTTTGCACACCAATCTCAGTAATCTACCATAGCTCATCCGGAAGCTCCTACGAACACCCTCATCGGCAAGAGAGATCAACCCCAGTAAAGGAACAATATCAGGAGTAGGCAATTTGTAAGCAACTGTCCTCCTTAAGCTAGTCATGATCAAACACTCAGAAGTCTGGGCACTAGAACTAGGGAAATGCAAATGCACCTGCAGCACAGACACACGTTAGTGAAATGCAAATGGTAATGGATATGCAGTAATGCAATGCAAGCAACATGCAACAGGGACCAAAGCTGTAGCTGAATAGCCTGAGCCATATCAAGAAAGTCCCGGACCCTCCAGAAGTCATCCAATCCTGGTCTAGGATAGACCTCAAACAAAGCTCCAATATTGGTCTCTGATAGACCCCATAATCATAACCTGAATGGTCTCTGGCAGACCTCAAATCATATCTCCCACTGGTCTCTGACAGACCTCAGAACACATCTCCAAATAGTCTCTGACAGACCTCAGAATACACCAACTGGTCCCTGACAGACCTTAGGACTCATCTCCACCTGGTCTCTGACAGACCTTAGAACCCTCCATAAATATCCAGGATCCTGATCAAGAAACAAACCGGTGGTCTGAAGGTCTAGTTACCTGCATAACCCTGAATCCCCTCACAGGTGGGTGGCCCTATAACTGGCACAAGGTACGGCATCCTATGCGGTCGTCGGCGTCACAGACTTTCAGGGTCGATGATACGATTCCCAGAAGGAGTGGCATCATCAAATCCTGAAGAGGCCTCACTTAGCCAACTTCCAAATGATTGGTCCCCAGAGTCGACAATCCAACTAACCAGCAACCCACGCCAACCAAAGGAAGGGGCAGGAGGCCAACCAGAGGAACCTCGTCTGAGTGTAGATTTCATGGGACACCAAAGCAAGCAAAGCAAGCGGGCGCCCACTAATTTCTACTCTAATTCTAGGTGCACTCAAGCTCAGGTCCGGCTTATCTCTCAATATCAGAACACCCGTCACACCCCATATACAGCAACAATAATCAATATACAAAGCTGAAAATACAAGGTTAGAAATATAAAATAACTCCATACAAAATCCTCGACGGGAAAACAAGCGCTAGGATTGACTCTCTTAAGGGACGTTGGATCCCAAATGCATAAGAACTATCGCAGTCCTTAGCAGCCAGGGGACGTTGGGTCCCCAGCAGAGTCGCCAGTTGTCGCTACTGCGAAAATCGGCGCCGGCTGAACAGAAGAGTCGCCACCGTGCGTTATTTATCCCACAGGAGGGAAAGGAAACGCTCAGAGTAAACCTCGCACAATACGGGAAAAGGTATGGTCATCGCAACCAAAACCTGGATTCGGGAGTCGGTTACGCAAGGGGAAGGTATTAGCACCCCTCACGTCCGTCGTACTCGACGGGATCCACGCTTGTTTTCGGGTATGGATTGTTATTCTATCTACTCTAAAGGTCAGGGGTTAAAAAGAAAAGAGAATGAAAATAAAATGACTCGGCAAAGTATCGCACTTTATGCCTACGTATTCCCGTCTGGAACGAGAAATCAGAGTCAACGTAGTTCGCCTACCTACGGGAAAGGAGGGGAAGGTTGCTCGCTAGGATATCGCATCCTATGCCTACGTACTTTCATACAGCATGAAAGATCAGAGCAAACGTAGTTCGGGCCACGTACGACACAGGCTTGTCTTGGTTGATTTTATTCCTTCTGAAAAAGGCTTTTCTGATTAACAGTCCAAGCGGACAAAAATGACGTCTTGATGAGTTCACATTCTTTTACGGAAGAAGTGTCTTTTATTGCGTTTGAAATCTTTATGGTGTTTTTCTGTTTGTTTTGAGGAAGAAAGAGACAGAAATCTAACCTACGGTTGCGAAGGGAATCAAACTATCCTAATGTTATCATGCATGGGTTAAGACCTAGTGTCTATCATGCTCCTCTCTTGCACAGAGAGAAACAGAGATCCTACGGGATAGGCAAAAACAGAAACAACAACAGATATAATAAAGCGGTAAAATGCATGGATGCAACAGTACAAGCGAGGCAAGGGAGTCTCACTCAACCTCGAACCTATAAAACAATAGGCAAAAGTGAACAGGCTTCACTTTCAACCCAACAGGGTAAACAGCAAACAATACAGTCAGGAAAACCAAACAATACATCAAGAAATGAAATACAGCAGAAAGATGAACAACAACAGCATCAGCAGCTCTGAATCAACATCTGGCTCCAAGTAATCTCCAATCAGCTACAGGCTTCAACAAGCACCAATCTCCATCTTCATGACCTTCAGGCAAGGGCTTTGATCATCAGTCTTCTATCTGCAATGGCTTTTCTTCAAGTTCAAACCTCCAGGATGAGGGATCAGTCATCAAAGTGAATTGGGTGTTAAGCAATCAGTTGACTACCAAAGGTGGTGAACAGACTGCTTCTAACACAAAAGACATTTTCTCTCAAGAGTTCTATCTCTTAGACACTATCACCAAGCCTTCCAAAGGAAGGGGGTGAGTGTCTTAGAGAGACTCTGTATCACAGAGAAGAATGGATGCAGACAAGGCAACCCATGTTTGAGAAACAAGCTTTCTAATCTAGAGCTCTGCCTAGCTCCTAAACCCTAGTCTCCTCAGCATCTGCTAGCAAGAAACTCCTCCTCAACTCTGGAAGTTGATCTTCACTCTCTGGATCTCCAATGGCCTTCATCTCCTCAAGTCTTCAGCTCTCCCAAATCCCCAGACAATCCCAATACCCACACAAACAAGCAATAATCCCCAGAGGGCATACCACACCAGTCAATCAGATATATACAGTATATTAATAGCAGTAGGGGAATCCTGACTTTTTCTAAGGGGATCTAATAGCTACCCATAGCCCCTATAGTCCCATAGCTAACCTACTCAATCTCTAAGTCCTAAGGGAAGTGAATTAATTCTCCTAAGTCATCACCTAAAACCCTAGTTTGTTCATGCTGTTCACACCTAAACTAAACACCTAAAATTAATTTCTAAAAATGGGAACTAAATTGTATCTACAAGTTTAATGTCTAACCTAAACAACCTAAAAAGAATGGGCAAAAAATATTGAAGCACTTAATAGAACAAAAAATAACAAAATTATGTATGAAATGAAATTCATTAAAATGCTATTTATTTGGAAAATATGGGAAAAATATCAAATAAAAATAAAATGCAATTTTTATCTTTTTATAATTTTCTTGACTCTCTAAAGAAAATAATGCAAAAAGAATGAATTAAAAACATGCAATTTCTGATTTATTATGAATTTTCAAAATGCATGAAAAATATTAAGAAAATAAAAAGAAAATATAATGAATAAATGGGAAGGGGTGTGGAAAGTAGGGCCAGGCAGTTCAAATAATTGGGCTTCACGCGCGTGGGGGTGCCAATAGTCATCAGAGCCCAGTTCCCTCTACTTAAATGAAACGGCGCGTTTCATCTTTTAAAATCTCCCTCCGTTTTCAGCTTTAAACGTGGATCGTTGGATGGTGATTCTAGTCAAGAGTCAAACTGAGATCGTGTGGTCTAGCCTTCATCTTCAACCTTGAGCTCTCCTAGGGTTTCAGAAAACCCTAACCATGCATGACCTTCTCTCCCTCTGTTCTCTCTCCACATGCCATGGATTCACACGATATAAAAAGCAAAATTCATCCATTTCTTCCCCTCTACAAGTCTATATCCTTAATTTACCTTAAAACTCAAACAATTAGCTAATTCGATAGGTGGAACAGATGGAAACCACCATTAATACCTGATATGAAACCTCTCCAATTCTCCACAAAACTCATCCTAAACTGATCTACAATTCATCCTGATTATGACATGCTAATCCAATCACATTTTCGCGCCTTAATCCAAGAGTTATGAGCCTCAACAGAATTGACACATCATGCTCAAACCTCATGAAACTTCTCCAAAATCATCCCAATCAATCTTCTATCCTATCTTAACCATTCTACTCTATCAAAACCCTAAAATTCTAACTAATTCATGCCATACGAAGAGGAAACAAACCTGGTGCAATTCTTGATACAGGTGCTAAGATCTTCAAATCAACTGCTTGTGATGAAAGGAAAGTGATCAAGAGGCTTGGTGATTACTTCTGTATGCAACAAGTATGGTTCTAAGGCCTTGAATCACTCACTTCCAAAATTCATGCTTCTTGAATGATAATGATGAATGGTACAATTCCTTCCTCAATTTGACAAATGAAGGTATGGATTCTGATCCTTGTGTGATGCTGATGAAGATTCAATCAAGAATAGTGAAGATTGATGGAGATTATAGAGATTTTGGAAAGCTTATGCAAGTTGAAGAAAGTGTGGAAAAGTTGGGGTTTTGAACAAATGGGAGCACCAACCCTTGCATGAACTATCTTGTATGAATATATAGATGAGGTTAGAACCTCCTAGAAACTTGGAGAAGTTTCCCTTGCACAAATTCCCTTGAAATTGGTTTATGTTTCTTTCATTGTAAGCAACCATGGATAACTCTCAAATTATGAACTAAACTCAAAATTCCACTTTATCCAATGTCTTTAAAATGCCCTTTCCATTCAAAATGACCTATAATTTTGCTTCATTTGGCCAAGATATGAAAAATCTCATTTTTAAGGCCATTTTCCTTCATTAAATTCAACAATTTTGAAACCTTGAGCTATGAATCTTTCCAATCTCTCATGGTCACTTTTCTAGACTCAAAATGTCATTTGGAGCAAGTTTGATGTTGTAAGTTTTTCCATTTGAAGCTTCCTTGTATGAGTTTTGGGCATAGGTTAAAATGACCTGTAATTCACAAATGACCAAAATACCCTTTGCTTGCCAAGACCATAAGTAGAGTTCCCCAAATCATATGAAGACATACTATACCATTATAGAAAGCTAAGACAATTAGGAACATCTCTTATGTTGACCAGAAATTCATTTGAAATCTCCTTGAGGGGTAACAATTGCTTGGAAGTCAAGTCACTTTCACAGACAAAATTTCAAATACCTCAGATGACCTGTAACTTGCAAGGACCATAACTTGAGTTCTATAAATCTCCTTGATGTCTTCCACCACTCAAATTAAAGGTCTTGAGATCCTCTACAAGTTCCATGTTGGCCAAGGATCCATTTGAAGCTTTCATTCTGACTTATCTTGCTTGGAAATTTGACCTAAACTAGGGGATTTTACATAGAAACCCTAATTTAGAAACTCCTCTTCTCCTTGATTTCTATTGATTTCTTCTTAGCATAACAACATATCCTTATTCTCCATGTCAAATGATGAACCCCACATCTCTTCAATAGCCCTTAATGCCTCTCCAACAATCCTTTGACCTAGGGTTGACCCAGGGTTGACCCAGATGAAACCCTAGTTGACTGTTTTCAACTGCAATACTTGTGATCACATCAACAACTTGTTTTCTTCTCCAAATGACTTTCTAAGTCCTCCAAGATGTCTAAATACTCCCCATGCTCAGCCCACAGCTCACCATTTCTTTGTTGATCCTCAGATACCCTCAGTTAGGAGATAGATGAACTGCTTGATCCATTGACTTGATAGCTTCCAAATTCTTTTCTGATGACTTGAATGAGGTTGAATCAGGATAATAACCTCTTGATAGGCCTCTAGAGATGAGAATAATGATTGGTCCCCTGTTAGCTGACTTGCTATGCTTATGCTATGCAGATGAGTAACCTATGTACATGGCCCTATATGCAAATGCTAATGCAATTGAAACATAAACCAAGTGAATAAGGTTGGGAAAATTTTTAGGGTGCAACAACGCTGAGCGTTCAGGTCAGTTTCGTTGAGTATCAAGACTTTGGTTATTAAGTTGAGCGTTCAAACTCCGTTCATTTTCGTTGAGTATCCAGACTCTAGTTATTACATTGAGCGTTCAGGCTCTGGTCAGTTTCGTTGAGTATCCAGATTCCGGTTATTACGTTGAGCGTTCAGGCTCCAGTCAGTTTCGTTGGGTATCAAGACACTGGTTATTACGCTGAGCGTTCAGGCTCCGGTCAGTTTCATTGGGTATCCAGACTCTGGTTATTACATTAGTCGTTCAGTCTCCGGTCAGTTTCGTTAAGTATCCAGACTCCAGTTATTACGTTGAGTGTTCAGGCTCCAGTCAGTTTCGGTGGGTATCCAAGCTCCGGTTATTACCTTGAGCGTTCAGGCTCTGGTCATTTTCGTTGAGTATCCAGACTCTAGTTATTACGTTGAGCGTTCAGGCTCCGGTCAGTTTTGTTGAGTATCTGGATTCCGATTATTACGTTCAGCATTCAGGCTTCGGTCAGTTTCGTTGGGTATCCAGACTCCGGTTATTACGTTGATCGTTCAGGCTCCGGTCATTTTCGTTTAGTATCCAGACTCCGGTTAATAAGTTGAACGTCAGGCTCCGATAATTTTCGTTGAGTATCCATACTCCGGTTATTACGTTGAGCGTTCCGGCTCCGGTTAGTTTCGTTGAGTATCCAAATTCCATTTATTACGTTGAGCGTTCAGGCTCCGGTCAGTTTCGTTGTGTATCCAGACTCCGGTGATTACGGTAATCGTTCAGGCTCCGGTCATTTTCGTTGAGTATCCAGACTCGGGTTATTACGTTGAGCGTTCAGGCTCCGGTCAGTTTCGGTGAGTATCCAGATTCCGGTTATTACGTTGAGCGTTCAGGCTCTGATATGTTTTGTTGGGTATCCAGACTCCGGTTATTACGTTGAGCAATCAGGCTATGGTATGTTTCGTTGGGTATCCAGACTCCGGTTATTACGTTGAGCGTTTAGGCTCCAGTCATTTTCGTTGAGTATCCAGACTCCTGTTATTACGTTGAGCGTTCAAGCTTCGGTCAGTTTCGTTGAGTATCCAGAGTTTGGTTATTAAGTGTAGAGTTCAGGCTCCGTTCATTTTCGTTGAGTATCCAGACTCTATTTATTACATTGAGCGTTCAGGCTCCGGTCAGTTTCGTTGAGTATCCAGATTCCGGTTATTACGTTGAGCATTCAAGCTCCAGTCAGTTTCGTTGGGTATCAAGACACCGGTTATTACGCTGAGCGTTCAGGCTCCGGTCAGTTTCATTAGGTATCCAGACTCCGGTTATTACATTGGTCGTTCAGTCTCTGGTCAGTTTCGTTGAGTATCCAAACTCCAGTTATTACGTTGAGCGTTCAGGCTACAGTTAGTTTCGTTGGGTATCCAAATTCCGGTTATTATATTGAGCATTCAGGATCCAGTCATTTTTGTTGAGTAACATAACTCTGGTTACAACATTGAACGTTCAGGCTCCGGTCAGTTTAGTTCAGTATCCAAACTCTGGTTATTAAGTTGAGCGTTCAGGCTCCGGTCATTTTCGTTTAGTATCCAGACTCTGGTTATTACGTTGAGCGTTCAGGCTCCGGTCATTTTCGTTGAGTATCCAGACTCTGGTTATTACGTTGAGCGTTCAGGCTCCGGTCAATTTCGTTGGGTTTCCAGACTCCGGTTATTTTGTTGGTCGTTCAGTCTCCGGTCAGTTTCGTTGAGTATCCAGACTCCAGTTATTACGTTGAGCGTTCAAGCTCCAGTAAGTTTCGTTGGGTATCCAAACTCTGGTTATTACGTTGAGCATTCAGGATCCAGTCATTTTCGTTGAGTATCATAACTCTGGTTATTACATTGAGCGTTCAGGCTCCAGTCAGTTTCGTTGAGTATCCAGACTCCGCTTATTACGTTGATCGTTCAGGCTCCTATCAGTTTAACTGATTATCTAAACTCTGGTAATTAAGTTGAGCATCAGGCTGCGGTCATTTTCGTTGAGTATCGAGACTCTGGTTATTACGTTGATCGTTCAGGCTCCGGTCAGTTTCATTGAGTATCCAGATTCCGGTTATTACGTTGAGCGTTCAGGCTCCGGTCAGTTTCGTTGGATATCAAGACACCGGTTATTACGCTGAGAGTTCGAGCTCCGGTCAGTTTCGTTGAGTATCCAGACTCCAGTTATTACATTGAGCGTTCAGGCTCCAGTTAGTTTCGTTGGGTATCCAAGCTCCGGTTATTACGTTGAGCGTTCAGGCTCCAGTCATTTTCGTTGAATATCCAGACTCTAGTTATTACGTTGAGCGTTCAAGCTCCGGTCAGTTTCATTGAGTATCCAGATTCCGATTATTACGTTAATCGTTCAGGCTCTGGTCAGTTTCATTGGGTATCCAGACTCCGGTTATTATGTTGAGCGTTCAAGCTCCGGTCATTTTTGTTTAGTATCCAGACTCCAGTTATTAAGTTGAGCGTCAGGCTCCAGTCAGTTTCATTGAGTATCCAGATTCCAATTATTACGTTGATCGTTCAGGCTCTGGTCAGTTTCGTTGGGTATCCAGACTCCAGTTATTAAGTTGAGCGTTAGGCTCCGAACATTTTCGTTGAGTATCCAGACTCTAGTTATTACGTTGAGCGTTCAGGCTAGGGTCAGTTTTGTTGAGTATCCAGATTCCAGTTATTATGTTGAGCGTTCAGGCTTCGGTCAGTTTCGTTGGGTATCCAGACTCCGGTGATTACGTTGATCGTTCAGTCCGGTCATTTTTGTTGAGTATCCATACTCGGGTTATTACGTTGAGCGTTCAGGCTCTGGTAAGTTTTGTTGGGTATCCAGACTTCGGTTATTACGTTGAGCATTCAGGCTCCGGTAAGTTTCGTTGGGTATCCAGACTCTGGTTATTACATTGAGCGTTCAGGCTCCAGTCATTTTCGTTGAGTATCCAGACTCGTGTTATTACGTTGAGCGTTCAGGCTCCGGTCAGTTTTGTTGAGTATTCAAACTCTGGTTATTAATTTGAGCGTTCAGGCTCCGGTTATTTTCGTTGAGTATCCAGACTCCGGTTATTACGTTGAGCGTTCAGGCTCCAGTCAGTTTCGTTGGGTATCAAGACACCGATTATTACGCTGAGCGTTCAGGCTCCGGTCAGTTTCATTGGGTATCCAGACTCCGGTTATTACGTTGTTCGTTCAGTCTCCGGTCAGTTTCAGTGAGTATCCAGACTCCAGTTTTTACGTTGAGCGTTCAGTTTCCAGTAAGTTTCGTTGGGTATCCAGACTCCGGTTATTACGTTGAGCGTTCAGACTCTAGTCATTTTCGTTGAGTATCCAGACTCCTGTTATTAAGTTGAGCGTTCAGGCTCCGGTCAGTTTCGTTGAGTATCCAGACTCCGGTGATTACGTTGAGCGTTCAGGCTCCGGTAATTTTTGTTTAGTATCCAGACTCCAGTTATTAAGTTGAGCGTCAGGCTCCGAACATTTTCGTTGAGTATCCAGACTCTAGTTATTACGTTGAGCGTTCAGGCTAGGGTCAGTTTCGTTGAGTATCCAGATTCCAGTTATTACGTTGAGCGTTCAGGCTCCAGTCAGTTTCGTTGGGTATCCAGACTCCGGTGAATACGTTGATCGTTCAGTCTCCGGTCAGTTTCGTTGAATATCTAGATTCTGGTTATTACGTTGAGCGTTCAGGCTCTGGTAAGTTTTGTTGGGTATCCAGAATCCGGTTATTACATTGAGCGTTCAGGCTCCGGTATGTTTCGTTGGGTATCCAGACTCCGGTTATTACGTTGAGCGTTCAGGCTCCGGTCAGTTTCGTTGAGTATCCAGACTCTGGTTATTAAGTTGAACGTTCAGGCTCCGGTCATATTCGTTGAGTATCCAAACTCTGGTTATTACATTGAGCGTTCAGGCTCCGGTCAGTTTCGTTGAGTACCCAGATTCCGGTTATTATGATGAGCGTTCAGGCTCCAGTCAGTTCCGTTGAGTATCAAGACACCGGTTATTACGCTGAGCGTTCTGGCTCCGGTCAGCTTCATTGGGTATCCAGACTCTGGTTATTACGTTGAGCATTCAGGATCCAGTCAGTTTCATTGAGTTTCCAGACTCCAGTTATTACGTTGAGCGTTCATGCTCCAGTCAGTTTCGTTGGGTATCCAAATTCCGGTTATTACGTTGAGCATTCAGGATCCAATCATTTTTGTTGAGTATCATAACTCTGGTTATTACATTGAGCGTTCAGGCTCCGGTCAGTTTAGTTGAGTATCCAAACTCTGGTTATTAAGTATAACGTTCAGGCTCCGGTCATTTTCGTTGAGTATCCAGACTCTGGTTATTACATTGAGCGTTCAGGCTCCGGTCGGTTTCGTTGAGTATCCAGATTCCGGTTATTACGTTGAGCGTTCAGGCTCTGGTCAGTTTCGTTGGGTATCAAGAAACCGGTTATTACGCTGAGCGTTCAGGCTCCGGTCAGTTTCATTGGGTATCCAGACTCCGGTTATTTCGTTGGTCTTTCAGTCTCGGGTCAGTTTCGTTGAGTATCCAGACTCCAGTTATTACGTTGAGCGTTCAGGCTCCAGTCAGTTTCGGTGGTTATTCAAACTCTGGTTATTACGTTGAGCATTCAGGATCCATTCATTTTCGTTGAGTATCATAACTCTGGTTATTACATTGAGTGTTCAGCCTCCGGTTAGTTTCGTTTAGTATCCAGACTCCGGTTATTACGTTGATCGTTCAGGCTTCGGTCAGTTTAGTTGAGTATCCAAACTCTGGTAATTAAGTTGAGCCTTCAGGCTCCGGTCATTTTCGTTGAGTATCCAGACTCTGGTTATTATGTTGAGCGTCCAGGCTCCGGTCAGTTTCGTTGGGTATCGAGACACCAGTTATTACGTTGAGCGTTCAGGCTCCGGTCATTTTCGTTTAGTATCCAGACTCCGGTTATTAAGTTGAGCGTCAGGCTCTGAACATTTTCGTTGAGTATCCAGACTCTTGTTATTACGTTGAGCGTTCAGGCTCCGGTCAGTTTCGTTGAGTATCCAGATTCCAGTTATTACGTTGAGCGTTCAGACTCCGGTCAGTTTCGTTGGGTATCCAGACTCCGGTGATTACCTTGATCGTTCAGGCTCCGGTAATTTTCGTTGAGTATCCAGACTCGGGTTATTACGTAGAGCGTTCAGGCTCTGGTCAGTTTCGTTGAGTATCCAGATTCTGGTTATTATGTTGAGCGTTCAGACTCTGGTCAGTTTTGGTGGGTATCTAGACTTCGGTTATTACGTTGAGCGTTCAGGCTCCGGTCAGTTTCGTTGAGTATCCAGATTCCGGTTATTACGTTGAGCGTTCAGGCTCTAGTCAGTTTCGTTGGGTATCAAGACACCGGTAATTATGCTGAGCGTTCAGGCTCCGGTCAGTTTCATTGGGTATCCAGACTCCGGTTATTACGTTGGTCGTTCAGTCTCCGGTCAGTTTCGTTGAGTATCCAGACTCCAGTTATTACGTTGAGCGTTCAGGCTCCGATCAGTTTCGTTGGGTATCCAAACTCTGGTTATTACGTTGAGCATTCAGGATCCAGTCATTTTCGTTGAGTATCATAACTCTGGTTATTACATTGAGCGTTCAGGCTCCGGTCAGTTTCGTTGAGTATCCAGACTCCGGTTATTACGTTGATCGTTCAGGCTCCGGTCAGTTTAGTTGAGTATCCAAACTCTGGTAATTAAGTTGAGTGTTCAGGCTCCGGTCATTTTCTTTGAGTATCCAGAATCTGGTTATTACGTTGATCGTTCAGGCTCCGGTCAGTTTCGTTGAGTATCCAGATTCTGGTTATTACATTGAGCGTTCAGGCTCCGGTCAGTTTCGTTAGGTATCAAGACACCGGTTATTACGTTGAGCGTTCAGGCTCCAGTCAGTTTCATTGGGTATCCAGACTCCGGTTATTACGTTGATCATTCAGTTTCTGGTCAGTTTCGTTGAGTATCCAGACTCCATTTATTACGTTGAGCATTCAGGCTCCAGTCAGTTTCGTTGGGTATCCAAGCTCCGGTTATTACGTTGAGCGTTCAGGCTTTGGTCATTTTTGTTGAGTATCCAGACTCTAGTTACTACGTTGAGCGTTCAGGCTCCGGTCAGTTTTATTGAGTATCCAGATTCCGATTATTACGTTGAACATTCAGGCTCCGGTCAGTTTCGTTGGGTATCAAGACTCCGGTTATTACGTTGGTCGTTCAGTCTCCGGTCAGTTTTGTTGAGTATCGAGACTCCAGTTATTACATTGAGCATTCAGTATCCAGTTATTTTTGTTGAGTATCATAACTCTGGTTATTACATTGAGCGGTCAGTTTCCGGTCAGTTTCGTTGAGTATCCAGACTAAAGTTATTACGTTGAGCATTCAGGCTCCAGTCAGTTTTGTTGGGTATCCAAGCTCCGGTTATTATGTTGAGCGTTCAGGCTCCGGTCAGTTTTGTTGAGTATCCAGACTCTAGTTATTATATTGAGCGTTCAGGTTGCGGTCAGTTTCATTGAGTATCCAGATTCCGATTATTACGTGATCATTCAGGCTCCAGTAAGTTTCGTTGGGTATCCAGATGTCATACCCCGAATTTGTCCTACCATTGTACAACCTCCATTTTGTATATTCACCCACTTGCGTTATTCAAAAAAAAATCAAAAATATGTTGGTGTTGCTCGGATATCATAAGGTTAACTTGAATTAAGTCTGATAGATAAAGATTGAAGTCGGGTGTATGGTATGGACTGAGTTTCAATGGTTACGGCTTAATTGGTCTGTCAGACAAAGATTTGTTTTAGACACGATGTTGGGGAGATTATTGATTCAAATGAGGCGCGTATAGGGATCAATTGGAGATATGTGTTTCAAAATGATTTTTTTTGGTTCTAATATTGGCATTAAGTTCAAAGATTTTTAAGGGAGACATGATCATCAATTCTAAGGCATGGACATGTTGGTTAGTAAGAAATGTTTTGTGGTCATATAATCTTCAAGTCATGAATCAAATTCATTTTTTTTTATTTTTAAGCACAATTTAAATAAGATGGGATGTGCCAAGTTTCAAATCCATAAAGGGATAGCCCATTTGCAAAGCATTGTTGAAGAGAGACAAGAGATGCAAATAGCAAGTCCAAAGCTAACTATTATTACAAGTCCATTTGTGTTCATTTGGTAGCTGGAAAGAAGATTCAGCAAGTGAGGAATTTTCTATTTGAGAAAATTTAAATATATATATTACAACAAGAGGCCTTTGTAAATGGAACATTGTCATAAAAAATAAGCACAACATGGAAGCACTTGGCCATCTATTCACGTGAGCTAAACCTGCAGCTATCAATTGGAAGCACTTGGCCCGCGCGACCTGCAGGATGATGAACAGCTCAGAAGGAAACCGCAACAGTACGGGATTCGACCGTGTTACACACCTGCAGAGTGATCCCAGAACGGTGCAGCAATTGGCAACATCAAAACGCATCCACAATGCATCTAACATCATGGCATACAAATCTTACGCACCACTTTCCGTTGATTCAAGAGTTGGCACCAATTTGTTACAACAGGAGATACACAAAGAAACCTGCAATATTAAGAAGATCATCAATCAAAATCAACCTAAACCGTGGTACATGAGTCACGAGAAGACCAAACACGAATCCAATACCATGCACTATGTTCTGTCAATTCAAAAACTGGCATTAGTAGATACATCAGCAGCCAACGAAAAGACTCCACAACAGACTGAGAAAGCGATGATTAAATCTCACAATTGATAGACACAGATGGTAGTATGCAACCTTACCGCATAACCGCATCGCAAAGCATGGTTGGAAGGATTTGCTACATAAACGACAAGAGAAGTGGACACGCCTGCTGTGAGTGAGTTCTCCCAAATTGCAATAAAATGATTTACACATGAGATATCCCTAATGTTGCAGCAGACCTGCGAAAAAGCAGAATTCGCAGCATCACATAAAAGCCCCAAAATTTATTCCACCATGCCCCAACTCCTGCTACCTGCGATACGTACCACCTCACACTTCGAACCATACACCAACAGCAGTTTTAACCGCATCCACAAAGACCAAATGGCAGACCTGTACCAATTTTCAACAAAAAAAGCAGACCACGACTTATACATACTAGTCGCGTCTTCACACTCAAATATTGAATTCTCAGCTGCTACACAACAAAGTCGTGATCTTTATTTCCACCTGCATATAAACCAGAAACGGAACAACACAAAAAAAAACGCGGCGGAATCCCGTATGCACGTACTATACTCCAGCCAATTTCTTCTGTTTTGTAACAGCTCACAACCTGCAAAAAGAAAGAAAAGATTAATGCACTGAGTTGTTTATGTTTCAAGTTAATGTATTAAACCATAATTCGAGTTGTTGACATAAGTTGAAAATGACATACAACGAACCGTACAAAGCCAGCTGCTACACAATATCACACCAGACCAGCCAAAACCCTTCAACAAGTGCTACCATCCAATTACACTGCAAAACCACAAACAACTTAAGGATTTCACAAAATCAACAAAATAACTTGGACATACTGACCTGTGCTAAAATGTACCAGTGGTAAGTCTGCAGAATAAAACAAACCCTGCTACCACTGTCCATATGACCACGCCAGACCAACATCACAGGGCCCTGACTGTTATCTCTGCATACTGCTACACCTAAAACCACTCTCCACACCAGACAAAACCTTGCAAAATTGTACCATGCCTGCTACACCAATTCACCACAGCAGACAAAACCTGCAACAAAAACCTGCAAAGGGTAATCCTACACCAAAGCTGCAAGTCAGGCCAAACCACACAACCCAGAAATCCCCTTCATAACCTCTTCTTCTGCAAAAACGAATGGGGACCCCCAACTTCAAACCATTACAGAAACACCTTCAACATTCTTCCCAAAAGAGCAACCACAAACACACTCCGACCAACAGCCAACAAATCCACCTTATTGAATCGTTTCTGCAACCCCTTCAAACCTTCAACCCTTCCATCTCTCAATCTTCTTCAACTTAACTTCTTCAACTCATCCATAACAACACTACAACAACCGAAGAACCCATCTCATTCACCTTCATTAAACACCTTCACAACAACCTCCGCCATTCCTCCGAAAAAGGAAAACAAACACCGAAAGCCCATGAACAAAGCTTCAAACCAACTTCAAGCTTCAAAACACAAACCTGTTTCACTTTCCTCCATTAAACTTCAACAGAACAGACCCTCCATTTTTCTTCAACCCTCTTCATTTCAAACCCTCAACCCAACTTTCTCCAGCCCCTCTTTCTCATAACTTCAGATCGACAAAAATCAAACGAAAAGAGGAGAGGAAAACAAACCTTGAAACGAATAAAAATCATTCTTCTTCCTCTAACCCCACCACCCTTTCAATGCCTATTAAACCGCAAAACATAGCAAAAACTTGAACCAAAGCAGTAACCACCACCATCACATAAACAATTTCTTCTCTTCCAAATCCCCAAACAAACCTCAAACATAAGACCGCTCCTTACCCAAACTCTTTCAAAAAAAATACCCTCAACTACGCTTCAAAATCACCCAAAACTCTTCAATCTTCCTCTTCTTCATCAACCTTCAAAAAATCCTACCTTGCTATTCAACGACGCCTCACTCCTTTCTTCCACCTCCATCGCTAATTCTTCAAATCAATCCCAACCTCAACCTTTCTTCAAAAACTTTCAGAACAACACCTTCATCCTCCCATAACCAGAAAAACAGAATTGAATATGAATAGAAGAAGATGATTTGAAACCCCAGATTAAACCTTTTTTTTCGGACCACCTTTAACAAACAAACAGATTCAAGGAAAAAAGGAAAAAGTTGAGACGAAGAGAGAGTAGGAAGGTAAATCGCGTTGAAGTCGAGTGAAGAATCGAGGGTGAGACGCCATGTGTTTTGCTTGTGCGATGAAGACGGTGGATCTGAGCATATGTTTTTTTCCATTTTCCTTGATTCATGTTGATCTTCTGGGTTCCAAGTTTTTTTTTCTTCATACGTGGGGGTAGATCTGAATTTCTTGTCTTTTTTTTAAAGTTGTTTTTTTTTCCTTTTTTTTCAAAAAATAAAGAAAGAGATCATAAGGATTCACAGGTTCCATCATTCTTTTGGTTATTGCTGACTGATGGATGCTGGGCTTCGGCCCGCATACCCCTTGTACCCAGCTTCACCCCCACCTTTTTTTTTCCTTTAAAAGTTTCAATATAATGTTTTTTTTAATTATTTTTCTTAAAATAATTTTGATAAATTTTATTAAGATCTCATTTATTTTATGTAGATATTTATTTTGTCAAAATTTTCAATTAGTATTGGATATACTTTTTATCTTTTTTTCATTTTTTTTCATTTTGTCGTGTTAAGGGTCGATGACGAGACCTCCGTAATTCATTATTAAGTCAAACCATTGATAAATGATGTTGGATCTGAGACCACCTCTTTTCTCTCTTCGTCACCTGTCCCGACTCGATTCAAAAGCATTGTCAAACAATCTTCAAAATCATCTTTGTATTGCACTAAACGAGGGGATTAAGTGTAGACTTTCTTCCTCTCCGAGTGTCGAGATGCTCACTGTAGTGTGGGTGGTTTAGACACTCGTCTGTCAATACGAGGACGTCTTTCTTTCCAATTCTTTACATTTTCAAACCCTTCCTCCTAAAACCTCGGTCCCGTACCGAGCACATTTTCAATAATAAATTGATTCCTCTTTGTATCGAATTAAAGAGAGAAGATTGGGTGTAGACCTCTTCTTCTCCGAGTGATGAGATGCCCACTGTAGTGAGGGTGGTCTCGACACTCGTATTTCGATATGAAGACACGCCTTTATCACCTCTCCTTTCACAGCTTCCTTCCGCACTTTTCACACCTAAAACCTCGTTCCTGTACCGAGTGCATTTTCAAATCTTTTCATAACAAAAACTTGAATGGTCGTGGAGTGGTTAGGCGTAGGCCTTCTCCTATCCCGAGTGCTGACGTTTACCGTAGGGTTCTCTGTCGCAAAGCACTTACCATTCGAAACCAAAAACATCTTTAATAAGAGAACGAAGTTCTCTTTGCATTGAATTAAAGAGAGAGGATTGGGTGTAGACCTCTTCTTCTCCGAGCGTAGGGATGCCCACTGTAGTGAGGGTGGTTTCGACGCTCGTCTTTCAATACGAAGACGCCCTCGTTCGCCACACCTTTTTATAACAAAAACTTTGAGACAATGAATTGGGTACTACCCGTAGGGGTTACTATCCGAGGACCTGTCTCGCCCCTTAAAAAAACAATCCAATCAATCAAACGTGACTTCTTGCCCCGCGTGGCGAAAACTAATCAATTTTTCAAAAAGGATATGTTACGTCCGTTCTACCGCAAACAGGTACGCCTAAGTCTCCAACGAGCGAGCAGCAAAACACCTCAACTGCTAGAATGCGCATGATAGCATTATCCATAAAAAACATCAATAAACCGTAGGCCGAACTACGGCTGCTCTGATTCTTTACTTTCTCAAGTAAAGATACGTAGGCACAAGGGCCACAATCCTTGCCGAGCATATTCCCCTCATATCTGTAGTTCCCCGAACTACGTCGACTCTGACTTTCTCACATCTATTGAGAATACGTAGGCATAGGACTGCGAAGTCCTACCGAGTCTGTTCTTTCTCTTTTTCTTCCCCGTTCTCTCTTTCCTCCTAACTTTCTTGTTTCTAACCTGTCTTTTACCCTGTGGAACACTTCTTATAGCATAATATTTAAGCAGATAAATTCACACATCGACAAACAAAAGGTTCCCATCGAGTACGATGGATGCGAGGGGTGCTAATACCTTCCCTTCGCATAACCGGCTTCCGAACCCGTTCATGGTTGCGAGACCATCTTATCCATTTCTTTCTTAAGGTTTTCTCGATATTTTCCTTTCCCCTCATGGGATAAATAAAGTTCGGTGGCGACTCTTCTGTCCTTTCTCTTTCGCCTCCCCGTCGTTGTACGATGCATTTTTCGAGTAGCGACAGCTGGCGACTCTGCTGGGGACACCTAGCAAGCCAAGCCTATTTTGTTTGTCGTGTTTATAATTTTATTTGCTTTATTTGTTTATGCTTTGATTCTCTAACCTGTTGGGTTTATTGGATGGTTTGTGAGATAAAGCTTTCTACCCGAGCTTTCAAGTACACACTAAGATAGGAGGTGGGTTCTTTCTGATTTGCGAGACTTAGGACTCGTTGAGTTGGATCGAATTCCACCGCTCAGATGAGACCCCGTTGGAATGATTATGTCTTACGTGTAGTCGTAATGACGTCTTTATTTCTGATGTTGGAGTCCGCGACTCTGAGGACCTTTGTAGAACCTTATTCCAAAGGTTGCTAAGACATGACTCTGTGTTCATCCTTTGAAGGGATTACCGTCTTACGAGTAGTCGTTATGATGGAAAACTTTCGAGGGTTAGTACATAGGACTTTGTTTAAAAGCCTTTGGGATACCCTCTTACAAACCAATAGATAACCTACCCGATGGGAGAGATGTTTGTTTGTTGTTTTGCAGGACCTGTGACTTTGATCTCGCTATTGTTCTTTCATCATATGCTCATTACATTACATTGGCATAAGCATCTCTGCATCATTTCTTGCATTCCTTACAACCCGATCTTACACGCCGCTTACCTTTTCAGAAAGAGTAAAGCAAGCTGACTTCACGACAGCGGTATAATACAAGGAATAATCAGAGAAGAGTTATGGATCAGATAGAGCAAGACCAGGCTACTATGAGGAGCGAGATGCTAGGCATGAAGACACAGATGAATCAACTCATGGAGGTGATTCAAAACATGGCCAGGAGTCAAGAGGAGATGAGGCAAGCAGCAGAGAGGAGCGCTAATCAGACTTTGGCTGGTGCAATTCCCAATGCAAGTGGTGCAATTCCAATTCCTGTTGATGCCACCCCAACCCCTGTTGGGGCAATTCCTACTTCTGCCGGCGCCGTACCTATCAACACCGTCCCTCCGCCAGTCGGTACTACTCATCCTCATGGTACTACGATCCCAAAACAAGTCCAGTACGACGATCATGAAGGTTTCTATGAGAATTCAGGTGAAGCATATGGACCACAGACCGCCGAATTAGAGAAGAAATTTAATGCTTTACAGGAGATGGTGAAGACATTGCAAGGCCCCGATGTTTTGGGACTGGATGCCGCTGAAATATGTCTTGTACCCGGAGTTAAGATACCTCCAAAGTTTGTAATTCCAACCTTTGAGAAGTACAAGGGTAACAGTTGTCCTAAGACCCACATAAGGTCTTACTGTAGGAAGATGGCCGCCTATTCTGATGACGAGAAGCTACTAATCCATTTCTTTCAAGATAGCTTAACAGAGGCATCTCTAGAATGGTATATGCACCTTGAACGATCCAACGTAAGAAGCTGGAAGGAGTTAGCAGACGCTTTCGTGAAGCATTATCAGTATAATACTGACATGGCTCCGAATCGTATGCAGCTTCAGAATTTGACTCAGAAGCCGAATGAGTGTTTTAAGGACTTCGCGCAGAGATGGAGGGGGGTAGCTGCAAGGGTACAACCTCCACTGATGGAGAAAGAACTGACAGACCTATTCATGGGCACGCTACAAGGACCGATCTTTGAGCGGTTAGCATCCTCAACTTCCACAGTGTTTTCTGAACTTGTCATGGCTGGAGAAAGATTAGAAAATTTCATGAAGACGGGAAAAATTCAGAATGCAGGCGAATCTGCAAGCGGGGTCAAGAAGCCTTATCAGGGTTTCGTTAAGAAAAGGGAAGGCGAAGCTAGTGCAGTGTTCACCAACAGAGGAAGAACTCATCAGGATTATCACCATGTTGCTGCTGTAGCTCCACAACAGCCGTTGTCCATTCCAGCAAATCAACCCGTGTTTCAACCAAACAGGCAACAACAATCCTATCAACCAAGACAAAATCAATACCAGGGTCTACAAAGACAGAGGAGGCCAGAAAGAATATTTGATCCAATCCCGTCTACATACGCCAAGTTATTGCCATTCCTATTGAAGGGAGGTCTTGTTCAGCTTAGGGAGATGAGGGATCCTCCGGAGGTTCTTCCTTTTGGATTTGATGTCAATGCCAAATGTGAATTCCATTCTGGCTCCCCAGGCCATGACATTGAAAATTGCAAGACTCTGAAGCACCTTGTACAAGATCTCCTCGATTCAAAGGCGATAAACTTTACCCGAAACACCCCTAAACATCAAGACTAATCCAATGTCAACTCATCACTCAACAAATATGATTGAAGAATCCTTTGGTCATCTCCAAAAGCCGGTGGTCCAAGCTGGCAGACATCTTCAACTTTAGCAATCCTTAAGCGCTTTTATCATTTGCATTTGTAGTTTATTTTCTGTCAATTGCTACTTGTTATTTAAACAATGTTATGTTGAATGGTAACATTAATGAAATGATTATGCATTTTCCGAATTAATTATGTCGCATTCGCTCATTATTTCCACTTATCACAATCACAGACACATATATTTTTATCCACTCCACTTTTTCACTGATTGTTTAGCAATATTGGAGGGAGGATGACGAAAACGAAGTACCCATAATTGCAAACCGTATGCTTTCGGACACGATCTCGTCAATGATGTACAGGCATTGTTTCAAATCCCCTAAACACCGAAGATATAGGGAGTTAATCCCTAGTCAACCACTTCGAGCCTAGAAGTAGGAGTTTCCTTCGGATATTCAAACCCTTAACACTCAACCTGGGGCAGGGTAATGTTCAGTTAATCTAATCTAGCATTCGAATCGATAAAGCAGAATCCAAAGACATGACGGTTGTTCATCAATGTCTCATGACATGGCAGTCACTATCTTCCAACAAAATTCAAAAAAAATCAAAAGCCTGCTAAGTCAAGCATTTCAAAGGAGACTTAGGCAAGAATCAAGGCAATCCCGATGGATCTGACAAGCAAAATCAGTCCATGCAAAAGTTAGGGATCAAAATCAAAAGAGGTCCTCAAACCCTCAACAAAAACAAAAATTCAGTGGCCACCCAAATCAAAGGGTCACTGACATCCATCAAATAAAGTGACTGCCATTTCGAACAAACCTTGAACCATCAAGCACGTGCAGAATTAGCTGAATGTAGGTATGGAGATCATCAAGAAGAAGGGGTGGGTACAAATTAACTTTGAGCCTAATATCCTTTGTTTCTATAACCGCGAACCAGACCACGTTACAACCCTCGAAAGACCTAATTGAGGCGGGGTTTATTCTGAAAGAATACTATTGCGAGGTTGCGTAACCTGACTCCTTACAATTTTGCTAATCATCAACATTGGTGTCGGTATCCTTGCTATATCTTTCACGCCAATCCAGTTAGCACAACGTTTGGACTAAATGGTCCATTCGTTTCACTCTCACGACACGTAATAAAAGACAATTCTTTCAAAAAACATGCATGAACTTTGCATTGAGATTACCATTCGTGAACAAAAATTTTGTTTACAAGTTAGTAGTTGGCATTAAAGAAATTCCAACACAAAGCAATCGAGCATAACTGGATTATTCAGCGGTCTGGACAGGAACCAAGTATACCATATAACCTATTAAACCTGGGGCATTGACATCCGAGAGCAGGAAATCAGTCAGTCTGAGGCAAATCCCCAGGCATCGGTCGACCATGGGGCAAATCATTCATGAAGCGGTTGATCAGAAGAGAATCATCTTGAGAATACTGATCAGGGGCAGGCCACCCCGAGTTTCTTTGACTTAAGAATAGGTCCCTCCGATGTTCAATCGAGGTAAGTTAAGTCGCTTCCACGCTCTTTCAAGGGAAAACTACTCCAAGAGTACATTGGAGCCAACTACCACAAGAATCGGCTAATCAATGATGAATCCATTTGTGGTACGAACTCTGGGGCAGACCATCTCGAGCACGTCTCATGGCAAGCCGCTCAAGCAAGTTCATTCTCGTCAACAACTGTTAAGTTTAAAACGATGTCAGGAAGTCAGGCTTGTCCTCTACTCTCCCACATAACCCAGAGCCCAATCTGCATCGGCAACCACCAAAAGTCCGCCACGTCGGCACTTGCATTCCCAATTACTCGACTGCATCATATGCATCATACGCACCGCATTCGATTTCATAAGCATCTTGTACCATATGCATACCCAGAATTACATCATACTTTCCTCAGCTCTTGCATCACCGCGTGTTAGCATTTGCATTTGCATTCGTTATGGAACATCATTATCATCAAGCATTCACATACGCGAGATCAGATCCAGGATCAATCACGAAGATTTCCAAGATCATCAGCCCAGACAGGGGCACCTCTTGCAAGACTGTGGGTTTCTCTTACCAGAGTCAGAAGATATCAAGACAAGATTGAGCCCAATCAGGGGCATTCTTCCACAAGACCGTGGGTGTTCCCCACGAAGTTTTGCAACTTATTGAGCTTCAAGGCAATTAGCAGCCCAGTCAGGGGCATTATCTGCAAAGGCCATGGGTCCTCCCATGGAATTCAAGATTATCAAAGCAAAATTCAGCCCAAACCAGGGGCATCTTTTCAAGACCATGGGTGTATTGCATGATGTATTGCAACCTCGTGGTTAATCAGATCTTCAAATCAACAATCAGCCCGGACAGGGGCATCTCCAGTAAATCCATGGGCGTTTCCCAGTGAATTGTCTCCAGCAGACTTCAGCGATAAGTGGCAATCTCTTCAGAGAAGCTTATCCATCTTCAGCGATAGGTGGCAATCTCTTCAGAGAAGCTTATCCATCTTCAGCGATAAGTGGCAATCTCTTCAGAGAAGCTTATCCATCTTCAGCGATAAGTGGCAATCTCTTCAGAGAAGCTTATCCATCCTCAACGATAAGTGGCAATCTCTTCAGAGAAGCTTATCCATCCTCAACGATAAGTGGCAATCTCTTCAGAGAAGCTTATCCATCTTCAACGATAAGTGGCAATCTCTTCAGAGAAGCTTATCCATCTTCAATGATAAGTGGCAATCTCTTCAGAGAAGCTTATCCATCTTCAGTGATAAGTGGCAATCTCTTCAGAGAAGCTTATCCATCTTCAGTGATAAGTGGCAATCTCTTCAGAGAAGCTTATCCTTCATCAGCGATAAGTGGCAATCTCTTGGGAGAAGCTTATCCATCTTCAGCGATAAGTGGCAATCTCTTGGGAGAAGCTTATCCATCTTCAGTGATAAGTGGCAATCTATTCAGAGAAGCTTATCTTTCTTCAGTGATAAGTGGCAATCTCTTCAGAGAAGCTTATCCATCTTCAGTGATAAGTGGCAATCTCTTCAGAGAAGCTTATCTTTCTTCAGTGATAAGTGGCAATCTCTTCAGAGAAGCTTATCCATCTTCAGTGATAAGTGGCAATCTCTTCAGAGAAGCTTATCCATCTTCAGTGATAAGTGGCAATCTCTTCAGAGAAGCTTATCCTTCATCAGCGATAAGTGGCAATCTCTTGGGAGAAGCTTATCCATCTTCAGCGATAAGTGGCAATCTCTTGGGAGAAGCTTATCCATCTTCAGTGATAAGTGGCAATCTCTTCAGAGAAGCTTATCTTTCTTCAGTGATAAGTGGCAATCTCTTGGGAGAAGCTTATCCATCTTCAGTGATAAGTGGCAATCTCTTCAGAGAAGCTTATCCATCTTCAGTGATAAGTGGCAATCTCTTCAGAGAAGCTTATCCATCTTCAGCGATAAGTGGCAATCTCTTCAGAGAAGCTTATCCATCTTCAACGATAAGTGGCAATCTCTTGGGAGAAGCTTATCCGTCTTCAACGATAAGTGGCAATCTCTTCAGAGAAGCTTATCCCCCTATCATCCTTTTGATGTTAGGGTCGATGTTGTCTCCGCTCCATCATCCTTTTGGTGATGGGTCTGGCATCCTTTTGGTGTCATGACTAGCGAGTTTTCCTTTATCCTTTCGGTAATGGACTCCTTACATCCTTTTGGTGTAGGGTTAATCTCATTTCTTTCCATCATCCTTTTGGTGATGGGTCTGGCATCCTTTTGGTGTCATGACTAGCGTGTGTTCCGTTATCCTTTCGGTAATGGACTCCTTACATCCTTTTGGTGTTAGGGTTGATTGTGTTTCGCTCTATCATCCTTTTGGGTGGTAGTAGCCGTGTGTGTTTTGTCCCATCATCCTTTTGGTGATGGCGACCTTTTGCTAGTTATTTACAGTTTACTCAGAGGTGCACCTCATCCAACACTTTTAATTCCCAAGCTTTCCTTTGCTTTTCGGACAAATTCAGGGTCTTCTTTATATCTAATTGCATTCTACCTTGAAAGAGTGAGCGCTAGAGTTGTTCATCTTACTCGGTCTAAGCCAATTAGATAGGGGCATCTGTCATACCCCTAATTTGTCCTACCATTGTACAACCTCCATTTTGTATATTCACCCACTTGCGTTATTCAAAAAAAAATCAAAAATATGTTGGTGTTGCTCGGATATCATAAGGTTAACTTGAATTAAGTCTGATAGATAAAGATTGAAGTCGGGTGTATGGTATGGACTGAGTTTCAATGGTTACGGCTTAATTGGTCTGTCAGACAAAGATTTGTTTTAGACACGATGTTGGGGAGATTATTGATTCAAATGAGGCGCGTATAGGGATCAATTGGAGATATGTGTTTCAAAATGATTTTTTTTGGTTCTAATATTGGCATTAAGTTCAAAGATTTTTAAGGGAGACATGATCATCAATTCTAAGGCATGGACATGTTGGTTAGTAAGAAATGTTTTGTGGTCATATAATCTTCAAGTCATGAATCAAATTCATTTTTTTTATTTTTAAGCACAATTTAAATAAGATGGGATGTGCCAAGTTTCAAATCCATAAAGGGATAGCCCATTTGCAAAGCATTGTGGAAGAGAGACAAGAGATGCAAATAGCAAGTCCAAAGCTAACTATTATTACAAGTCCATTTGTGTTCATTTGGTAGCTGGAAAGAAGATTCAGCAAGTGAGGAATTTTCTATTTGAGAAAATTTAAATATATATATTACAACAAGAGGCCTTTGTAAATGGAACATTGTCATAAAAAATAAGCACAACATGGAAGCACTTGGCCATCTATTCACGTGAGCTAAACCTGCAGCTATCAATTGGAAGCACTTGGCCCGCGCGACCTGCAGGATGATGAACAGCTCAGAAGGAAACCGCAACAGTACGGGATTCGACCGCGTTACACACCTGCAGAGTGATCCCAGAACGGTGCAGCAATTGGCAACATCAAAACGCATCCACAATGCATCTAACATCATGGCATACAAATCTTACGCACCACTTTCCGTTGATTCAAGAGTTGGCACCAATTTGTTACAACAGGAGATACACAAAGAAACCTGCAATATTAAGAAGATCATCAATCAAAATCAACCTAAACCGTGGTACATGAGTCACGAGAAGACCAAACACGAATCCAATACCATGCACTATGTTCTGTCAATTCAAAAACTGGCATTAGTAGATACATCAGCAGCCAACGAAAAGACTCCACAACAGACTGAGAAAGCGATGATTAAATCTCACAATTGATAGACACAGATGGTAGTATGCAACCTTACCGCATAACCGCATCGCAAAGCATGGTTGGAAGGATTTGCTACATAAACGACAAGAGAAGTGGACACGCCTGCTGTGAGTGAGTTCTCCCAAATTGCAATAAAATGATTTACACATGAGATATCCCTAATGTTGCAGCAGACCTGCGAAAAAGCAGAATTCACAGCATCACATAAAAGCCCCAAAATTTATTCCACCATGCCCCAACTCCTGCTACCTGCGATACGTACCACCTCACACTTCGAACCATACACCAACAGCAGTTTTAACCGCATCCACAAAGACCAAATGGCAGACCTGTACCAATTTTCAACAAAAAAAGCAGACCATGACTTATACATACTAGTCGCGTCTTCACACTCAAATATTGAATTCTCAGCTGCTACACAACAAAGTCGTGATCTTTATTTCCACCTGCATATAAACCAGAAACGGAACAACACAAAAAAAAACGCGGCGGAATCCCGTATGCACGTACTATACTCCAGCCAATTTCTTCTGTTTTGTAACAGCTCACAACCTGCAAAAAGAAAGAAAAGATTAATGCACTGAGTTGTTTATGTTTCAAGTTAATGTATTAAACCATAATTCGAGTTGTTGACATAAGTTGAAAATGACATACAACGAACCGTACAAAGCCAGCTGCTACACAATATCACACCAGACCAGCCAAAACCCTTCAACAAGTGCTACCATCCAATTACACTGCAAAACCACAAACAACTTAAGGATTTCACAAAATCAACAAAATAACTTGGACATACTGACCTGTGCTAAAATGTACCAGTGGTAAGTCTGCAGAATAAAACAAACCCTGCTACCACTGTCCATATGACCACGCCAGACCAACATCACAGGGCCCTGACTGTTATCTCTGCATACTGCTACACCTAAAACCACTCTCCACACCAGACAAAACCTTGCAAAATTGTACCATGCCTGCTACACCAATTCACCACAGCAGACAAAACCTGCAACAAAAACCTGCAAAGGGTAATCCTACACCAAAGCTGCAAGTCAGGCCAAACCACACAACCCAGAAATCCCCTTCATAACCTCTTCTTCTGCAAAAACGAATGGGGACCCCCAACTTCAAACCATTACAGAAACACCTTCAACATTCTTCCCAAAAGAGCAACCACAAACACACTCCGACCAACAGCCAACAAATCCACCTTATTGAATCGTTTCTGCAACCCCTTCAAACCTTCAACCCTTCCATCTCTCAATCTTCTTCAACTTAACTTCTTCAACTCATCCATAACAACACTACAACAACCGAAGAACCCATCTCATTCACCTTCATTAAACACCTTCACAACAACCTCCGCCATTCCTCCGAAAAACGAAAACAAACACCGAAAGCCCATGAACAAAGCTTCAAACCAACTTCAAGCTTCAAAACACAAACTTGTTTCACTTTCCTCCATTAAACTTCAACAGAACAGACCCTCCATTTTTCTTCAACCCTCTTCATTTCAAACCCTCAACCCAACTTTCTCCAGCCCCTCTTTCTCATAACTTCAGATCGACAAAAATCAAACGAAAAGAGGAGAGGAAAACAAACCTTGAAACGAATAAAAATCATTCTTCTTCCTCTAACCCCACCACCCTTTCAATGCCTATTAAACCGCAAAACATAGCAAAAACTTGAACCAAAGCAGTAACCACCACCATCACATAAACAATTTCTTCTCTTCCAAATCCCCAAACAAACCTCAAACATAAGACCGCTCCTTACCCAAACTCTTTCAAAAAAAATACCCTCAACTACGCTTCAAAATCACCCAAAACTCTTCAATCTTCCTCTTCTTCATCAACCTTCAAAAAACCCTACCTTGCTATTCAACGACGCCTCACTCCTTTCTTCCACCTCCATCGCTAATTCTTCAAATCAATCCCAACCTCAACCTTTCTTCAAAAACTTTCAGAACAACACCTTCATCCTCCCATAACCAGAAAAACAGAATTGAATATGAATAGAAGAAGATGATTTGAAACCCCAGATTAAACCTTTTTTTTCGGACCACCTTTAACAAACAAACAGATTCAAGGAAAAAAGGAAAAAGTTGAGACGAAGAGAGAGTAGGAAGGTAAATCGCGTTGAAGTCGAGTGAAGAATCGAGGGTGAGACGCCATGTGTTTTGCTTGTGCGATGAAGACGGTGGATCTGAGCATATGTTTTTTTCCATTTTCCTTGATTCATGTTGATCTTCTGGGTTCCAAGTTTTTTTTCTTCATACGTGGGGGTAGATCTGAATTTCTTGTCTTTTTTTTAAAGTTGTTTTTTTTTCCTTTTTTTTCAAAAAATAAAGAAAGAGATCATAAGGATTCACAGGTTCCATCATTCTTTTGGTTATTGCTGACTGATGGATGCTGGGCTTCGGCCCGCATACCCCTTGTACCCAGCTTCACCCCCACCTTTTTTTTTCCTTTAAAAGTTTCAATATAATGATTTTTTTAATTATTTTTCTTAAAATAATTTTGATAAATTTTATTAAGATCTCATTTATTTTATGTAGATATTTATTTTGTCAAAATTTTCAATTAGTATTGGATATACTTTTTATCTTTTTTTCATTTTTTTTCATTTTGTCGTGTTAAGGGTCGATGACGAGACCTCCGTAATTCATTATTAAGTCAAACCATTGATAAATGATGTTGGATCTGAGACCACCTCTTTTCTCTCTTCGTCACCTGTCCCGACTCGATTCAAAAGCATTGTCAAACAATCTTCAAAATCATCTTTGTATTGCACTAAACGAGGGGATTAAGTGTAGACTTTCTTCCTCTCCGAGTGTCGAGATGCTCACTGTAGTGTGGGTGGTTTAGACACTCGTCTGTCAATACGAGGACGTCTTTCTTTCCAATTTTTTACATTTTCAAACCCTTCCTCCTAAAACCTCGGTCCCGTACCGAGCACACTTTCAGTAATAAATTGATTCCTCTTTGTATCGAATTAAAGAGAGAAGATTGGGTGTAGACCTCTTCTTCTCCGAGTGATGAGATGCCCACTGTAGTGAGGGTGGTCTCGACACTCGTATTTCGATATGAAGACACGCCTTTATCACCTCTCCTTTCACAGCTTCCTTCCGCACTTTTCACACCTAAAACCTCGTTCCTGTACCGAGTGCATTTTCAAATCTTTTCATAACAAAAACTTGAATGGTCGTGGAGTGGTTAGGCGTAGGCCTTCTCCTATCCCGAGTGCTGACGTTTACCGTAGGGTTCTCTGTCGCAAAGCACTTACCATTCGAAACCAAAAACATCTTTAATAAGAGAACGAAGTTCTCTTTGCATTGAATTAAAGAGAGAGGATTGGGTGTAGACCTCTTCTTCTCCGAGCGTAGGGATGCCCACTGTAGTGAGGGTGGTTTCGACGCTCGTCTTTCAATACGAAGACGCCCTCGTTCGCCACACCTTTTTATAACAAAAACTTTGAGACAATGAATTGGGTACTACCCGTAGGGGTTACTATCCGAGGACCTGTCTCGCCCCTTAAAAAAACAATCCAATCAATCAAACGTGACTTCTTGCCCCGCGTGGCGAAAACTAATCAATTTTTCAAAAAGGATATGTTACGTCCGTTCTACCGCAAACAGGTACGCCTAAGTCTCCAACGAGCGAGCAGCAAAACACCTCAACTGCTAGAATGCGCACGATAGCATTATCCATAAAAAACATCAATAAACCGTAGGCCGAACTACGGCTGCTCTGATTCTTTACTTTCTCAAGTAAAGATACGTAGGCACAAGGGCCACAATCCTTGCCGAGCATATTCCCCTCATATCTGTAGTTCCCCGAACTACGTCGACTCTGACTTTCTCACATCTATTGAGAATACGTAGGCATAGGACTGCGAAGTCCTACCGAGTCTGTTCTTTCTCTTTTTCTTCCCCGTTCTCTCTTTCCTCCTAACTTTCTTGTTTCTAACCTTTCTTTTACCCTGTGGAACACTTCTTATAGCATAATATTTAAGCAGATAAATTCACACATCGACAAACAAAAGGTTCCCATCGAGTACGATGGATGCGAGGGGTGCTAATACCTTCCCTTCGCATAACCGGCTTCCGAACCCGTTCATGGTTGCGAGACCATCTTATCCATTTCTTTCTTAAGGTTTTCTCGATATTTTCCTTTCCCCTCATGGGATAAATAAAGTTCGGTGGCGACTCTTCTGTCCTTTCTCTTTCGCCTCCCCGTCGTTGTACGATGCATTTTTCGAGTAGCGACACCAGACTCCGGTTATTACGTTGAGCGTTCAGGCTCCGGTCATTTTCGTTTAGTATCCAGAATCCAGTTATTAAGTAAAGCGTCAGGCTCCGAACATTTTCGTTGAGTATCCAGACTCTGGTTATTACATTGAGCGTTCTGGCTCCGGTCAGTTTTGTTGAGTATCCAGATTCCAGTTATTACTTTGAGCGTTCAGGCTCCGGTCAGTTTTGTTGGGTATCCAGACTCCGGTGATTACATTGATCGTTCAGGCTCCGGTCATTTTTGTTGAGTATCCAGATTCGCGTTATTACGTTGAGCGTTCAGGCTCTGGTCAGTTTCGTTAAGTATCCAGATTCCGGTTATTACGTTGAGCGTTGAGGCTCTGGTAAGTTTTGTTCGGTATCCAAACTCCGGTTATTACGTTGAGCGTTCAGGCTCCGGTAAGTTTCGTTGGGTATCCAGACTCCGGTTATTACGCTGAGCGTTCAGGCTCTAATCATTTTTGTTGAGTATCTAGACTCTTGTAATTACGTTGAGCGTTCAGGCTCCGGTCAGTTTCGTTGAGTATCGAGACTCTGGTTATTAAGTTGAGCGTTCATGCTCCGGTCATTTTCGTTGAGTATCCAGACTCTGGTTATTACATTGAGCGTTCAGGCTACGGTGAGTTTCGTTGAGTATCCAGATTCCGGTTATTACGTTGAGCGTTCAGGCTCCGGTCAGTTTCGTTGGGTATCTAGACACCGGTTATTACGCTGAGCGTTCTGGCTCCGGTCAGTTTCCTTGGGTATCCAGACTCCGGTTATTACGTTGGTCGTTCAGTCTCTGGTCAGTTTCGTTGAGTATCCAGACTCCAGTTATTACGTTGAGCGTTCATGCTCCAGTCAGTTTCGTTGGGTATCCAAATTCCGGTTATTACATTGAGCATTCAGGATCCAGTCATTTTCGTTGAGTATCATAACTCTGGTTATTACATTGAGCGTTCAGGCTCCGATCAGTTTTGTTGAGCATCCAGACTCCGGTTATTACGTTGATCGTTCAGGCTCCGATCATTTTCATTGAGTATCCACACTCGTGCTATTACGTTCAGCTTTCAAGCTCCAGTCAGTTTCGTTGAGTAACCAGATTTTGATTATTACGTTGAGCGTTCAGGCTCCGGTCAGTTTCGTTGGGTATCCAGACTCAGGTTATTACGTTGAGCGTTCAGGCTCCGGTCAGTTTCGTTGGGTATCCAGCCTACGGTTATTACGTTGATCGTTCAGGCTCCGGTCATTTTTGTTTACTATCCAGACTCTGGTTATTACATTGAGCGTTCAGGCTCCGGTCGGTTTAGTTGAGTATCCAGATTCCGGTTATTACGTTGAGCGTTCAGGCTCCAGTCAGTTTTGTTGAGTATCCAGACTCCGGTTATTACGTTGAGCGTTCAGGCTCTAGTCAGTTTCGTTGGGTATATAGACTCCGTTTATTACGTTGATCGTTCAGACTCCGGTCAATTTTGTTGAGTATCCAGTCTCCAGTTATTACGTTGAGCGTTCAGGCTCCGGTCAGTTTCGTTGGGTATCCAGACTCCGGTTATTACGTTGATCGTTCAGTCTCTAGTCAGTTTCGTTGAGTATCCAGACTCCGGTTATTACGTTGAGCGTTCAGGCTCCGGTCAGTTTCGTTGGGTATCCAGAAACAGGTTATTACGTTGAGCGTTCAGGGTCCGGTCAGTTTCGTTAAGTATCCAGATTCCGGTTATTACGTTAAGCGTTCAGGCTCTGGTAAGTTTTGTTGGGTATCCAAACTCCGGTTATTACGTTGAGGGTTCCGGCTCCAGTAAGTTTCGTTGGGTATCCAGACTCCGGTTATTACGTTGAGCGTTCAGGCTCTAATCATTTTTGTTGAGTATCCAGACTGTTGTAATTACGTTGAGCGTTCAGGCTCCGGTCAGTTTCGTTCAGTATCGAGACTGGTTATTAAGTTGAGCGTTCATGCTCCAGTCATTTTCGTTGAGTATCCAGACTCTGGTTATTACATTGAGCGTTCAGGCTCCGGTCAGTTTCGTTGAGTATCCAGATTCCGGTTATTACGTTGAGTGTTCAGGCTCCGGTCAGTTTCGTTGGGTATCATGACACCGGTTATTACGCTGAGCGTTCTGGCTCCGGTCAGTTTCCTTGGGTATCCAGACTCCGGTTATTACGTTGGTCGTTCAGTCTCTGGTCAGTTTCGTAGAGTATCCAGACTGTAGTTATTACGTTGAGCGTTCATGATCCAGTCAGTTTCGTTGGGTATCCAAATTCCGGTTATTACGTTGAGCATTCAGGATCCAGTCATTTTCGTTGAGTATCATAACTCTGGTTATTACATTGGGCGTTCAGGCTCCGATCAGTTTTGTTAAGCATCCATACTCCGGTTATTACGTTGATCGTTCAGGCTCCGATCATTTTCATTGAGTATCCAGACTCGTGCTATTACGTTCAGCTTTCAGGCTCCGGTCAGTTTCGTTGAGTAACCAGATTCCGGTTATTACGTTGAGCGTTCAGGCTCCGGTCTGTTTTGTTGGGTATCCAGACTCAGGTTATAACATTGAGCGTTCAGGCTCCGGTCAGTTTCGTTGGGTATCCAGACTACGGTTATTACGTTGATCGTTCAGGCTCCGGTCATTTTTGTTGACTATCCAGACTCTGGTTATTACATTGAGCGTTCAGGCTCCAGTCGGTTTAGTTGAGTATCCAGATTCCGGTTATTACCTTGAGCGTTCAGGCTCCAGTCAGTTTCGTTGGGTATCCAGACTCCGGTTTTTACGTTGAGCGTTCAGGCTCCGGTCAGTTTTGTTGAGTATCCAGACTCCGGTTATTACGTTGAGCGTTCAGACTCCGGTCAGTTTCGTTGGGTATCCAGACTCTGGTTATTACGTTGACTGTTCAGTCTCTGGTCAGTTTCGTTGAGTATCCAGACTCTGGTTATTACGTTGAGCGTTCAGGCTTCGGTCAGTTTCGTTGGGTATCCAGAAACAGGTTATTACGTTGAGCGTTCAGGGTCCGGTCATTTTTGTTGAGTATCCAGATTCCGGTTATTACGTTGAGCATTCAGGCTCTGGTCAGTTTCGTTAAGTATCCAGATTCCGGTTATTACGTTGAGCGTTGAGGCTCTGGTAAGTTTTGTTCGGTATCCAAACTCCGGTTATTACGTTGAGCGTTCAGGCTCCGGTAAGTTTCGTTGGGTATCCAGACTCCGGTTATTACGCTGAGCGTTCAGGCTCTAATCATTTTTGTTGAGTATCTAGACTCTTGTAATTACGTTGAGCGTTCAGGCTCCGGTCAGTTTCGTTGAGTATCGAGACTCTGGTTATTAAGTTGAGCGTTCATGCTCCGGTCATTTTCGTTGAGTATCCAGACTCTGGTTATTACATTGAGCGTTCAGGCTACGGTGAGTTTCGTTGAGTATCCAGATTCCGGTTATTACGTTGAGCGTTCAGGCTCCGGTCAGTTTCGTTGGGTATCTAGACACCGGTTATTACGCTGAGCGTTCTGGCTCCGGTCAGTTTCCTTGGGTATCCAGACTCCGGTTATTACGTTGGTCGTTCAGTCTCTGGTCAGTTTCGTTGAGTATCCAGACTCCAGTTATTACGTTGAGCGTTCATGCTCCAGTCAGTTTCGTTGGGTATCCAAATTCCGGTTATTACATTGAGCATTCAGGATCCAGTCATTTTCGTTGAGTATCATAACTCTGGTTATTACATTGAGCGTTCAGGCTCCGATCAGTTTTGTTGAGCATCCAGACTCCGGTTATTACGTTGATCGTTCAGGCTCCGATCATTTTCATTGAGTATCCACACTCGTGCTATTACGTTCAGCTTTCAGGCTCCAGTCAGTTTCGTTGAGTAACCAGATTTCGATTATTACGTTGAGCGTTCAGGCTCCGGTCAGTTTCGTTGGGTATCCAGACTCAGGTTATTACGTTGAGCGTTCAGGCTCCGGTCAGTTTCGTTGGGTATCCAGCCTACGGTTATTACGTTGATCGTTCAGGCTCCGGTCATTTTTGTTTACTATCCAGACTCTGGTTATTACATTGAGCGTTCAGGCTCCGGTCGGTTTAGTTGAGTATCCAGATTCCGGTTATTACGTTGAGCGTTCAGGCTCCAGTCAGTTTTGTTGAGTATCCAGACTCCGGTTATTACGTTGAGCGTTCAGGCTCCAGTCAGTTTCGTTGGGTATATAGACTCCGTTTATTACGTTGATCGTTCAGACTCCGGTCAATTTTGTTGAGTATCCAGTCTCCAGTTATTACGTTGAGCGTTCAGGCTCCGGTCAGTTTCGTTGGGTATCCAGACTCCGGTTATTACGTTGATCGTTCAGTCTCTAGTCAGTTTCGTTGAGTATCCAGACTCCGGTTATTACGTTGAGCGTTCAGGCTCCGGTCAGTTTCGTTGGGTATCCAGAAACAGGTTATTACGTTGAGCGTTCAGGGTCCGGTCAGTTTCGTTGAGTATCCAGATTCCGGTTATTACGTTAAGCGTTCAGGCTCTGGTAAGTTTTGTTGGGTATCCAAACTCCGGTTATTACGTTGAGGGTTCCGGCTCCAGTAAGTTTCGTTGGGTATCCAGACTCCGGTTATTACGTTGAGCGTTCAGGCTCTAATCATTTTTGTTGAGTATCCAGACTGTTGTAATTACGTTGAGCGTTCAGGCTCCGGTCAGTTTCGTTCAGTATCGAGACTGGTTATTAAGTTGAGCGTTCATGCTCCAGTCATTTTCGTTGAGTATCCAGACTCTGGTTATTACATTGAGCGTTCAGGCTCCGGTCAGTTTCGTTGAGTATCCAGATTCCGGTTATTACGTTGAGTGTTCAGGCTCCGGTCAGTTTCGTTGGGTATCATGACACCGGTTATTACGCTGAGCGTTCTGGCTCCGGTCAGTTTCCTTGGGTATCCAGACTCCGGTTATTACGTTGGTCGTTCAGTCTCTGGTCAGTTTCGTAGAGTATCCAGACTGTAGTTATTACGTTGAGCGTTCATGATCCAGTCAGTTTCGTTGGGTATCCAAATTCCGGTTATTACGTTGAGCATTCAGGATCCAGTCATTTTCGTTGAGTATCATAACTCTGGTTATTACATTGGGCGTTCAGGCTCCGATCAGTTTTGTTAAGCATCCATACTCCGGTTATTACGTTGATCGTTCAGGCTCCGATCATTTTCATTGAGTATCCAGACTCGTGCTATTACGTTCAGCTTTCAGGCTCCGGTCAGTTTCGTTGAGTAACCAGATTCCGGTTATTACGTTGAGCGTTCAGGCTCCGGTCTGTTTTGTTGGGTATCCAGACTCAGGTTATAACATTGAGCGTTCAGGCTCCGGTCAGTTTCGTTGGGTATCCAGACTACGGTTATTACGTTGATCGTTCAGGCTCCGGTCATTTTTGTTGACTATCCAGACTCTGGTTATTACATTGAGCGTTCAGGCTCCGGTCGGTTTAGTTGAGTATCCAGATTCCGGTTATTACCTTGAGCGTTCAGGCTCCAGTCAGTTTCGTTGGGTATCCAGACTCCGGTTTTTACGTTGAGCGTTCAGGCTCCGGTCAGTTTTGTTGAGTATCCAGACTCCGGTTATTACGTTGAGCGTTCAGACTCCGGTCAGTTTCGTTGGGTATCCAGACTCTGGTTATTACGTTGACTGTTCAGTCTCTGGTCAGTTTCGTTGAGTATCCAGACTCTGGTTATTACGTTGAGCGTTCAGGCTTCGGTCAGTTTCGTTGGGTATCCAGAAACAGGTTATTACGTTGAGCGTTCAGGGTCCGGTCATTTTTGTTGAGTATCCAGATTCCGGTTATTACGTTGAGCATTCAGGCTCTGGTCAGTTTCGTTAAGTATCCAGATTCCGGTTATTACGTTGAGCGTTGAGGCTCTGGTAAGTTTTGTTCGGTATCCAAACTCCGGTTATTACGTTGAGCGTTCAGGCTCCGGTAAGTTTCGTTGGGTATCCAGACTCCGGTTATTACGCTGAGCGTTCAGGCTCTAATCATTTTTGTTGAGTATCTAGACTCTTGTAATTACGTTGAGCGTTCAGGCTCCGGTCAGTTTCGTTGAGTATCGAGACTCTGGTTATTAAGTTGAGCGTTCATGCTCCGGTCATTTTCGTTGAGTATCCAGACTCTGGTTATTACATTGAGCGTTCAGGCTACGGTGAGTTTCGTTGAGTATCCAGATTCCGGTTATTACGTTGAGCGTTCAGGCTCCGGTCAGTTTCGTTGGGTATCTAGACACCGGTTATTACGCTGAGCGTTCTGGCTCCGGTCAGTTTCCTTGGGTATCCAGACTCCGGTTATTACGTTGGTCGTTCAGTCTCTGGTCAGTTTCGTTGAGTATCCAGACTCCAGTTATTACGTTGAGCGTTCATGCTCCAGTCAGTTTCGTTGGGTATCCAAATTCCGGTTATTACATTGAGCATTCAGGATCCAGTCATTTTCGTTGAGTATCATAACTCTGGTTATTACATTGAGCGTTCAGGCTCCGATCAGTTTTGTTGAGCATCCAGACTCCGGTTATTACGTTGATCGTTCAGGCTCCGATCATTTTCATTGAGTATCCACACTCGTGCTATTACGTTCAGCTTTCAGGCTCCAGTCAGTTTCGTTGAGTAACCAGATTTCGATTATTACGTTGAGCGTTCAGGCTCCGGTCAGTTTCGTTGGGTATCCAGACTCAGGTTATTACGTTGAGCGTTCAGGCTCCGGTCAGTTTCGTTGGGTATCCAGCCTACGGTTATTACGTTGATCGTTCAGGCTCCGGTCATTTTTGTTTACTATCCAGACTCTGGTTATTACATTGAGCGTTCAGGCTCCGGTCGGTTTAGTTGAGTATCTAGATTCCGGTTATTACGTTGAGCGTTCAGGCTCCAGTCAGTTTTGTTGAGTATCCAGACTCTGGTTATTACGTTGAGCGTTCAGGCTCCAGTCAGTTTCGTTGGGTATATAGACTCCGTTTATTACGTTGATCGTTCAGACTCCGGTCAATTTTGTTGAGTATCCAGTCTCCAGTTATTACGTTGAGCGTTCAGGCTCCGGTCAGTTTCGTTGGGTATCCAGACTCCGGTTATTACGTTGATCGTTCAGTCTCTAGTCAGTTTCGTTGAGTATCCAGACTCCGGTTATTACGTTGAGCGTTCAGGCTCCGGTCAGTTTCGTTGGGTATCCAGAAACAGGTTATTACGTTGAGCGTTCAGGGTCCGGTCAGTTTCGTTGAGTATCCAGATTCCGGTTATTACGTTAAGCGTTCAGGCTCTGGTAAGTTTTGTTGGGTATCCAAACTCCGGTTATTACGTTGAGGGTTCCGGCTCCAGTAAGTTTCGTTGGGTATCCAGACTCCGGTTATTACGTTGAGCGTTCAGGCTCTAATCATTTTTGTTGAGTATCCAGACTGTTGTAATTACGTTGAGCGTTCAGGCTCCGGTCAGTTTCGTTCAGTATCGAGACTGGTTATTAAGTTGAGCGTTCATGCTCCAGTCATTTTCGTTGAGTATCCAGACTCTGGTTATTACATTGAGCGTTCAGGCTCCGGTCAGTTTCGTTGAGTATCCAGATTCCGGTTATTACGTTGAGTGTTCAGGCTCCGGTCAGTTTCGTTGGGTATCATGACACCGGTTATTACGCTGAGCGTTCTGGCTCCGGTCAGTTTCCTTGGGTATCCAGACTCCGGTTATTACGTTGGTCGTTCAGTCTCTGGTCAGTTTCGTAGAGTATCCAGACTGTAGTTATTACGTTGAGCGTTCATGATCCAATCAGTTTCGTTGGGTATCCAAATTCCGGTTATTACGTTGAGCATTCAGGATCCAGTCATTTTCGTTGAGTATCATAACTCTGGTTATTACATTGGGCGTTCAGGCTCCGATCAGTTTTGTTGAGCATCCATACTCCGGTTATTACGTTGATCGTTCAGGCTCCGATCATTTTCATTGAGTATCCAGACTCGTGCTATTACGTTCAGCTTTCAGGCTCCGGTCAGTTTCGTTGAGTAACCAGATTCCGGTTATTACGTTGAGCGTTCAGGCTCCGGTCTGTTTTGTTGGGTATCCAGACTCAGGTTATAACATTGAGCGTTCAGGCTCCGGTCAGTTTCGTTGGGTATCCAGACTACGGTTATTACGTTGATCGTTCAGGCTCCGGTCATTTTTGTTGACTATCCAGACTATGGTTATTACATTGAGCGTTCAGGCTCCGGTCGGTTTAGTTGAGTATCCAGATTCCGGTTATTACCTTGAGCGTTCAGGCTCCAGTCAGTTTCGTTGGGTATCCAGACTCCGGTTTTTACGTTGAGCGTTCAGGCTCCGGTCAGTTTTGTTGAGTATCCAGACTCCGGTTATTACGTTGAGCGTTCAGACTCCGGTCAGTTTCGTTGGGTATCCAGACTCTGGTTATTACGTTGACTGTTCAGTCTCTGGTCAGTTTCGTTGAGTATCCAGACTCTGGTTATTACGTTGAGCGTTCAGGCTTCGGTCAGTTTCGTTGGGTATCCAGAAACAGGTTATTACGTTGAGCGTTCAGGGTCCGGTCATTTTTGTTGAGTATCCAGATTCCGGTTATTACGTTGAGCATTCAGGCTCCGGTCAGTTTAGTTGAGTATCCAAACTCCGGTTATCACGTTGAGCGTTCAGGCTCCGGTCATTTTCATTGAGTATCCAGACTCCGGTTATTACGTTTAGGGTTCAGACTCCGGTCATTTTCATTGAGTATCTAGACTCATGTCATTACGTTGAGCGTTCAGGCTCCGATCATTTTCGTTGAGTATCCAGACTCCGGTCAATACGTTGAGCGTTCAGGCTCCAGTCATTTTCGTTGAGTATCCAGACTCCGGTCATTACATTGAGCGTTCAGGATCCAATCATTTTTGTTGAGTATCATAACTCCGGTTATTACGTTGAGCGATCATGCTCCGGTCAAATTCGTTGAGTATCCAGACTCAAATTATTACATTGAGCGTTTAGGCTCCGGTCAGTTTCGTTGGGTATCCAGACTCCGGTTATTACGTTGAGCGTTCAGGCTCCAATCAGTTTCGTTGAGCATCCAGACTCCGGTTATTACGTTGATCGTTCAGGCTCCGATCATTTTCATTGAGTATCCACACTCGTGCTATTACGTTCAGCTTTCAGGCTCCAGTCAGTTTTGTTGAGTAACCAGATTCCGATTATTACATTGAGCGTTCAGGCTCCGGTCAGTTTCGTTGGGTATCCAGACTCAGGTTATTACGTTGAGCGTTCAGGCTCCGGTCAGTTTCGTTGGGTATCCAGCCTACGGTTATTACGTTGATCGTTCAGGCTCTGGTCGTTTTTGTTTAGTATCCAGACTCTGGTTATTACATTGAGCGTTCAGGCTCCGGTCGGTTTAGTTGAGTATCCAGATTCCGGTTATTACGTTGAGCGTTCAGGCTCCAGTCAGTTTCGTTGAGTATCCAGACTCCGGTTATTACGTTGAGCGATCAGGCTCCAGTCAGTTTCGTTGGGTATCTAGACTCCGTTTATTACGTTGATCGTTCAGACTCCGGTCAGTTTTGTTGAGTATCCAGACTCCGATTATTACGTTGAGCGTTCAGGCTCCGGTCAGTTTCGTTGGGTATCCAGACTCCGGTTATTACGTTGATCGTTCAGTCTCTGGTCAGTTTCGTTGAGTATCCAGACTCCGGTTATTACGTTGAGCGTTCAGGCTCCGGTCAGTTTCGTTGGGTATCCAGAAACAGGTTATTACATTGAGCGTTCAGGGTCCGGTCAGTTTCGTTGAGTATCCAGATTCCGGTTATTACGTTGAGCGTTCAGGCTCTGGTAAGTTTTGTTGGGTATCCAAACTTCATTTATTACGTTGAGGGTTCCGGCTCCAGTAAGTTTCATTCGGTATCCAGACTCCGGTTATTACGTTGAGCGTTCAGGCTCTAATCATTTTTGTTGAGTATCCAGACTCTTGTAATTACGTTGAGCGTTCAGGCTCCGGTCAGTTTCGTTGAGTATCGAGACTCTGGTTATTAAGTTGAGCGTTCATGCTCCGGTCATTTTCGTTGAGTATCCAGACTCTGGTTATTAGATTGAGCGTTCAGGCTCTGGTCAGTTTCGTTGAGTATCCAGATTCCGGTTATTACGTTGAGCGTTCAGGCTCCGGTCAGTTTCGTTGGGTATCATGACACCGGTTATTACGCAGAGCGTTCTGGCTCCGGTCAATTTCTTTGGGTGTCCAGGCTCCAGTTATTACGTTGAGCGTTCATGCTCCAGTCAGTTTCGTTGGGTATCCAAATTCCGGTTATTACGTTGAGCATTCAGGATCCAGTCGTTTTCGTTGAGTATCATAACTCTGGTTATTACATTGAGCGTTCAGGCTCCGATCAGTTTTGTTGAGCATCCATACTTCGGTTATTACGCTGATCGTTCAGGCTCCGATCATTTTCATTGAGTATCCAGACTCGTGCTATTACGTTCAGCTTTCAGGCTCCGGTCAGTTTCGTTGAGTAACCAGATTCCGGTTATTACGTTGAGCGTCCAGGCTCCGGTCAGTTTTGTTAGGTATCCAGACTCAGGTTATAACATTGAGCGTTCAGGCTCCGGTCAGTTTCGTTGGGCATCCAGACTACGGTTATTACGTTGATCGTTCAGGCTCCGGTCATTTTTGTTGACTATCCAGACTCTGGTTATTACATTGAGCGTTCAGGCTCCGGTCGGTTTAGTTGAGTATCCAGATTCCGGTTATTACGTTGAGCGTTCAGGCTCCAGTCAGTTTCGTTGGGTATCCAGACTCCGGTTTTTACGTTGAGCGTTCAGGCTCCGGTCAGTTTTGTTGAGTATCCAGACTCCGGTTATTACGTTGAGCGTTCAGGCTCCGGTCAGTTTCGTTGGGTATCCAGACTCCGGTTATTACGTTGACTGTTCAGTCTCTGGTCAGTTTCGTTGAGTATCCAGACTCCGGTTATTACGTTGAGCGTTCAGGCTCCGGTCTGTTTCGTTGGGTATCCAGAAACAGGTTATTACGTTGAGCGTTCAGGGTCCGGTCATTTTTGTTGAGTATCCAGATTTCGGTTATTACGTTGAGCATTCAGGCTCCGGTCAGTTTAGTTGAGTATCCAAACTCCGGTTATCACGTTGAGCGTTCAGGCTCCGGTTATTTTTATTGAGTATCCAGACTCCGGTTATTACATTTAGGGTTCAGACTCCGGTCATTTTCATTGAGTATCTAGACTCATGTCATTACGTTGAGCGTTCAGGCTCCGATCATTTTCGTTGAGTATCCAGACTCCGGTCAATACGTTGAGCGTTCAGGCTCCAGTCATTTTCGTTGAGTATCCAGACTCCGGTCATTACATTGAGCGTTCAGGATCCAATCATTTTTGTTGAGTATATTAACTCCGGTTATTACGTTGAGCGTTCAGGCACCGATCATTTTCGTTGAGTATCCAGACTCCGGTTATTACGTTGAGCATTCAGGCTCCAGTCAGTTTCGTTGAGTATCCAGATTCCGGTTATTTCGTTGAGCGTTCAGGCTCCGGTCAGTTTTGTTGGGTATCAAGACACCGGTTATTACGTTAAGCGTTCAGGCTCCGATCATTTTCATTGGGTATCCAGACTCCGTTTATTACGTTGATCGTTCTGTCTCCGGTCAGTTTCGTTGCGTATCCAGATTTCAGTTATTACGTTGAACTTTCAGGCTCCAGTCAGTTTCTTTAGATATCCAAACTCCGGTTATTACGTTGAGCGTTCAGGCTCCGGTCATTTTCGTTGAGTATCCAGACTCTAGTTATTACGTTGAGTGTTCAGGCTCCGGTCAGTTTCGTTGAGTATCCAGATTCCGATTATTACGTTGAGCGTTTTGGCTCTGGTCAGTTTCGTTTGTTATCCAGACTCCGGTTATTACGTTGAGCGTTCAGGCTCCGGTCATTTTCGTTGAGTATCCAGACTACGGTTATTAAGTTGAGCGTCAGGCTCCGATCATTTTCGTTGAGTATCCAGACTCCGGTTATTACATTGAGCGTTCAGGTTCCGGTCATTTTCTTTGAGTATCCAAACTCCGGTTATTACGTAGAGGGTTCAGACTCCGGTCATTTTCGTTGAGTATCTAGACTCCTGTCATTACGTTGAGCGCTCAGGCTCCGATCATTTTCGTTGAGTATGCATACTCCGGTCAATACGTTGAGCTTTCAGGCTCCGGTCATTTTCATTGACTATCCAGACTCCGGTCATTACATTGAGCTATTAGGATCCAATCATTTTTGTTGAGTATCATAACTCCATGTATTACGTTGACCGTTCAAGATCCGGTCAGTTTCGTTGAGTATCTAGATTCCAGCTATTACATTGAGCGTTCAGGCTCCGGTCAGTTTCGTTGAGTATCCAGACTCCGGTGATTATGTTGATCGTTCAGGCTCCAGTTATTTTCGCTGAGTATCCAGACTTCGGTCATTACGTTGAGCGTTCAGGATCCAGTCATTTTCGTTGAGTATCATAACTCCGGTTATGACGTTGAGCAATCAGGCTCCAGTCAGTTTCGTTGAGTATCCAGACTCTAGTTATTACGTTGAGCGTTTAGGCTCCGGTCAGTTTCGTTGGGTATCCAGACTCCGGTTATTACGTTGAGCATTCAGGATCCAATCAGTTTCATTGAGTATCCAGACTCCGGTTATTATGTTGCGCGTTCAGGCTCCGGTCAGTTTCGTTGGGTATCCAGACTCCAGTTATTACATTGAGCGTTCAGGCTCCGGTCAGTTTCATTGAGTATCCAGGTTCCGGTTATTACATTGAGCGTTCAGGCTCCAGTCAGTTTCGTTGGGTATCCAGACTCCGGTTATTACGTTGAGCGTTCAGGCACCGGTCATTTTCGTTGAGTATCCAGACTCCGGTTATTACGTTGAGCATTCAGGTTCCAGTCAGTTTCGTAGAGTATCCAGATTCCGGTTATTTCATTGAGCGTTCAGGCTCCGGTCAGTTTCGTTGGGTATCAAGACATCGGTTATTACGTTGAGCGTTTAGGCTCCGGACAGTTTCATTGGGTATCCCGACTCGGTTTATTACGTTGATCGTTCTGTCTCCGGTCAGTTTCGTTGAGTTTCCAGACTCCAGTTATTATGTTGAACGTTTAGGCTCTAGTCAGTTTCGTTAGATATCCAAACTCCGGTTATTACGTTGAGCGTTCAGGCTCCGGTCATTTTCGTTGAGTATCCAGACTCTAGTTATTACGTTGAGCGTTCAGGGTCCGGTCAGTTTTGTTGAGTATCCAGATTCCGATTATTACGTTGAGCGTTTAGGCTCCGGTCAGTTTCGTTGGGTATCCAGACTCCGGTTATTACGTTGAGCGTTCAGGCTCCGGTCATTTTCGTTGAGTATCCAGACTCCGGTTATTAAGTTGAGCGTTAGGCTCCGATCATTTTCGTTGAGTATCCAGACTCCAGGTATTACATTGAGCGTTCAGCTTCCGGTCATTTTTGTTGAGTATCTAGACTCCTGTAATTACGTTGAGCGCCGAGGCTCCGATCATTTTCGTTGAGTATGCAAACTCCGGTCAATACGTTGAGCTTTTAGGCTCCGTTCATTTTCGTTGAGTATCCAGACTCCGGTCATTACATTGAGCTATTAGGATCCAGTCATTTTCGTAGAGTATCATAACTCCATGTATTACGTTGAGCGTTCAGGATCCGGTCAGTTTCGTTGAGTATCCAGACTCCAGCTATTACATTGAGCGTTCAGTCTCCGGTCAGTTTCGTTGGGTATCTAGACTCCGGTAATTATGTTGATCATTCAGGCTCCGGTCAGTTTCGTTGGGTATTCGGACTCCGATTATTACGTTGAGCGTACAAGCTCCAGTCATATTCGTTGAGTATTCAAACTCCTGTTATTACGTTGAGCATTCAGGCTCCGGTCAGTTTCGTTGAGTATCAAGACTCCTGTTATTACGTTGAGCGTTAAGGCTCCGGTCAGTTTCGTTGAGTATCCAGACTCCGGATATTACGTTGAGCGTTCAGGCTCCGTTCAGTTTTGTTGGCTATCCAGACTTCGGTTATTACGTTGAGCGTTCAGGCTCCGGTCAGTTTCATTGGGTATCCAGATTCCGTTTATTACGTTGAGCGTTCAGGCTCTAGTCATTTTCGTTGAGTATCCAGACTCCATTTATTACGTCGAGCGTTCAGGCTCCGGTCAGTTTTGTTGAGTATCCAGACACCGGTTATTACATCGAGCGTTCAGGCTCTGGTCATTTTTGTTGAGTATCCAGACTCGGTTATTAAGTTGAACGTTCAGGCTCCGGTCATTTTCGTTGAGTATCCAGACTCCGGTTATTACGTTGAGCGTTCAGGCTCTGGTCATTTTCGTTGAGTATCCAGACTCCGGTTATTACGTTGAGGGTTCAGACTTCGGTCATTTTCGTCGAGTATCCAGACTCCGGTCATTATAATGAGCATTAAGGCTCCGATCATTTTTGTTGAGTATCCAGACTCTGGTCAATAGGTTGAGCATTCAGGCTCTGGCCATTTTTGTTGAATATCCAGACTCCGGTCATTACGTTGAGCGTTCAGGATCCAGTCAGTTTCGTTGAGTATCCTGACTCCGGTTATTACGTTGATCGTTCATGGTCCGATCATTTTCATTGAGTATCCAGACTCCAGTTATTACGTTTAGCGTTCAGGCTCCGGTCAGTTTTGTTGAGTATCCAGATTCCGGTTATTACATTGAGCGTTCAGGCTCCAGTCAGTTTCGTTGGGTATCCAGACTCCGGTTATTACGTTGATCGTTCAGGCTCCGGTCATTTTTGTTGAGTATCCAGACTCCGGTTATTACGTTGAGCGTTCAGTCTCCGGTCAGTTTCGTTGAGTATCAAGACTCCTGTTATTACGTTGAGCGTTAAGGCTCCGGTCAGTTTCGTTGAGTATCCAGACTCCGGTTATTACGTTTATCGTTCAGGCTCCGGTCATTTTCGTTGAGTATCTAGACTCCGGTTATTTCGTTGAACGTTCAGGCTCTGGTCATTTTCGTTGAGTATCCAGACTCAAGTTATTACGTTGAGGGTTCAGACTCCGGTCATTTTCATTGAGTATCTAGACTTCTGTCATTACGTTGAGCGTTCAGGCTCTGGTCAGTTTCGTTGGGTATCCTGACTCAGGTTATTACATTGATCATTCAGGCTCCGGTCAGTTTCGTTGGGTATCCAGACTAGGGTTATTACGTTGATCGTTCATGCTCCGGTCATTTTCGTTGACTATCCAGACTCTGGTTATTACGTTGATCATTCAGGCTCCGGTCAGTTTTGTTGAGTATCTAGACGCCGGTTATTACGTTGAGCGTTCAGGCTCCGGTCATTTTCGTTGAGTATCCAGACTCCGGTCATTACGTTGAGCGTTCGGATCCAGTCATTTTCGTTGAGTATCATAACTCCGGTTATTACGTTGAGCGTTCAGGCTCCGGTCAGTTTCGTTGGGTATCCAGAAACAGGTTATTACATTGAGACTTCAGGATCCAGCCATTTTTGTTGAGTATCATAACTCCGGTTAATATGTTTAGCGTTCAGGCTCCAGTCAGTTTTGTTGAGTATCCAGACTCCGGTTATTACGTTGATTGTTTAGTGCCTGGTCAGTTTCGTTGAGAATCCAGACTCCGGTTATTACGTTGAGCGTTCAGGCTCCGGTCAATTTCGTTGGGTATCCAGACACCGGTTATTACGTTGAGCGTTCAGGGTCCCGTCATTTTTGTTGAGTATCCAGACTCCGGTTATTACGTTAAGCGCTCAGGCTCCGATCAGTTTAGTTGAGTATCCAAACTCTGGTTATTAAGTTGAGCGTTCAGGCTCCGGTCAGTTTTGTTGGGTATCAAGACACCGGTTACTACGTATAGCGTTCAGGCTCAGGTCAGTTTCATTGGGTATCCAGACTCCGGTTATTACGTTGATCGTTCAGTCTCCGGTCAATTTTGTTGAGTATCCAGACTCCAGTTATTACGTTGAACATTCAGGCTCCAGTCAGTTTCGTTGGGTATCCAAACTCCGGTTATTACGTTGAGCGTTCAGGTCCGGTCATTTTCGTTGAGTTTCCAGACTCTAGTTATTACGTTAAGCGTTCAGGCTCCGGTCATTTTCGTTGAGTATCCAGACTCCAGTTATTACGTCGAGCATTCAGGCTCCGGTCATGTTTGTTGAGTATCCAGACACCGGTTATTACGTTGAGCGTTCAGGCTCTGGTCATTTTTGTTAAGTATCCAGACTCTGGTTATTACGTTGAGGGTTCAGACTCTGGTCATTTTCGTCGAGTATCCAGACTCCGGTCATTACTTTGAGCATTAAGGCTCCGATCATTTTTGTTGACTATCCCGACTCCGGTCATTACGTTGAGCGTCAGGCTCCGGTCAGTTTAGTTGAGTATCCAAACTCCGGTTATTACATTGAGCCTTCAGGCTCCGGTCATTTTCATTGAGTATCCAGACTCCGGTTATTACGTTGAGGGTTCAGACTTTGGTCATTTTCGTTGAGTATCTAGACTCCTATCATTATGTTGAGCGTTCAGGCTCCGATCATTTACATTGAGTATCCAGACTCCGGTCAATACGTTGAGCGTTCAGGCTCCGATTATTTTCGTTGAGTATCCAGACTCCGGTCATTCCGTTGAGCGTTCAGGATCCAGTCATTTTCGTTGAGTATCATAACTCTAGTTATTACGTTGAGCTTTCAGGCTCTGGTCAGTTTCGTTGAGTATCCAGACTCTAGTTATTACGTTGAGCGTTCAGGCTCCGGTCAGTTTCGTTGGGTATCCAGACTCCGGTTATTACGTTGATCGTTCAGTCTCTGGTCAGTTTCGTTAAGTATCCAGACACCGGTTTTTACATTGAGCGTTCAGGCTCCAGTCAGTTTCGTTGGGTATCCAGACACCGGTTATTACGTTGAGCGTTCAGGGTCCGATCATTTTTGTTGAGTATCCAGACTCCGGTTATTACGTTGAGCATTCAGGCTCCGGTCAGTTTAGTTGAGTATCTAAACTCTGGTTATTAAGTTAAGCGTTCAGGCTCCGGTCATTTTCGTTGAGTATCCAGACTTTGGTTATTACGTTGAACGTTCAGGCTCCGATTAGTTTCGTTGGTATCAAGACACCGGTTATTACGTTGAGCGTTCAGGCTCTGGTCAATTTCCTTGGGTATCCAGACTCCGGTTATTACATTGATCGTTTAGTCTCCGGTCAGTTTCGTTGAGTATCCAGACTCCAGTTATTACGTTGAACGTTCAGGCTCCAGTCATTTTCGTTGGGTATCCAAACTCCGGTTATTACGTTGAGCGTTCAGGCTCCGGTCGATTTCGTTGAGTATCCAAAATCTAGTTATTACGTTGAGCGTTCAGGCTCCGGTCAGTTTCGTTGAGTATCCAGATTCCAATTATTACGTTGAGCGTTTAGGCTCCGATCAGTTTCGTTGGGTATCCAGACTCCGGTTATTACTTTGAGCGTTCAGGCTACGGTCATTTTTGTTGAGTATCCAGATTCCGGTTATTACATTGAGCGTTCAGGATCCGGTCAGTTTCAATGGGTATCCAGACTCCGGTTATTACGTTGAGCCTTCAGGCGCCGGTCAGTTTCCTTAGGTATCCAGACTCTGGTTATTACATTGAGCGTTCAGGCTCCAGTCATTTTCCTTTAGTATCCAGACTCCCTTTATTTTGTTGAGCGTTCAGGCTCCGGTCAGTTTCGTTGAGTATCCAGACTCCGGTTATTACGTTAGGCGTTCAGGCTCTGGTCAGTTTTGTTGGGTATCCAGACACCGGTTATTACGTTGAGCGTTCAGGGTCCGATCATTTTTGTTGAGTATCCAGACTCTGGTTATTACGTTGAGCGTTCAGGCTCCGGTCAGTTTAGTTGAGTATCCAAACTCTGGTTATTAAGTTGAGCGTTCAGGCTCCGGTCATTTTCGTTGAGTATCCAGACTCTGGTTATTACGTTGAGCGTTCAGGCTCCGATCAGTTTCGTTGAGTATCCAGACTCTGGTTATTACGTTGAGCGTTTAGTCTCCGGTCAGTTTCGTTGAGTATCCAGACTCCGGTAATTACATTGATCGTTTAGTCTCCGGTCAGTTTCGTTGAGTATCCAGACTCCAGTTATTACATTGAACGTTCAGGCTCCAGTCATTTTCGTTGGGTATCCAAACTCCGGTTATTACGTTGAGCGTTCAGGCTCCGGTCATTTTCGTTGAGTATCCAGACTCTAGTTATTACGTTGAGCGTTCAGGCTCCGGTCAGTTTCGTTGAGTATCCAGATTCCGATTATTACATTGAGCGTTTAGGCTCCGATCAGTTTCGTTGGGTATCCAGACTCCGGTTATTACGTTGAGCGTTCAGTCTCCGGTCATTTTTGTTGAGTATCCAGATTCCGGTTATTACGTTGAGCGTTCAGGATCCGGTCAGTTTCAATGGGTATCCAGACTCCGGTTATTACGTTGAGCGTTCAGGCTCCGGTCAGTTTCCTTGGGTATCCAGACTCCGATTATTACGTTGAACGTTCAGGGTCCGATCATTTTTTTTGAGTATCTAGACTCCGGTTATTACGTTGAGCGTTCAGGCTCCGGTCAGTTTAGTTGAGTATCCAAACTCTGGTTATTAAGTTGAGCGCTCAGGCTCCGGTCAGTTTCGTTGGGTATCAAGACACCGGTTATTACGTTGAGCGTTCGGGCTCTGGTCAGTTTCCTTGGGTATCCCGACTCCAGTTATTACATTGATCCTTTAGTCTCCGGTCAGTTTCGTTGAGTATCCAGACTCCAGTTATTACATTGAACGTTCAGGCTCCAGTCATTTTTGTTGGGTATCCAAACTCCGGTTATTACGTTGAGCGTTCAGGCTCCAGTCATTTTCGTTGAGTATCCAGACTCCGGTTATTACGTTGAGCGTTCAGGCTCCTGTCAGTTTCGTTGAGTATCCAGATTCCGATTATTACGTTGAGCGTTCAGGCTCCGATCAGTTTCGTTGGGTATCCAGACTCGGTTATTACGTTGAGCGTTCAGGCTCCGGTCATTTTTGTTGAGTATCCAGATTCCGGTTATTATGTTGAGCGTTCAGGCTCCGGTCAGTTTCGTTGGGTATCAAGACACCGGTTATTACGTTGAGCGTTCAGGCTCTGGTCAGTTTCCTTGGGTATCCAGATTCCGGTTATTACATTGATCGTTTAGTCTCCGGTCAGTTTCGTTGAGTATCCAGACTCCAGTTATTACGTTGAACGTTCAGGCTCCAGTCATTTTCGTTGGGTATCCAAACTCAGGTTATTACGTTGAGCGTTCAGGCTCCGGTCATTTTCGTTGAGTATCCAGACTCTAGTTATTACGTTGAGCGTTAAGGCTCCGGTCAGTTTCGTTGAGTATCCATATTCCGATTATTACATTGAGCGTTCAGGCTCCGATCAGTTTCGTTGGGTATCCAGACTCCGGTTATTACGTTGAGCGTTCAGGCTCCGGTCAGTTTCGTTGAGTATCCAGACTCCGGTTATTACGTTGAGCGTTCAGGCTCCGGTCAGTTTCGTTGGGTATCCAGACACAGGTTATTACCTTGAGCGTTCAAGGTCCGATCATTTTTGTTGAGTATCTAGACTCCGGTTATTGCGTTGAGCGTTCAAGCTCCGGTCAGTTTTGTTGAGTATCCAAACTCTGGTTATTAAGTTGAGGGTTCAGGCTTCGGTCAGTTTCCTTGGGTATCCAGACACCGGTTATTACATTGAGCGTTTAGGCTCCGATCAGTTTCGTTGAGTATCCAGACTCCAGTTATTACGTTGAACGTTCAGGCTCCAGTCATTTTTGTTGGGTATCCAAACTCCGGTTATTACGTTGAGCGTTCAGGCTCCGGTCATTTTCGTTGAGTATCCAGACTCCGGTTATTACGTTGAGCATTCAGGCTCCGGTCAGTTTCGTCGAGTATCCAGATTCCGATTATTACGTTGAGCGTTCAGGCTCCGATCAGTTTCGTTGGGTATCCAGACTCCGGTTATTACGTTGAGCGTTTAGGCTCCGGTCATTTTTGTTGAGTATCCAGATTCCGGTTATTACGTTGAGCGTTCAGGATCCGGTTAGTTTCAATGGGTATCCAGACTCCGGTTATTATGTTGAGCGTTCAGGCTCCGGTCAGTTTCCTTGGGTATCCAGACTCCGGTTATTACGTTGAGTGTTCAGGCTCCAGTCATTTTCCTTTAGTATCTAGACTCCCTTTATTACGTTGAGCGTTCAGGCTCCGGTCAGTTTCGTTGAGTATCCAGACTCCGGTTATGACGTTGAGTGTTCAGGCTCCGGTCAGTTTCGTTGGGTATCTAGACACCGGTTATTACGTTGAGCGTTCAGGGTCCGATCATTTTTGTTGAGTATCTAGACTCCGGTTATTACGTTGAGCGTTCAGGCACTGGTCAGTTTAGTCGAGTATCCAAACTCTGGTTATTAAGTTGAGCGTTCAGGCTCCGGTCATTTTCGTTGAGTATCCAGACTCTGGTTATTACATTGAGCGTTCAGGCTCCGATCAGTTTCGTTGAGTATCCAGACTCTGGTTATTACGTTGAGCGTTCAGGCTCCAGTCAGTTTCGTTGGGTATCAAGACACCGGTTATTATGTTGAGCGTTCAGGCTATGGTCAGTTTCCTTGGGTATCCAGACTCCGGTTATTACCTTGATCGTTTAGGCTCCGGTCAGTTTCGTTGAGTATCCAGACTCCAGTTATTACGTTGAACGTTCAGGCTCCAGTCATTTTTGTTGGGTATCCAAACTCCGGTTATTACGTTGAGCGTTCAGGCTCCGGTCATTTTCGTTGAGTATCCAGACTCCGGTTATTACGTTGAGCATTCAGGCTCCGGTCAGTTTCGTTAAGTATCCAGATTCCGATTATTACATTGAGCGTTCAGGCTCCGATCAGTTTCGTTGGGTATCCAGACTCCGGTTATTACGTTGAGCGTTCAGGCTCCGGTCATTTTTGTTGAGTATCCAGATTCCGGTTATTACGTTGAGCGTTCAGGATCCGGTTAGTTTTAATGGGTATCCACACTCCGGTTATTATGTTGAGCGTTCAGGCTCCGGTCAGTTTCCTTGGGTATCCAGACTCCGGTTATTACGTTGAGCGTTCAGGCTCCAGTTATTTTCCTTTAGTATCTAGACTCCCTTTATTACGTTGAGCGTTCAGGCTCCGGTCAGTTTCGTTGAGTATCCAGACTCCGGTTATGACGTTGAGCGTTCAGGCTCCAGTCAGTTTCGTTGGGTATCCAGACACCAGTTATTACGTGGAGCGTTCAGGGTCCGATCATTTTTGTTGAGTATCTAGACTCCGGTTATTACGTTGAGCATTCAGGCTCTGGTCAGTTTAGTCGAGTATCCAAACTCTGGTTATTAAGTTGAGCGTTCAGGCTACGGTCATTTTCGTTGAGTATCCAGACTCTGGTTATTACATTGAGCGTTCAGGCTCCGATCAGTTTCGTTGAGTATCCAGACTCTGGTTATTACGTTGAGCGTTCAGGCTCTATTCAGTTTCGTTGGGTATCAAGACACCGGTTATTACGTTGAGCGTTCAGGCTCTGGTCAGTTTCCTTGGGTATCCAGACTCCGGTTATTACATTGATCGTTTAGTCTCCGGTCAGTTTCGTTGAGTATCCAGACTCCAGTTATTACGTTGAACGTTCAGGCTTCAGTCATTTTCGTTGGGTATCCAAACTCCGGTTATTACGTTAAGCGTTCAGGCTCCGATCATTTTCGTTGAGTATCCAGACTCTAGTTATTACGTTGAGCGTTTAGGCTCCGGTCAGTTTCGTTGAGTATCCAGATTCCGATTATTACATTGAGCGTTCAGGCTCCGATCAGTTTCGTTGGGTATCCAGACTCCGGTTATTACGTTGAGCGTTCAGGCTCCGGTCATTTTTGTTGAGTATTCAGATTCCGGTTATTACGTTGAGTGTTCAGGATCCGGTCAGTTTTAATGGGTATCCAGACTCCTGTTATTACGTTGAGCGTTCAGGCGCCTGTCAGTTTCCTTGGGTATCCAGACTCCGGTTATTACGTTGAACGTTCAGGCTCCAGTCATTTTAGTTAGGTAACCAAACTCTGGTTATTACGTTGAGCGTTTAGGCTCCGGTCATTTTCGTTGAGTATCCAGACTCTAGTTATTACGTTGATCGTTCAGGCTCTGGTCAGTTTCGTTGAGTATCCAGATTCCGATAATTATGTTGAGCATTCAAGCTCCGATCCGTTTCTTTGGGTATCCAGACTCCGGTTATTACGTCGAGCGTTCAGGCTCCGGTCATTTTTGTTGAGTATCCAGATTCCGGTTATTACGTTGAGCGTTCAGGATCCGGTTAGTTTCAATGGGTATCCAGACTCCGGTTATTATGTTGAGCGTTCAGGCTCCGGTCAGTTTCCTTGGGTATCCAGACTCCGGTTATTACGTTGAGCGTTCAGGCTCCAGTCATTTTCCTTTAGTATCTAGACTCCCTTTATTACGTTGAGCGTTCAGGCTCCGGTCAGTTTCGTTGAGTATCCAGACTCCGGTTATGACGTTGAGCGTTCAGGCTCCGGTCAGTTTCGTTGGGTATCCAGACACCGGTTATTACGTGGAGCGTTCAGGGTCCGATCATTTTTGTTGAGTATCTAGACTCCGGTTATTAAGTTGAGCGTTCAGGCTCTGGTCAGTTTAGTCGAGTATCCAAACTCTGGTTATTAAGTTGAGCGTTCAGGCTCCGGTCATTTTCGTTGAGTATCCAGACTCTGGTTATTACATTGAGCGTTCAGGCTCCGATCAGTTTCGTTGAGTATCCAGACTCTGGTTATTACGTTGAGCGTTCAGGCTCTAGTCAGTTTCGTTGGGTATCAAGACACCGGTTATTACGTTGAGCGTTCAGGCTCTGGTCAGTTTCCTTGGGTATCCAGACTCCGGTTATTACATTGATCGTTTAGTCTCCGGTCAGTTTCGTTGAGTATCCAGACTCCAGTTATTACGTTGAACGTTCAGGCTTCAGTCATTTTCGTTGGGTATCCAAACTCCGGTTATTACGTTAAGCGTTCAGGCTCCGATCATTTTCGTTGAGTATCCAGACTCTAGTTATTACGTTGAGCGTTTAGGCTCCGGTCAGTTTCGTTGAGTATCCAGATTCCGATTATTACATTGAGCGTTCAGGCTCCGATCAGTTTCGTTGGGTATCCAGACTCCGGTTATTACGTTGAGCGTTCAGGCTCCGGTCATTTTTGTTGAGTATTCAGATTCCGGTTATTACGTTGAGTGTTCAGGATCCGGTCAGTTTCAATGGGTATCCAGACTCCGGTTATTACGTTGAGCATTCAGGCGCCTGTCAGTTTCCTTGGGTATCCAGACTCCGGTTATTACGTTGAACGTTCAGGCTCCAGTCATTTTAGTTAGGTATCCAAACTCTGGTTATTACGTTGAGCGTTTAGGCTCCGGTCATTTTCGTTGAGTATCCAGACTCTAGTTATTACGTTGATCGTTCAGGCTCTGGTCAGTTTCGTTGAGTATCCAGATTCCGATAATTATGTTGAGCATTCAAGCTCCGATCCGTTTCTTTGCGTATCCAGACTCCGGTTATTACGTCGAGCGTTCAGGCTCCGGTCATTTTTGTTGAGTATCCAGATTCCGGTTATTACGTTGAGCGTTCAGGATCCGGTTAGTTTCAATGGGTATCCAGACTCCGGTTATTATGTTGCGCGTTCAGGCTCCGGTCAGTTTCCTTGGGTATCCAGACTCCGGTTATTACGTTGAGCGTTCAGGCTCCAGTCATTTTCCTTTAGTATCTAGACTCCCTTTATTACGTTGAGCGTTCAGGCTCCGGTCAGTTTCGTTGAGTATCCAGACTCCGGTTATGACGTTGAGCGTTCAGGCTCCGGTCAGTTTCGTTGGGTATCCAGACACCGGTTATTACGTGGAGCGTTCAGGGTCCGATCATTTTTGTTGAGTATCTAGACTCCGGTTATTAAGTTGAGCGTTCAGGCTCTGGTCAGTTTAGTCGAGTATCCAAACTCTGGTTATTAAGTTGAGCGTTCAGGCTCCGGTCATTTTCGTTGAGTATCTAGACTCTGGTTATTACATTGAGCGTTCAGGCTCCGATCAGTTTCGTTGAGTATCCAGACTCTGGTTATTACGTTGAGCGTTCAGGCTCTAGTCAGTTTCGTTGGGTATCAAGACACCGGTTATTACGTTGAGCGTTCAGGCTCTGGTCAGTTTCCTTGGGTATCCAGACTCCGGTTATTACATTGATCGTTTAGTCTCCGGTCAGTTTCGTTGAGTATCCAGACTCCAGTTATTACGTTGAACGTTCAGGCTCCAGTCATTTTCGTTGGGTATCCAAACTCCGGTTATTACATTAAGCGTTCAGGCTCCGGTCATTTTCGTTGAGTATCCAGACTCTAGTTATTACGTTGAGCGTTCAGGCTCTGGTCAGTTTCGTTGAGTATCCAGATTCCGATTATTACATTGAGCATTCAGGCTCCGATCAGTTTCGTTGGGTATCCAGACTCCGGTTATTACGTTGAGCGTTCAGGCTCCGGTCATTTTTGTTGAGTATTCAGATTCCGGTTATTACGTTGAGTGTTCAGGATCCGGTCAGTTTCAATGGGTATCCAGACTCCGGTTATTACGTTGAGCGTTCAGGCGCCAGTCAGTTTCCTTGGGTATCCAGACTCCGGTTATTACGTTGAACGTTCAGGCTCCAGTCATTTTAGTTAGGTATCCAAACTCTGGTTATTACGTTGAGCGTTTAGGCTCCGGTCATTTTCGTTGAGTATCCAGACTCTAGTTATTACGTTGATCGTTCAGGCTCTGGTCAGTTTCGTTGAGTATCCAGATTCCGATAATTATGTTGAGCATTCAAGCTCCGATCCGTTTCTTTGGGTATCCAGACTCCGGTTATTACGTCGAGCGTTCAGGCTCCGGTCATTTTTTTTGAGTATCTAGACTCCGGTTATTAAGTTGAGCGTCAGGCTCCGATCATTTTCTTTGAGTAACCAGACTCCGGTTATTACGTTGAGCGTTCAGGCTCCGGTCATTTTCGTTGAGTATCTAGACTCCGATTATTACGTTGAAGGTTCAGCCTCCGGTCATTTTTGTTGAGTATCTAGAGTCCTGTCATTACGTTGAGCGTTCAGGCTCCGATCATTTTCGTTGAGTATGCATACTCCGGCCAATACATTGAGCGTTCAGGCTCCGATCATTTTTGTTGAGTATCCAGACTCCGGTCATTACATTGAGCGTTCAGGATCCAGTCATTTTCGTTGAGTATCATAACTCCATTTATTACGTTGAGCGTTCAGGATCCGGTCAGTTTCGTTGAGTATCCAGACTCCAGTTATTACGTTGAGCCTTCAGGCTCCTGTCAGTTTTGTTGAGTATCCAGATTCCAATTATTACGTTGAGCGTTCAGGCTCCGATCAGTTTCGTTGGGTATCTAGACTCTGGTTATTACGTTGAGCATTCAGGCTCCGGTCATTTTTGTTGAGTATCCAGACTCCGGTTGTTAAGTTGAGCGTCAGGCTTCGATCATTTTCATTGAGTATCCAGACTCCGGTTATTAAGTTGAGCGTTCAGGCTCCGGTCATTTTCGTTTAGTATCTAGACTCCGGTTATTACGTTGAGGGTTCAGACTCCGGTCATTTTTGTTGAGTATCTAGACTCCTGTCACTACGTTGAGCGTTCAGGCTCCGATTATTTTCGTTGAGTATCCAAACTCCGGTCAATACGTTGAGCGTTAAGGCTCCAGTCATTTTCGTTGAGTATCCAGACTCCGGTGATTCCATTGAGCGTTCAGGATCCAATCATTTTCGTTGAGTATCATAACTCTGGTTATTACGTTGAGCGTTCAGGCTCCGGTCAGTTTCGTTGAGTATCCAGACTCCAGTTATTACGTTGAGCGTTCAGCCTCCGGTCAATTTCGTTGGGTATCCAGACTACGGTTATTACGTTGATTGTTCAGTCTCTGGTCAGTTTCGTTAAGTATCCAGACACCGGTTATTACGTTAAGCGTTCAGGCTCCGGTCAGTTTCATTGGGTATCCAGACACCGGTTATTACATTGAGCATTCAGGGCCCGATCATTTTTGTTGAGTATCCAAACTCCGGTTATTACGTTGAGCGTTCAGGCTCCGGTCAGTTTAGTTGAGTATCCAAACTCTGGTTATTAAATTGAGCGTTCAGGCTTCGGTCATTTTCGTTAAGTATCCAGACTCTGGTTATTACGTTGAGCGGTCAGGCTCCGATCAGTTTCGTTGAGTATCCAGATTCTGGTTATTATGTTGAGCATTCAGCCTCCGGTCAGTTTCGTTGGGTATCAAGACACCGGTTATTACGTTGAGCGTTCAGGATCAGGTCAGTTTCATTGGGTATCCAGACTCCGGTTATTACATTGATCGTTCAGTCTCCGGTCAGTTTCGTTGAGTAACCAGACACCAGTTATTACGTTGAACATTCAGGCTCCAGTCATTTTAGTAGGGTATCCAAACTCTGGTTATTACGTTGAGCGTTTATGCTCCGACCATTTTATTTGAGTATCCAGACTCTAGTTATTACGTTGAGCGTTCAGGATCCGATCAGTTTCGTTGGGTATCTAGACTTTGGTTATTACGTTGAGCGTTCAGGCTCCGGTCATTTTTGTTGCGTATCCAGACTCCGGTTATTAAGTTGTGCGTCGGGCTCCGATAATTTTCGTTGAGTATCAAGACTCCGGTTATTAAGTTGAGCGTTCAGGCTCCGGTCATTTTCGTTGAGTATCTAGAATCCGGTTATTACATTGAGGGTTCAGACTCCGATCATTTTTGTTGAGTATCTAGACTCCTGTCATTATGTTGAGCGTTCAGGCTCCGATCATTTTCGTTGAGTATGCGTACTCTGGTCAATATGTTGAGATTTCAGGCTCCGTTCATTTTCGTTGATTATCCAGACTCCGGTCATTACGTTGAGCGTTCAGGATCCAGTCATTTTCGTTGAGTATCATAACTCCATTTATTACGTTGAGCGTTCAGGATCCGATCATTTTCGTTGAGTATCCAGACTCCGGTCATTACGTTGAGCGTTCAGGCTCCGGTCAAATTCGTTGGGTATCCAGACTCCGGTGATTATGTTGATCCTTCAGGCTCTGTTCATTTTCGTTGAGTATCCAGATTCGGGTTATTACGTCGAGCGTTCAGGCTCCGGTCAGTTTCGTTGAGTATCCAGATTCCAGTTATTACTTTGAGCGTTCAGGCTCCAGTCAGTTTCGTTGGGTATCTAGACTCTGGTTCTTACGTTGAGCGTTCAGGCTCTGATCAGTTTCCTTGGGTATCCAGACTCCGGTTATTACGTTAAGCGTTCAGGCTCCAACCATTTTCCTTTAGTATCCAGACTCCTGTTATTACGTTGAGCGTTCAGGCTCCGGTCAGTTTCGTTGAGTATCCACACTCCGGTTATTACGTTGAACGTTCAGGCTCCGGTCAGTTTCGTTGGGTATCCAGACTCCGGTTATTAAGTTGATCGTTCAGGCTCCGGTCATTTTTGTTGAGATACAGACTCGGTTATTACGTTGAGCATCCAGGCTCCGGTCAGTTTCGTTGAGTATCCAGATTCCGGTTATTACGTTGAGCATTCAGACGCCGGTCAGTTTCGTTGGGTATCCAGACTTCGGTTATTACGTTGAGCGTTCAGGCTCCGGTCAGTTTTGTTGGGTATCCAGACTCCGGTTATTACGTTGAGCATTCCGGGATCGGTCAGTTTTGTTGGGTATCCAGACTCCGTTTATTACGTTGAGCGTTTAGGCTCCGGTCAATTTCATTGAGTATCCAGACTCCAGTTATTACGTCGAGCGTTTAGGCTCTGGTCATTTTTGTTCAGTATCCAGACACCGGTTATTACGTTGAGCGTTCAGGCTCTGGTCATTTTTGTTGAGTATCCAGACTCCGATTATTACGTTGAGGGTTCAGATTCCGGTCATTTTCGTCGAGTATCCAGACTCTGGTTATTACATTGAGCGTTAAGGCTCCGATCATTTTTTTTGAGTATCCAGACTCCGGTTATCACGTTTATCGTTCAGTCTCTGGTCAATTTCGTTGAGTATCCAAACTCCGGTTATTACGTTGAGCGTTCAGGCTCCGGTCAGTTTCGTTGGGTATCCAGACACCAGTTATTACGTTGAGCGTTCAGGGTCCGGTCATTTTTGTTGAGTATCCAGACTCCGGTTATTATGTTGAGCGTTCAGGCTCCGGTCAGTTTAGTTTAGTATCCAAACTCTGGTTATTAAGTTGAGCGTTCAGGCTCCGGTCATTTTAGTTGAGTATCTAGACTCTGGTTATTACGTTGAACGTTCAGGCTCTAGTCAGTTTCGTTGAGTATCTAGATTCTGGTTATTACGTTGAGCGTTCAGGCTCCGGTCAGTTTCATTGGGTATCAAGACTCCGGTTATTATGTTGAGCGTTCAAGCTCAGGTCAGTTTCATTGGGTATCCAGACTCCGGTTATTACGTTGATCATTCAGTCTCTAGTCAGTTTCGTTGGGTATCCAGACTCCAGTTATTACGTTGAACGTTCTGGCTCCAGTCAGTTTCGTTTGGTATCCAAATTCTGGTTATTACGTTGAGCGTTCAGGCCCCGGTCATATTCGTTGAGTATCCAGACTCTAGTTATTACGCTGAGCGTTCAGGCTCCGGTCAGTTTCGTTGAGTATCTAGATTCCGGTTATTACGTTGAGCGTTCAGGCTCCAGTCAGTTTCGTTGGGTATCTAGACTCCGGTTATTACGTTGAGCGTTCAAGCTCTGGTCAGTTTCCTTGGGTATCCAGACTCCGGTTATTACGTTGAGCGTTCAGGCTCCAGTCATTTTCCTTTAGTATCCAGACTCCTGTTATTACGTTGAGCGTTCAGGCTCCGGTCATTTTTGTTGAGTATCCAGACTCCGGTTATTAAGTTGAGCGTCAGGCTCCGAATATTTTTGTTGAGTATCTAGACTCCGGTTATTAAGTTGAGCGTTCAGGCTCCGGTAATTTTCGTTGAGTATCTAGACTCCGGTTATTACGTTGAGGGTTCAGACTCCGATCATTTTTGTTGAGTATCTAGACTCCTGTCATTACGTTGAGCGTTCAGGCTCCGATGATTTTCGTTGAGTATGCATACTCTGGTCAATACGTTGAGATTTCAGGCTCCGGTCATTTTCGGTGGGTATCCAGACTCCGGTCATTACATTGAGCATTCACGATCCAGTCATTTTCGTTGAGTATCATAACTCCATTTATTACGTTAAACGTTCAGGATCCGGTCAGTTTCGTTGAGTATCCATACTCCAGTTATTACGTTGAGCGTTCAGGCTCCGGTCAGTTTTGTTGGGTACCCAGACTCCGGTGATTATGTTGATCGTTCAGGCTCCGTTCATTTTCGTTGGGTATCCAGACTCGGGTTATTACGTTGAGCGTTCAGGCTCCGGTCATTTTCATTGAGTATCCAGACTCCAGTTATTACGTCGAGCGTTTAGGCTCTGGTCATTTTTGTTGAGTATCCAGACACCGGTTATCACGTTGAGCGTTCAGGCTCTGGTCATTTTTGTTGAGTATCCATACTCCGATTATTACGTTGAGGGTTCAGACTCCGGTCATTTTCATCGAGTATCCAGACTCCTGTTATTATGTTGAGCGTTCAGGCTCCGGTCAGTTTCGTTGAGTATCCAGACTCCGGTTATTACGTTGAGCGTGCAGGCTCCGGTCTGTTTCATTGAGTATCCAGACTCGGGTTATTACGTTTAGCGTTCAAGCTTCGGTCAGTTTCGTTGAGTATCCAGATTCCGGTTATTACGTTGAGCATTAAGGCTTCGGTCTGTTTCGTTGGGTATCCAGACTCCGGTTATTACGTTGAGCGTTCAGGCTGCGGTCAGTTTCGTTGGGTATCCAGACTTCGGTTATTACGTTGAGCATTCAGGCTCCGGTCAGTTTCGTGGGTATCCAGACTCCGATTATTACGTTGAGCATTCCGGATTTGGTTAGTTTTGTTGGGTATCCAGACTCCATTTATTACGTTGAGCGTTCAGGCTCCGGTAATTTTCGTTGAGTATATAGACTCCAGTTATTACATCGAGCGTTCAGGCTTTGGTCATTTTTGTTGAGTATCCAGACACCGGTTATTACGTTGAGCGTTCAGGCTCTGGTCATTTTTGTTGACTATCCAGACTCCGATTATTACGTTGAGGGTTCAGACTCCGGGCATTTTCGTCGAGTATCCGGACTTCGGTCATTACATTGAACGTTAAGGCTCCGATCATTTTTGTTGAGTATCCAGACTCCGGTCTTTATGTTGAGCATTCAGGCTCCGGTCAGTTTAGTTGAGTATCCAAACTCCGGTTATTACGTTGAGCGTTCAGGCTCCGGTCAGTTTCGTTGGGTATCCAGACTCCGGTTATTACGTTGATCGTCCAGGCTTCGGTCATTTTTTTTGAGTATCCAGACTCGGTTATTACGTTGAGCGTTCAGGTTCCGGTCAGTTTCGTTGAGTATCCAGATTCCAGTTATTACGTTGAGCATTCAGGCTCCGGTCAGTTTCGTTGGGTATCCAGACTTCGGTTATTAAGTTGAGCGTTCAGGCTCCGGTCAGTTTTGTTGGGTATCCAGACTCCGGTTATTACGTTGAGCATTCCGGGTTCGGTCAGTTTTGTTGGGTATCCAGACTCCGTTTATTACGTTGAGCGTTCAGGCTCCGGTCATTTTCATTGAGTATCCAGACTCCAGTTATTACGTCGAGCGTTTAGGCTCTGGTCATTTTTGTTGAGTATCCAGACACCGGTTATTACGTTGAGCGTTCAGGCTCTGGTCATTTTTGTTGAGTATCCAGACTCCGATTATTACGTTGAGGGTTCAGACTCCGGTCATTTTCGTCGAGTATCCAGACTCTGGTTATTACATTGAGCGTTAAGGCTCCGATCATTTTTGTTGAGTATCCAGACTCCGGTTATCACGTTCATCGTTCAGTCTCTGGTCAATTTCGTTGAGTATCCAAACTCCGGTTATTACGTTGAGCGTTCAGGCTCCGGTCAGTTTCGTTGGGTATCCAGACACCAGTTATTACGTTGAGCGTTCAGGGTCCGGTCATTTTTGTTGAGTATCCAGACTCCGATTATTATGTTGAGCGTTCAGGCTCCGGTCAGTTTAGTTTAGTATCCAAACTCTGGTTATTAAGTTGAGCGTTCAGGCTCCGGTCATTTTAGTTGAGTATCTAGACTCTGGTTATTACGTTGAACGTTCAGGCTCTAGTCAGTTTCGTTGAGTATCTAGATTCTGGTTATTACGTTGAGCGTTCAGGCTCCGGTCAGTTTCATTGGGTATCAAGACTCCGGTTATTATGTTGAGCGTTCAAGCTCAGGTCAGTTTCATTGGGTATCCAGACTCCGGTTATTACGTTGATCATTCAGTCTCTGGTCAGTTTCGTTGGGTATCCAGACTCCAGTTATTACGTTGAACGTTCTGGCTCCAGTCAGTTTCGTTTGGTATCCAAATTCTGGTTATTACGTTGAGCGTTCAGGCCCCGGTCATATTCGTTGAGTATCCAGACTCTAGTTATTACGCTGAGCGTTCAGGCTCCGGTCAGTTTCGTTGAGTATCTAGATTCCGGTTATTACGTTGAGCGTTCAGGCTCCAGTCAGTTTCGTTGGGTATCTAGACTCCGGTTATTACGTTGAGCGTTCAGGCTCTGGTTAGTTTCCTTGGGTATCCAGACTCCGGTTATTACGTTGAGCGTTCAGGCTCCAGTCATTTTCCTTTAGTATCCAGACTCCTGTTATTACGTTGAGCGTTCAGGCTCCGGTCATTTTTGTTGAGTATCCAGACTCCGGTTATTAAGTTGAGCGTCAGGCTCCGAATATTTTTGTTGAGTATCCAGACTCCGGTTATTAAGTTGAGCGTTCAGGCTCCGGTAATTTTCGTTGAGTATCTAGACTCCGGTTATTACGTTGAGGGTTCAGACTCCGATCATTTTTGTTGAGTATCTAGACTCCTGTCATTACGTTGAGCGTTCAGGCTCCGATGATTTTCGTTGAGTATGCATACTCTGGTCAATCTGTTGAGATTTCAGGCTCCGGTCATTTTCGGTGGGTATCCAGACTCCGGTCATTACATTGAGCATTCACGATCCAGTCATTTTCGTTGAGTATCATAACTCCATTTATTACGTTAAACGTTCAGGATCCGGTCAGTTTCGTTGAGTATCCATACTCCAGTTATTACGTTGAGCGTTCAGGCTCCGGTCAGTTTTGTTGGGTACCCAGACTCCGGTGATTATGTTGATCGTTCAGGCTCCGTTCATTTTCGTTGGGTATCCAGACTCGGGTTATTACGTTGAGCGTTCAGGCTCCGGTCATTTTCATTGAGTATCCAGACTCCAGTTATTACGTCGAGCGTTTAGGCTCTGGTCATTTTTGTTGAGTATCCAGACACCGGTTATCACGTTGAGCGTTCAGGCTCTGGTCATTTTTGTTGAGTATCCATACTCCGATTATTACGTTGAGGGTTCAGACTCCGGTCATTTTCATCGAGTATCCAGACTCCTGTTATTATGTTGAGCGTTCAGGCTCCGGTCAGTTTCGTTGAGTATCCAGACTCCGGTTATTACGTTGAGCGTGCAGGCTCCGGTCTGTTTCATTGAGTATCCAGACTCGGGTTATTACGTTTAGCGTTCAAGCTTCGGTCAGTTTCGTTGAGTATCCAGATTCCGGTTATTACGTTGAGCATTAAGGCTTCGGTCTGTTTCGTTGGGTATCCAGACTCCGGTTATTACGTTGAGCGTTCAGGCTGCGGTCAGTTTCGTTGGGTATCCAGACTTCGGTTATTACGTTGAGCATTCAGGCTCCGGTCAGTTTCATGGGTATCCAGACTCCGATTATTACGTTGAGCATTCCGGATTTGGTTAGTTTTGTTGGGTATCCAGACTCCATTTATTACGTTGAGCGTTCAGGCTCCGGTAATTTTCGTTGAGTATATAGACTCCAGTTATTACATCGAGCGTTCAGGCTTTGGTCATTTTTGTTGAGTATCCAGACACCGGTTATTACGTTGAGCGTTCAGGCTCTGGTCATTTTTGTTGAGTATCCAGACTCCGATTATTACGTTGAGGGTTCAGACTCCGGGCATTTTCGTCGAGTATCCGGACTTCGGTCATTACATTTAACGTTAAGGCTCCGATCATTTTTGTTGAGTATCCAGACTCCGGTCTTTATGTTGAGCATTCAGGCTCCGGTCAGTTTAGTTGAGTATCCAAACTCCGGTTATTACGTTGAGCGTTCAGGCTCCGGTCAGTTTCGTTGGGTATCCAGACTCCGGTTATTACGTTGATCGTTCAGGCTTCGGTCATTTTTGTTGAGTATCCAGACTCGGTTATTACGTTGAGCGTTCAGGTTCCGGTCAGTTTCGTTGAGTATCCAGATTCCAGTTATTACGTTGAGCATTCAGGCTCCGGTCAGTTTCGTTGGGTATCCAGACTTCGGTTATTAAGTTGAGCGTTCAGGCTCCGGTCAGTTTTGTTGGGTATCCAGACTCCGGTTATTACGTTGAGCATTCCGGGTTCGGTCAGTTTTGTTGGGTATCCAGACTCCGTTTATTACGTTGAGCGTTCAGGCTCCGGTCATTTTCATTGAGTATCCAGACTCCAGTTATTACGTCGAGCGTTTAGGCTCTGGTCATTTTTGTTGAGTATCCAGACACCGGTTATTACGTTGAGCGTTCAGGCTCTGGTCATTTTTGTTGAGTATCCAGACTCCGATTATTACGTTGAAGGTTCAGACTCCGGTCATTTTCGTCGAGTATCCAGACTCTGGTTATTACATTGAGCGTTAAGGCTCCGATCATTTTTGTTGAGTATCCAGACTCCGGTTATCACGTTCATCGTTCAGTCTCTGGTCAATTTCGTTGAGTATCCAAACTCCGGTTATTACGTTGAGCGTTCAGGCTCCGGTCAGTTTCGTTGGGTATCCAGACACCAGTTATTACGTTGAGCGTTCAGGGTCCGGTCATTTTTGTTGAGTATCCAGACTCCGATTATTATGTTGAGCGTTCAGGCTCCGGTCAGTTTAGTTTAGTATCCAAACTCTGGTTATTAAGTTGAGCGTTCAGGCTCCGGTCATTTTCATTGAGTAACCAGACTCTGGTTATTACGTTGAACGTTCAGGCTCTAGTCAGTTTTGTTGAGTATCTAGATTCTGGTTATTACGTTGAGCGTTCAGGCTCTGGTCAGTTTCATTGGGTATCAAGACACCGGTTATTATGTTGAGCATTCAAGCTCAGGTCAGTTTCATTGATTATCCAGACTCCGGTTATTACGTTGATCGTTCAGTCTCTGGTCAGTTTCGTTGGGTATCCAGACTCAAGTTATTACGTTGAACGTTCTGGCTCCAGTTAGTTTCGTTTGGTATCCAAATTCTGGTTATTATGTTGAGTGTTCAGGCTCCGGTCATTTTCGTTGAGTATCCAGACTCTAGTTATTACGCTGAGCGTTCAGGCTCCGGTCAGTTTTGTTGAGTATCTAGATTCCGGTTATTACGTTGAGCGTTCAGGCTCCAGTCAGTTTCGTTGGGTATCTAGACGCTGGTTATTACGTTGAGCGTCCAGGCTCTGGTCAGTTTCCTTGGGTATCCAGACTCCGGTTATTACGTTGAGCGTTCAGGCTCCAGTTATTTTCCTTTAGTATCCAGACTCCTGTTATTACGTTGAGCGTTCAGGCTCCGGTCATTTTTGTTGAGTATCCAGACTCCGGTTATTAAGTTGAGCGTCAGGCTCCGAATATTTTTGTTGAGTATCCAGACTCCGGTTATTAAGTTGAGCATTCAGGCTCCGGTCATTTTCGTTTAGTATCTAGACTCCGGTTATTACGTTGAGGGTTCAGACTCCGGTCATTTTTGTTGAGTATCTATACTCCTGTCATTACGTTGAGCGTTCAGGCTCCGATCATTTTCGTTGAGTACGCATACTCTGGTCAAGACGTTGAGATTTCAGGCTTCGGTCATTTTCGGTGGGTATCCAGACTCCGGTCATTACATTGAGCATTCACGATCCAGTCATTTTCGTTGAGTATCATAACTCCATTTATTACGTTAAACGTTCAGGATCCGGTCAGTTTCGTTGAGTATCAGGACTTCAGTTATTACGTTGAGTTTTCAGGATCCGGTCAGTTTTGTTGGGTACCCAGACTCCGGTGATTATGTTGATCGTTCAGGCTCCGTTCATTTTCATTGGGTATCCAGACTCGGGTTATTACGTTGAACGTTCAGGCTCCGGTCATTTTCGTTGAGTATCCAGACTCCAGTTATTACGTCGAGCGTTTAGGCTCTGGTCATTTTTGTAGAGTATCTAGACACCGGTTATCACGTTGAGCGTTCAGGCTCTGGTAATTTTTGTTGAGTATCCATACTCCGATTATTATGTTGAGGGTTCAGACTCCGGTCATTTTCGTCGAGTATCCAGACTCCTGTTATTACGTTGAGCGTTCAGGCTCCGGTCAGTTTCGTTGAGTATCCAGACTCCGGTTATTACGTTGAGCGTGCAGGCTCCGGTCAGTTTCATTGAGTATCCAGACTCGGGTTATTACGTTGAGCGTTCAAGCTTCGGTCAGTTTCGTTGAGTATCCAGATTCCGGTTATTACGTTGAGCATTAAGTCTCCGGTTAGTTTCGTTGGGTATCCAGACTCCGGTTATTACGTTGAGCGTTCAGGCTCCGGTCAGTTTCGTTGGGTATCCAGACTTCGGTTATTACGTTGAGCATTCAGGCTCCGGTCAGTTTCGTGGGTATCCAGACTCCGATTATTACGTTGAGCATTCCGAATTCGGTTAGTTTTGTTGGGTATCCAGACTCCATTTATTACGTTGAGCGTTCAGGCTCCGGTCATTTTCGTTGAGTATATAGACTCCAGTTATTACATCGAGCGTTCAGGCTCTGGTCATTTTTGTTGAGTATCCAGACACCGAGTATTACGTTGAGCGTTCAGGCTCTGGTCATTTTTGTTGAGTATCCAGACTCCGATTATTACGTTGAGGGTTCAGACTCCGAGCATTTTCGTCGAATATCCAGACTCCGGTCATTACATTGAACGTTAAGGCTCCGATCATTTTTGTTGAGTATCCAGACTCCGGTCTTTATGTTGAGCATTCAGGCTTCGGTCAGTTTAGTTGAGTATCCAAACTCCGGTTATTACGTTGAGGGTTCAGGCTCCGGTCATTTTCATTGAGTATCCAGACTCCGGTTATTACGTTGAGGGTTCAGACTTTGGTCATTTTCGTCGAGTATCTAGACTCCTGTCATTACATTGAGCGTTCAGGCTCTGATCATTTTCGTTGAGTATCCAGACTCCGGTCAATATGTTGAGCGTTCAGGCTCCGGTCATTTTCGTTGAGAATCCAGACTCCGGTCATTCCGTTCAGCATTCAGGATCCAGTCATTTTCGTTGAGTATCATAACTCCGGTTATTACGTTGAGTGTTTAGGCTCCGATCATTTTCGTTGAGTATGCATACTCCGATCAATACGTTGGGCGTTCAGGCTCCGATCATTTTCGTTAGGTATCCAGACTCCGGTCATTACATTGAGCGTTCAGAATCCAGTCATTTTCGTTGAGTATCATAACTCCATTTATTACGTTGAGCGTTCAGGATCCGGTCAGTTTCGTTAAGTATCCAAACTCCAGTTATTACGTCGAGCGTTTAGGCTCTGGTCATTTTTGTTGAGTATCCAGACACCGGTTATCACGTTAAGCGTTCAGGCTCTGGTCATTTTTGTTGAGTATCCAGACTCCGATAATTACGTTGAGCATTCAGGCTCCGGTCATTTTCGTCGAGTATCCAGACTCCGGTTATTACATTGAGCGTTAAGGGTCCGGTCATTTTCGTTGAGTATCCAGACTCTGGTTATTAATTTGAGCGTTCAGGCTCCGGTCATTTTCGTTGAGTATCTAGAATCCGGTTATTACGTTGAGGGTTCAGACTCCGGTCATTTTCGTTGAGTATCTAGACTCCTGTCATTATGTTGAGCGTTCAGGCTCCGATCATTTTCATTGAGTATGCATACTCTGGTCAATATGTTGAGATTTCAGGCTCCGTTCATTTTCGTTGATTATCCAGACTCCGGTCATTACGTTGAGCGTTCAGGATCCAGTCATTTTCGTTGAGTATCATAATTCCATTTATTACGTTGAGCGTTCAGGATCCGATCATTTACGTTGAGTATCCAGACTCTTGTCATTACGTTGAGCGTTCAGGCTCCGGTCAGTTTCGTTAGGTATCCAGACTCCGGTAATTATGTTGATCGTTCAGGCTCCGTTCATTTTCGTTGAGTATCCAGACTCGGGTTATTACGTTGAGCGTTCAGGATCCGGTCAGTTTCGTTGAGTATCCAGATTCCGGTTATTACGTTGAGTCTTCAGGTTCCAGTCAGTTTCGTTGGGTATCCAGACTCTGGTTATTACGTTGAGCCTTCAGGCTCTGGTCAGTTTCCTTGGGTATCCAGACTCCGGTTATTACGTTGAGCGTTCAGGCTCCAATCATTTTCCTTTAGTATCCAGACTCCTGTTATTACGTTGAGCGTTCAGGACCCGGTCAGTTTCGTTGAGTATCCACACTCCAGTTATTACGTTGAGCGTTCAGGCTCCGGTCAGTTTCGTTGGGTATCCAGACTCCGGTTATTACGTTGCTCGTTCAGGCTCCGGTCATTTTCGTTGAGTATCCAGACTCGGGTTATTACGTTGAGCGTTCAGGCTCCGGTCAGTTTCGTTGAGTATCCAGATTCCGGTTATTACGTTGAGCGTTCAGGCTTTGGTCAGTTTCGTTGGGTATCCAGACTCTGGTTATTACGTTGAGCGTTCAAGCTCCGGTCGGTTTCGTTGGGTATCCAGACTCCGGTTATTACGTTGAGCGTTTAGGCTCCGATCAGTTTCGTTGAGTATCAAGACTCCGGTTATTACGTTGAGCATTCCGGGTTCGGTTAGTTTTGTTGGGTATTTAGACTCCATTTATTATGTTGAGCGTTCAGGCTCCGGTCATTTTCGTTGAGTATCCAGACTCTAGTTATTACGTCGAGCGTTCAGGCTCTGGTCATTTTTGTTGAGTATCCAGACACCGGTTATTACGTTGAGCGTTCAGGCTCTGGTCATTTTTGTTGAGTATCCAGACTCCGATTATTACGTTGAGGGTTCAGACTCCGGTCATTTTCGTCGAGTATCCAGACTCCGGTCATTACATTGAACGTTAAGGCTCCGATCATTTTTGTTGAGTATCCAGACTCCGGTCTTTACGTTGAGCGTTCAGGCTCCGGTCAGTTTCGTTGAGTATCCAAACTTCGGTTATTACGTTGAGCGTTCAGGCTCCGGTCATTTTCATTGAGTATCCAGACTCCGGTTATTACGTTGAGGGTTCAGACTTTGGTCATTTTCGTTGAGTATCTAGACTCCTGTCATTACGTTGAGCGTTCAGGCTCCGATCATTTTCGTTGAGTATCCAGACTCCGGTCAATATGTTGAGCGTTCAGGCTCCGGTCATTTTCGTTGAGTATCCAGACTCCGGTTATTTCGTTCAACATTCAGGATGCAGTCATTTTCGTTGAGTATCATAACTCCGGTTGTTAGGTTGAGTGTTTAGGCCCCGGTTAGTTTTGTTGAGTATCCAGACACCAGTTATTACGTTGAGTGTTCAGGCTCCGACCAATTTCGTTGGGTATCCAGACTCCGGTTATTACGTTGATCATTCAGTCTCTGGTCAGTTTCGTTGAGTATCCAGACCGTTTATTATGTTGAGCGTACAGGGTCCGGTTATTTTTATTGAGTATCCAGACTCCGGTTATTACATTGAGCGTTCAGGCTCCGGTCAGTTTTGTTTAGTATCCAAACTCTGGTTATTAAGTTGAGCGTTCAGGCTCTGGTCATTTTCTTTGAGTATCCAGACTCTGGTTATTACGTTGAGCGTTCAGTTTCCGGTCAGTTTTGTTAAGTATCTAGATTCTGGTTATTACGTTGAGCGTTCAGGCTCCGGTCAGTTTGATTATGTATCAAGACACCGGTTATTACGTTGAACGTTTAAGCTCAGGTCAGTTTAATTGGGTATTCAGATTCCGGTTATTATGTTGATCCTTCAGTCTCCGGTCAGTTTCGTTGAGTATCCAGACTCCAGTTATTACGTTGAACGTTCAGGCTCCAGTCAATTTCGTTGGGTATCTAAACTCTGGTTATTACGTTGAGCGTTCAGGCTCTGGTCATTTTCGTTGAGTATCCAGACTCTAGTTATTACGCTGAGCGTTCAGGCTCCGGTCAGTTTTGTTGAGTATCCAGGATCCGATTATTAGGCTTAGCGTTCAGGCTCCAGTCAGTTTTGTTGGGTATCCAGACTCCGGTTATTACGTTGAGCGTTCAGGCTTCAGTCAGTTTCGTTGAGTATCCAGACACCAGTTATTACGTTGAGCGTTCAGGCTCCGGTCAGTTTCGTTGGGTATCCAGACTCCGGTTATTACGTTGATCGTTCAGTCTCTGGTCAGTTTCGTTGAGTATCCAGACTCCGGTTATTACGTTGAGCGTTCAGGCTCCGGTCAGTTTCGTTGGGTATCCAGACACCAGTTATTACGTTGAGCATTCAGGGTCCAGTCATTTTTGTTGAGTTTCCAGACTCCGGTTATTACGTTGAGCGTTCAGGCTCCGGTCAGTTTAGTTTAGTATCTAAACTATGGTTATTAAGTTGAGCGTTCAGGCTCTGGTCATTTTCGTTGAGTATCCAGACTCTAGTTATTACGTTGAGCGTTCAGGCCTCCGGTCAGTTTCGTTGAGAATCCAGATTCTGGTTATTACGTTGAGCGTTCAGGATCCGGTCAGTTTCGTTGAGTATCCAGACTCCAGTTATTACGTTGAGCATTCTGGCTCCGGTCAGTTTTGTTGGGTATCCAGACTCCGCTTATTACGTTGAGCGTTCAGGCTCCGGTCATTTTCGTTGAGTATCCAGACTCTAGTTATTACGCTGAGCGTTCAGGCTCCGGTCAGTTTCTTTGAGTATCCAGATTCCGGTTATTAGGTTGAGCGTTCAGGCTCCAGTAAGTTTCGTAGGGTATCCAGACTCCGGTTATTACGCTGAGCGTGCAGGCTCCGGTCAGTTTCGTTGAGTATCCAGATTCCGGTTATTAGGTTGAACGTTCAGGCTCCGGTCAGTTTCGTTGGGTATCCAGACTCCGGTTATTAAGTTGATCGTTCAGTCTCCGGTCCGTTTCGTTGAGTATCCAGACACCTGTTATTACGTTGAGCGTTCAGGCTCCGGTCAGTTTCGTTGGGTATCCAGACTCCGGTTATTACGCTGAGCGTTTAGGCTCCGATCAGTTTCGTTGAGTATCAAGACTCCGGTTATTACGTTGAGCATTCAGGGTTCGGTTAGTTTTGTTGGGTATTTAGACTCCATTTATTATGTTGAGCGTTCAGGCTCCGGTCATTTTCGTTGAGTATCCAGACTCCAATTATTACGTCGAGCATTCAGGCTCTGGTCATTTTTGTTGAGTATCCAGACACCGGTTATTACGTTGAGCGTTCAGGCTCTGGTCATTTTTGTTGAGTATCCAGACTCCGATTATTACGTTGAGGGTTCAGACTCCGGTCATTTTCGTCGAGTATCCAGACTCCGGTCATTACATTGAACGTTAAGGCTCCGATCATTTTTGTTGAGTATCCAGACTCCGGTCTTTACGTTGAGCGTTCAGGCTCCGGTCAGTTTCGTTGAGTATCCAAACTTCAGTTATTACGTTGAGCGTTCAGGCTCCGGTCATTTTCATTGAGTATCCAGACTCCGGTTATTACGTTGAGGGTTCAGACTTTGGTCATTTTCGTTGAGTATCTAGACTCCTGTCATTACGTTGAGCGTTCAGGCTCCGATCATTTTCGTTGAGTATCCAGACTCCGGTCAATATGTTGAGCGTTCAGGCTCCGGTCATTTTCGTTGAGTATCCAGACTCCGGTCATTCCGTTCAGCATTCAGGATGCAGTCATTTTCGTTGAGTATCATAACTCCGGTTATTACGTTGAGTGTTTAGGCTCCGGTTAGTTTTGTTGAGTATCCAGACACCAGTTATTACGTTGAGCGTTCAGGCTCCGGCCAATTTCGTTGGGTATCCAGACTCCGGTTATTACGTTGATCATTCAGTCTCTGGTCAGTTTCTTTGAGTATCCAGAGTCCGGTTATTACGTTGAGCATTCAGGCTCCGGTCAGTTTCGTTGGGTATCCAGACACCGTTTATTATGTTGAGCGTTCAGGGTCCGGTCATTTTTATTGAGTATCCAGACTCCGGTTATTACATTGAGCGTTCAGGCTCCGGTCAGTTTTGTTTAGTATCCAAACTCTGGTTATTAAGTTGAGCGTTCAGGCTCTGGTCATTTTCTTTGAGTATCCAGACTCTGGTTATTACGTTGAGGGTTCAGTTTCCGGTCAGTTTTGTTGAGTATCTAGATTCTGGTTATTACGTTGAGCGTTGTCATACCCCAAATTTGTCCTACCTCTGTATATCACTTTCATCACGTATACCCCTTCATCCATCAACAATTATCCAAAAATCCAAAAATAAGTTATCTTCCACCTAAGTTGTTGCGAGTTTGAATTCAAGACGTCACAAGGACGGATGAAAGGAAAGTGAGGTTTATCAGGAAAAGTTTGTTCATTTGTCCATATCATAATGTGTGAACATATGGTGATTGGGTTTGTGATATTTTGTTTTGTGCGCCATTTTGGGTCAATTTTATGTGGATTGAGATGTGTAGGAGTGGTGGTTAATCCAAAGTATTGGTTCAAGAAGAATCCAAAGATCTGTGAAAAAATTGTTTTTAAGTGTTAAATCAAGATTCAATATTGATTCATTTGGCTAGGTGCAATTGGGATTCAATTATTTTTGGGTTGTTTTCACAGAGACTTTAATCAAAAGGGTTGCTAATTCAAGACCAAAAATCAAAGAATTGTTTAAGCAAACTTCAAGATGCAAATAGTAAATATCAAGACATAAAGGAAACTATAGTTCAAATTAGGATTCCATTATTATATTTGCAAATCCACAAAGCCATGAACTAGCATCAAGCCCAAATTACGTGCCAAGTCCGTCATGAAATTTGCAAAGGAAAAGAATCCTAGAGGATCATTGCTTTTATAAGCCTGTTTCATAAATAAAATCATCCAATGAGGGAAAAGGCTTGTTACACATTTTGTAGAAAAATATACCATTTGATGGTTATTACAAGAGGTTATCAAAGTTGTTGATATTTTATTTACAAGGCCCACACGAGAATTTCACAAGCCATAGAAACACAAGTTCTTTTTGTCAAACCAACGGCGAACCTATTACAAGTGCCCAAATCCAGTTTTCCTTCCATGAGGACTTGTGACCCAAAGTAGCCGAATCTGCAACTGATCTGGATGATGCACTGTCAATTGAGAAGTTGTGTAATGGAAATTATAGAGTAGGCATCCATATTGCTGATGCATCATACTTTGTAGTACCAGACACTTTTTTAGATGATCAGGCTCGGTTTAGGTCAACTAGTGTTTACATGTTGCAAAAGAAGATACCAATGTTACCTACATTAATCACAGAAAATATTGGATCTCTTAATCCTGGAGTGGATCGACTAGCATTTTCCATGCTCTTGGATCTAAATGTTGATGGGGATGTTGTAGACCGTTGGATTGGTCGCACTGTTATTCATTCTTGTTGCAAGCTTTCATATGAACATGCGCAGGACATCATTGATAGTGCTTTCAATTTTGAGAGTTCAAGCTTTCATGAAGATGCCTATCCTAAAGTTCATGGCCGTTTTGATTGGCCGGATGTTCTTACTTCTTTGAAGAGTCTCTATGAAATTTCAAAGGTGTTGAAACACAAGAGATTTACTAGAGGGGCTCTTCGGCTTGATAACCCCAAAATTGTTATTCTGATTGATGATAATGGCATCCCTTATGATATTACATTTTCTGAACAGAGAGAATCAAATTTTCTAATCGAGGAGTTTATGCTTTTGGCCAATACAACAGCTGCTGAAGTAATATGTAGAGCTTATCCTGAAGTTGCACTACTGCGGAGGCATCCTGAACCTAATATGCGGAAGCTCAAAGAGTTGACTGCATTTTGTCAGAAGCATGGTTTAAATTTGGAGACTTCTTCATCTGGTCATATCCATCGGTCCTTAGAGCAAATAAAGGAAAAGCTCAAGGATGACCCTGTGCTTAATGATATACTTATTTCCTATGCTACAAAGCCAATGCAGTTGGCTTCTTACTTCTGTAGTGGTTATTTAAAGGATAATGAGCATGAGTGGGGTCATTATGCACTTGCTGTCCCTTTATACACTCATTTTACATCACCTTTACGTCGATATTCAGATATTGTTGTCCATCGGACACTACTTGCTACGATAGAGGCCGAAAACATTTATTTGAAGCAGATGGGAAAGGAAGTTGGAGGGAAGAAAAGATGTTTCACAGGCATCAACTTTGATAAAAATGCTGCAGAATCTGTTGAATGTAGGGAAGCTTTATCAGCTGCAGCCTTGAAGCATAGCGTTCCGAGTGCTAGAATACTTGCAGATATTGCTGATCATTGCAACGAGAGGAAGAAAGCTAGTAGAAATGTTAAGGATGCCTGTGATAGACTTTACATATGGTTTATCCTGAAGCAGCAAAAGGTCTTACTATCAGAAGCAAGAATATTGGGACTAGGCCCAAAGTTCATGTCAATTTATATTCAAAAGCTTGCGGTTGAGAGGCGCATATATTATGATGAAGTTGAAGGTTTGACTGCTGAGTGGCTCGAGGCAACATCCACACTGGTGCTTAGCATATCTCCTAATAAGCGTGTTTTTAGGAGAGGCACCACTAACAAATGGAGGGCATTGTCAGAAGCTGTATTGATTGCTTGTCCGTATGACCTGAAAGTTAAAATGAATTGTTGTAATCAAAATGAAGGGATGGGAGTGGATTCTATTGCATCTGACATGAACACTGAAATTAATCCTGCATTTTTTCCACTCACCGTGCATCCTCTTTCAACAATTCCAGTTGCACTTCATGCTGTTGGTGGTGATGCTGGGCCTCTTAATTTTGGAGTGAGGCTTTACATGAGCTCTTATTTTGATTAAGTCGATTGTTTTGAAATGGCAGGCTACATTTGTGACTAGATATTTGATGTGCTGAATCTGTCAGACTCTCTTAATGGAAGGACTTGGCTCCATTGTTGAATTGTGTATAGTGACAGACATACAGGAGCAGAAGGAGGGCAACCCCCTGGTTTGGTATCAGTGGATTCCTTGAGGCGCAGAATGTCAGGACCCGTTTTGAATACTCTTTCAAGTGCCAATGTCTTGGGCCAGTCAAATGGATCATCCAGGTGAGTTGTTGTTTCTAGTAGCCGTAGTGCATTTGTTGGTGCTGAATCAGATGTCCGTACATGCACTGCTGAGGCTAGCCCTGGACCAGCACGCCGAATTTTGGGTGAGCAAAGAAGTTCACCGATCGGGTCTTCTGATCCTCAGAGAATAACACGGGCTGGAAGAGATGCTTCTCATGTCAATAATTATGAAAGTATCTTTAGAGGCATGGACGGTTTGCAATTAGAAAATGACGAGAGGACCCGTTATTAATATCTCACCTTCTCATCTTGTGAGTTGATAGCCATCACAAAAGCAAAAGTTGCTTTATGTTGTGAAATTGAGCTGGAAAGTTTGGATCTGAACTTGAAAATCCAGGTCTGTGTTGCTAACTCGTCTGCTCAATTGAGTGCTCATCTGCGAAGTTCAGGTTTAATTGGCGCTTCACTTCTGACCGAAACACAGCTCGTACTTCTCCACTTGATCATCAGCAGAACCTGCACAATCACAAAATTAAGGCAGCAACAATTGTGATTTAGAAGAAGAACAAACAAATCAAGGGGTCATAAAACTTTAACAAAATTTTGTACAAGGAATGGGGGTGTTGTTTTTACCGGCGAAGTCAAAGGCCAGTCGCAACATCAAAGCAAGCCGTTCTGTACAACATTGTGGAAACGCAACAAATATCACCAACCAGCTCACCGTGAAAAAAAAACGCCTGCAGCAACATGTGACTCTACCATATCAGTCTTCGAGTCGCGTACACACAGCTGTGGAACCGCGAATAATCACAGCTATTTGCTGCTCATTATAACTTAATTGTTTGATCAGAATTCCAACTTCTGCAGAGTCTATGAAGTCCATAAAAAACTGAATTCCATCTTCGAATAAAGCCCTTGACTTAAAGAGCAACTGTGGATTTTCTCTTCATACCCAGTCCTCTTCGCCGTGTTAAGTCCACCGTGTCCAATCTTCCGCAAGGCAAGTTTCAAGGTTGATTTATACTCTCATCACGTACATGAAAAAGAATAATGGAAAGAGGTTAGCAGAGAAAATATTAATCAGATGTTTGTCGGAATGAATGGCGAAAGAAATGTTTGAGTACATATGCTGAGACATTTCTGTCGGGGCAAGGTTATCACATCAGAACTAATAGCCTGAAGATTAAGGGTCAAGTATATTACCTCAGGCCACTATGTAGTCTAAGACATGAGTTCAAAGCAGGTTAAGGTTGAGCGTCACCCTGCGGAACAAACTCGTAAACAAAGCTCAAACTACAAACCTGCAGAAGACTGATTTCAATGTAGGACCAACTCAAAACAATAGGCAAAAAGAAAAAGTCAGTGAAATCCTTATCATCTGATGATAGCTCTGATGCTAAAAAAATATAAGTAGAAAAAAGGAAAAATATCTTCCAAAGACAGGAGGAAGAGAAAGAGGAGCATAATATCACTACAAATCTTGATTTTTCATCACCAGGAAAGAAGTCAAAGAGTGAAGGGTTTGCTGGTCTTGATGATTGGGATTTAAGCAATGAAGAAAACGATAAGCTGGTTAGAAGGTCACCCTGCAAGAAATCAACTGTCAAGAGAACTTTGGGTTCTAGACCCAGAAAAGGTGCTACTGCTAAACTGAAGAGTTCAGTTTGCTTGAATAAAACTATGCAGCAAGATGAAGGCTTAAGTTCTTCCAGTGGAAGCAAAGAAATAACAACTTCTGGTGCTAAGAAGCGTCAGGCATCACCCCCAGTCCTTGATGTTAACAAATTGATGGAGCAAAAAGCGGTTAGTGAATATGCAGAAGATGCTGGTGGCAGAACTGATATTTTGGATGATGAAACAGAGGCTCTAGATGACAAATGTGAATCTGAGTTGGGTATGGCTCCTGAGGAATTGGTTCATCTTTCAAAAAAAACTTGACACCTCAACAGAAGACAAGTTAGAAACAGTTGAACCTGATGAAAAATGTGAAGTAATGCCTCCTAAAAAATTCACAAATGAAACTGAAAAACAAAAATCACCTTCACTGTTAGACCCAACCTCAAAGTTGAAAGTAAAGCATCAAGCGATAAAGCGTCCTGCTAGTAAAACCAAGAAGCCCACAACTGCAAAGAAAATAGCGAAAACTGTAGAGGCAGTATCGGGGGAGATGATTCCTACTGAGACAAGGGACGAGGCAGAGATAATCCTGCCTAACCCAGATATCAAAGCAGAAGCAGTTGAAGCCCCTCATTGAGAAGGCCAAGCAGAAAACAAGCAGTTCTCGGTGAACAATGGTGTCAATTTTAAGAAGAGGATCACCATAGATATCATGTTGCACTTATTTATATATTTAGCACTCTGTTGAGCACTGATTCTCAAGTTTTTTCCCATCAAAGGGTCATACTCTGAACGCTTTCTTCTCACGGTAAAGCCTCTGGTAAAACATGTTTGCCCGGTGGTGCACGGGAAAGAAAAGAATGTTCAAATTTTTTATGGAAATGATTCCTTTTATGTGCTGTTTAGACTTCATCAGACATTGTATGAGAGGATACAATCAGCCAAGATAAACTCATCCTCTGCTGAAAGAAAATGGAGAGCTTCAAATGATGCAGTTTCTACTGATCAATATGGCAGGTTCATGAGTTCTCTTTACAGTTTGCTGGATGGCTCTTCTGATAATTCAAAATTTGAAGATGACTGTCGTGCTATTATTGGAACTCAGTCGTATGTCTTGTTCACGATAGACAAGCTGATATATAAACTTGTTAAACAGCTTCAAGCTGTTGCCATTGCTACTGATGAGATGGATAGCAAACTTCTTCAACTATATGCATATGAGCAATCAAGAAAACCTGGAAGCTTTGTGGATATAGTTTATCATGAAAATGCACGTGTTCTTCTTCATGATGAGAACATATATCGTATTGAGTGTTCGTCTACACCGCCCCGATTGTCTATTCAGTTGATGGATTACGGACACGATAAGCCTGAAGTGACTGTTGTGTCAATAGATCCTAATTTTTCAGCCTATCTGCACAACGACTTCTTATCTGTTGTCCCCGACAGCAAGGAGAAATCCGGAATTTTCTTAAAAAGGAATAAGCTAAAATGTGCTTGGAGTGATGAATTTCCAAACCAGATTATGGATGGAGTACAAGTTACCAATGGTCTGGAATGTAAGATTGCTTGCAATTCATCCAAGGTTTCATACGTTTTAGATACAGAAGACTCTCTATTTCGAACAAAACGGAAAAGGAGAATTTTGTATCCGAACAATTCTTATCATGAACAGACAACGTCGTCTTCAAACATTTGTTCAAGAAGAACACAGCGGTTCTGCAAATTATTTTCCGTCAAATGATAGTATCCAATTTCGAACACAGCAGTTTTGTTGTCCTCGGTAATTTCTATCATGCATCAATGGTATTGACACCAGATGGTGACGAAACTGTATCCTAGAAATGGAGAATATGATTTTTTTTGAGATATATAACTTTCTGGCGTTCTTCGCATCAATCCCAAGAACCAAAAAAGGCATACAGGGAGGAAGATGATGAGGCTCAGGAGATTGTGTACCTTCTGCAACAACAACTTCGTCTCCAATCAGCCCCTAGCCATAATAACAAAGAGGAAGAGCATTCTCAGCAGACCAAGAGTTTGTTTTCAGTTAAGAATGAAGAAATACCACATCAGCAAGTTTGTATCAGTAAAATTGTTGTGTTACCACAGTGAAAATCATGAGTAAATAACAGAAGATACAGTCAGCACAAACAGACGAAATTCAGAGACAAGAAAATAGGACAGCAGAGCCAGATTCACTAAAATGGAAAGACATGGTCTGGGCATCAAAAAGTGCTAGCAGAAATGATACACTATCTTGATTCAAACATAAAAAAAAACCCTAATCTCCCATCATATATATTTTGTTACCATTCATTCAGAAAGGAGGCTGGTAGAAAAAAAAGGAGAAACCCTAACCATTGCAGCAGCCACCCCAAACTCTTCACCAATTTCATCCTCATTATCCACCCATTCTTGCAGCAACCTTAACCTTCGTTTCATTTCCCTCACCTTTGAACACCGTTTTCGAACAGCTCATACTACCACCTCAACTTCAAACCCAACTCAACAATCCATCTACCTCATAAACTCACTGTAAACTTTGCAACCAGCATCCAAACCACAGCAGTACTTTCATCGAACACGTGGTGAGCGAGATTGTAGACCATCAGAAATCAAGCTGCCATCGTTCCGATAATCAACCATCCACTGCCGCACCGCCAAAAGAAGAACAGAAACGGAAGTGAAGGAGAAGAGTGAGAAGTCGAAACCAAGCAGAAGGAGTTTCGAATTTGAGGTAGTTCGACTTTTGTTCATTGCGTTTTCATGCTCACGTTTTCGTTTTGATTTTGCGGTATTCGAATCTGAGTGTGTTGCTTACAAGTGCCACGGTTGTGTTCATATATCCCCAGTGCATACGTGTTTGTATCTTTCTGTTTGGTCATCACAATCTAATGTCTTTTGTTTTCTGTTTCTATTATTTTATTGAATCTCAAATGAAATGTTTAGAGTTTTATAATTTTATTTTGGTAAATTTAAGTTATAGATATATAAATTTCTTTTTCTAATATATTGTAAATATTCTAATATCTATTTGTAAATATTTTAATATTTATTTTGTAAATACTATATACATATTACTTTAGGTTTTCTTATATAATTTTTAGATTACTTTACATATCTAATTTTCTATTTATTTTTTTCTTTAAAGTTTTAAGAACCTTATCTTATTTATTTTAAGAGTTTTCTTATATATATTTAGAATGTCATTTCTCTTTTTGTTTTGTTAGAACTTTGTAAAGTATATTGTGGTTTTAAAAAAATTTTATTTCCTTGTAAACGTTGGATCTGAGACCACTTCTCTTTCAACGCTTTTTCCTCCTAAAACCTCGGTCCCGTACCGAGTCCTTTTTTCAGAAAATCTTCCAAATTAATTTCTCTTTGTATTGAATTAAAAAGAGAGGATTGGGTGTAGACCTCTTCTTCTCCGAATGTTGGGATGCCCACTGTAGTGAGGGTGGTTTCGATATTCGTCTTTCAATACGAAGACGCGACTTCTTCCACCACCCCTCCTGTCACAACTTCTTTCCGTCACCTAAAACCTCGGACCCATACCGAGTGCATTTTCAAATCATTTTTACGATGAAAACTTGAATGGTCGTGGAGTGGTTAGGCGTAGGCCTTCTCCTATCCCGAGTGTTGACGTTTACCGTAGGGTTCTCTGTCGCAAGGCACTTACCATTCAAAACCAAAAACAATTAAATAAGAGAATGAAGTTCTCTTTGCATTGAATTAAAGAGAGAGGATTGGGTGTAGACCTCTTCTTCTCCGAGCGTTGGGATGCCCACTGTAGTGAGGGTGGCTTCGACGCTCGTCTTTCAATACAAAGACGCCTCGTTCGCCACACCCTTTTATAACAAAAACTTTGAGATAACGAATTGGGTACTACCCGTAGGGGTTACTATCCGAGGACCTGTCTCGCCCCCTAAAAAAACATTCCAATCAATCAAATGTGACTTCTAGCCCCCCGTGGCGAAAACTAATCAATCTTTCAAAAGGATATGTTACGTCCGTTCTACCGCAAACAGGTAATGCCTAAGTCTCCAACGAATGAGCAGCAAAACACCTAACTGCTAGAATGCGCACAATAACGTCATCCATAAAAAACATCAACACACCGTAGGCCGAACTACGGCTTCTCTGATTCTTTACTTTCTCAAGTAAAGATACGTAGGCACAAGGGCCACAATCCTTGCCGAGCACATTCCCCCCATATCCGTAGCCCCGAACTACGTCGACTCTGACTTTCTCATATCCGTTGAGAATACGTAGGCATAGGACTGCGAAGTCCTACCGAGTCCGTTCTTTCTCCTCTCCCCTCCGTTACCTCTCCTTCCCCGTTTCTAAACCCTTCTCTCTATCTTTTAGCACACTTTTATAACATAATATTTAAGCAAATAAATTCACACATCGACAAACAAAAGGTTCCCATCGGGTACGATGGATGCGAGGGGTGCTAATACCTTCCCCTCGCATAACCGGCTTCCGAACCCGTTCTTGGTCGCGAGACCATCTTATCCATTTCTTTCTTAAGGTTTTCTCGATATTTTCCTTTCCCCTCATGGGATAAATAAAGTTCGGTGGCGACTCTTCTGTCCTTTCTCTTCGCCTCCCCGTCGTTGCGCGACGCATTTTTTCGAGTAGCGATAGCTGGCGACTCTGCTGGGGACCCTCCTAGCGAGCCAGACCTATTTTGTTTGTCGTGTTTGTGTTTTATTTGCTTTTATTTTTTATTATGTTATGTTCACTAACTGTTGGGTTTATTTGGATGGTTTGTGAGATAAGGCTTTCTACCCGAGCTTTCAAGTACACACTAAGATAGGAGGTGGGTTCTTTCTGATTTGCGAGACTTAGGACTCGTTGAGTTGGATCGAATTCCACCGCTCAGATGAGACCCCGTTGGAATGATTATGTCTTACGTGTAGTCGTAATGACGTCTTTATTTCCGACGTGGGAGTCCGCGACTCTGAGGACCTTTGTAGAACCTTATTCCAAAGGTTCCTGAGACATGACTCTGTGTTCATCCTTTGAAGGGATTACCGTCTTACGAGTAGTCGTTATGATGGAAAACTTTCGAGGGCTAGTGCATGGGACTTTGTTTAAAAGCCTTTGGGATGCCCTCTTACAAACCAATAGATAACCCACCCGATGGGAGAAATATTTTGTGTTGTTTTGCAGGACCAGTGATCTTGATCTCGTTTTGTGTTCTTTATCATGTGCATTCATAAAACATTGCATTGCATATCATTTCTCGCATATCGAGGGACTTAAGAGACTGTGATTATCTCAGGTATTGGTGAATACAATGACTGACCAAAGAAAGCGAAGCACAAATTCCATCAAGTTTAGAGAACCAAAGCTGGAACTAATTCAAGACATTCTGATTGACGTACCAAAGGCTATCAAGATCAACTTTCAGGGGAAGTATGGGAAATTGCTTGATCTCCTCCATTCTAGGGTCGATACTTGGGCTTTGTTCGCTATGGCTCAGTTCTATGATGCACCTCTCAGATGTTTCACTTTTCAAAACTATCAGTTGGCCCCTACTCTTGAGGAATATTCTCACATTTTGAACATCAAGATTAAGGATCAACCTATATACACAGGATTGGAAGAAGAACCAAAACCTCCTGCCATTGCTCTTACTCTACGTATGACCAAAGAGGAAGTCAAAGAGGGTCTAACCAGTAAAGGGGGTGTTCAGGGTTTTCCATTGAAATTTCTGCTAGAAAAGGCTGCTCAATACAAGGTGGATGAAGATTGGGAAAAGTTCGGAATAAGCGTTGCTCTAATGATTTATGGGATTTTCCTCTTTCCAAATGTGGACAATTTCATAGACATCACTGCCATCGTTCTCTTCATGCAGAAGAATCCCATCCCTACACTCCTTGCCGATGTTTATCACTCTATTCATTGGAGGAGTGAAAAGAAGGCGGGAATGATCCAATGCTGCTCTCACCTACTATACAAGTGGTATGCTTCTCATTTGCCCAAGAAAGGGCCGTTCATGGAAAACAAGAAGAAATTAAAATGGTCTCAACGCATCATGTCTCTGGAAGCTAGTGATATTGCTTGGTACTCTCCTGAGTACTATGATGTGGAAATCATTTTTAGTTGTGGAGAATTCAGTAATGTACCTTTGATCGGTAGGGCCGGTTGTATTAACTATAACCCAGTCATGGCATTACGTCAGTTGGGCTATGCTATGGAGGGCGAGCCCGAGGCAGAGAAGGTTCAGAGTTTCTTTTTGCTAGCCACATCAGAGGACCCTGCGTTTGTCAGGAAGATTGCTAAGGCTTGGGGTAAGATTCATACAAAGGGGAGGAAGGAGTTAAAAGCGAAGAATTGCGTGGCAAAGGAGCCATACAACCGGTGGTTACTAGCTAGAGTAGCTGAAAGGTCGTTACCATTTCCCTTAGAGCCCTCTATGCAAGAAGCACCTCCTGCTCCCACTCATGTGTCCATAGAAGAATATGAAAAACTGAAGCTAATAGTGGAGAGATTGACTAAGGAGAACCAGGACCTTCAGAATGAAGTCCACCAAGCAAAGGTGGAGAGTGGTCAGTACAAAAGAAAGGTGGAGTTTGAACAGGATCAAGCAGCTGAAAGTAGCAAGAAGCTAAAATTAGAAACGGATCTGAGAGTCAGGTACCAACAGGGTTATGAAGGGGCTGATGCATCATTAACAACTCTCCGACAACGCTTAAAGGACACCAAAGCTTCTTGTGATAGGGCGTGGCACCTCTTTGAGATAGCCTCTGCCGAAAAGAAGGAAATACGAGAGAATCTTGAGGCCGATATTGGGGATCTTGAAGAACGACTGAGAAATGCCTTGACCCTAGCGGAAAATGAACGAAGACTCAAAGAGGAGGCATTGAAAGACTCATATGTCACGTCTGACCTGTGGAATAACAAATGTCAAGAATTGGAAACTGCCCAAGAAACAGCCCTTCTGTGGAGGAATCGTTTCGAGGATTTGCAAAGAGATAGTGCGCAGTGGCTCGAGAAGGAGGCTCAGCTCAATGAGTTGTTGGACACCCATGTGGATTCTATTTGTTATTACCAGTCGACTCTAGATATGTGTCGTGCTAGGTACAACAATTTGGTGGAGCATTGCAACCTCATGATCCGTGATATCCCATGGAGGTTGGAAAGCGCCATTCAAGACTTGGAAGGGAATGATGTCCCCCCTTCTGTTCACCACTTTATCCAGCTCTGCGACCAAATGGTTAGGAGGTTCATGTTTGAGACGAAGAAGCTTGAAGAACGTCTCCAAAAGAGAGAATTTTAGTTATTCAGTTATCTTTTGTAGCACGACTTGTAGTTTCGACTTATTCAGCTTTTGTCTGTATGAATTTTTTCTAAAAATTAATGAAAGATTGCTTTTTGGTCCAAATTGTGCACTTCTTTATTATTCAGTCATGATTCTATGATACCAATGATAATCACAAGCCTTGAAAGTCTCTCGAGCATTTTGCACACGTTTGCGCATTTTTCTTTTCGCATTTCCTACAACTCGATCTTACACACCGCTTACCCCTTTCAGAAAGAGTAAAGCAAGCTGACTTCACGACATCGGTATAACACAAGGAATAGCCAGAAGAGAATCATGGATCAGATAGAGCAAGACCAGGCTACTATGAGGAGCGAGATGCTAGGCATGAAAACGCAGATGAATCGGTGATTCAGAATATGGCCAGGAGTCAAGAAGAGATGAGACAAGCAGCAGAGAGGAGCGCTAATCAGACTTTGGCTGGTGCAATTCCCAATGCAAGTGGTGCAATTCCAATTCCTGTTGATGCCACCCCAACCCCTGTTGGGGCAATTCCTACTTCTGCCGGCGCCGTACCTATCAACACCGTCCCTCCGCCAGTCGGTACTACTCAACCTCATGGCACTGCGATCCCAATACCAGTCCAGTACGATGAACATGAGGGCTTCTATGAGAATTCAGCTGAAGCATGTGCACCCCAAACCGCTGAGTTGGAGAAAAAGTTCAAGGCCTTACAAGAGGTGGTAAGGGCATTGCAAGGCCCCGATGTTTTGGGACTGGATGCCGCTGAAATATGTCTTGTACCCGGAGTTAAGATACCTCCAAAGTTTATAATTCCAACCTTCGAGAAGTACAAGGGTAACAGTTGTCCTAAGACCCACATAAGGTCTTACTGTAGGAAGATGGCCGCCTATTCTGATGACGAGAAGCTACTAATCCATTTCTTTCAAGATAGCTTAACAGAGGCATCCCTAGAATGGTATATGCACCTTGAACGATCCAACGTAAGAAGCTGGAAAGAGTTAGCAGACGCTTTCGTGAAGCATTATCAGTATAATACTGACATGGCTCCGAATCGTATGCAGCTTCAGAATTTGACTCAGAAGCCGAATGAGTGTTTTAAGGACTTCGCGCAGAGATGGAGGGGAGTAGCTGCAAGGGTACGACCTCCACTGATGGAGAAAGAACTGATAGACCTATTCATGGGCACGCTACAAGGACCGATCTTTGAGCGGTTAGCATCCTCAACCTCCACGGTGTTTTCTGAACTTGTTATGGCTGGAGAGAGATTAGAAAGTTTCATGAAGGCGGGAAAAATTCAGAATGCAGGCGGATCTGCAAGCGGGGTCAAGAAGCCTTATCAGGGTTTCGTTAAGAAAAGGGAAAGCGAAGCTAGTGCAGTGTTCACCAATGGAAGGAGAACTCACCAAGGTTATCACCACATTGCTGCCATCGCTCCACAACAACCACTTTCTATTCCGGCAAATCAGCCTGCGCCTCAGCAAAACCGACAACAACAACCCTATCAACCAAGACAAAATCAGTATCAAGGACAGAGAAAGCCAGAAAGGAGGCTTGATCCAATTCCGTCCACTTACGCCAAATTGCTTTCGTTCTTGTTGAAAGCAGGTCTCGTTCAACTTAGGGAAATGAAAGATCCTCCGGCTGTTCTCCCCTACGGCTACGATGTAAATGCGAGATGTGAATTCCACTCTGGCGCCCCAGGCCATAGCATCGAGAATTGTAAGGCTTTAAAATACATTGTGCAAAATCTTATCGACTCAAAAGCGATAAACTTTACCCGAAATACTCCGAACATCAAATCTAATCCAATGCCACCTTACCACTCAACAAACATGATTGAAGGCTCTAAGGGGATCCGATTAATTTTGGATATTGAGAAATTGAAGACCCCACTTTCCACTATTAAGGAGCAAGTCTTGTTGCAAAACATTTACCCAGGATGTCCGACTAATTGCCATGTTTGCATGGACGGATCTCAAGAATGCGCTGAGCTGAAGAAGGGCATACAAGGCCTGATTGAGCAGGGTGTATTAGTAGCAGAACAACTATCAAAGATTGAGGAAGTTGCTACTCTTGAAATTCCGTTCGAAACATTGGAGATACCATATGATGATGGATATGAGCTTTGGATCCCAGTTGACAATTCGAACCGCACACCATTGACCATACCGTGCGATGAGGAAGAATGGGACAACATGTACGGACATACTTCTATCCCACTGCAGATCCCATATGATCCAGTTAAGATACCTATGTCTCCACCATCAATGAACCAGCTTGTCATTTCGACCCCATCTCCGTTTCCGTACAAGAGCACCAAAGCTGTACCTTGGGTATACGATGAAACTGTTTTTCTCAATGGACAGAAGGTGGCAGAAGAAGATGTATTGGAAGAAAAGAAGACTGTAGGGAACATCGTGGGAACCGGAGGCGTCACTAGAAGTGGTCGAATCTTCGCTCCGACTGCACCTCCTGTCAACAGCAGTGACAATACAAGGAAAGGTACTGCCGTACCGAGCACCAATGAATAGGGGCAGTCATCTAAACAGAAAGGCATCCCAAATGATGAAGCGGAGGAGTTTCTAAGAATCATTCAGAAAAGCGATTACAAAGTGATTGATTAGCTCAATCAGACGCCCTCGAAGATATCCATGCTGTCATTGTTAATGTGTTCAAAGGCCCATCAAGAAGCACTGCTAAAATTCTTGAAGGCAGCTCATGTGCCAGAGGAGATATCAGTAGTACAGTTTGAAGAAGTGGTGGGAAATATTGCATCAGGTCATATTTTGAGCTTTAATGATAGTGAATTACCACCCGAAGGTAAAAATCATAACAAGGCCTTGCACATTACCATCGTGTGGATGTTGTATTCTCTAGGGTGCTCGTTGACACTGGATCATCGCTGAATGTATTACCCAAAAGCTCGTTGTGCAAGCTGTCAATTGAAGGACTTGTGATGAAGCCAAGTCAAACTATTGTAAAAGCTTTTGATGGAGCTAAGAGAACTGTGGTAGGCGAGGTTGACCTCCCGATCAAGATCGGACCTCATACTTTCATCATTACATTTTACGTAATGGATATATACCCCGCTTACAGTTGCCTTCTTGGTCGTCCGTGGATTCATTCCGCAGGCGCTGTAACTTCAACCTTGCATCAAAAGATCAAATTTATGATTAACAATCAGATGGTCATCATTGAGGGTGAGGAAGATGTTCTTGTGAGCCATCTTGCTTCTTTCCGCTACGTGGAAGTAGGAAATGAGGTGCATGAGACACCGTTTCAAGCTTTTGAAGTGATCAATGTTGAAATGATTTACGAAAAGCCAGCATCTTCAATAGTGACTTGGAAGGACGCGAGGACGGTGATAGAGGAAGGACATCCGCGAGGATGGGGCAGGGTGTTGGAATTGCCCGTCAACAAAAATGGAGCTGGTCTAGGCTACAAGCAGAAGAATGCAACTGATAAGGGCAAAGAGCTTGTAACTCCGTTGGTTTTTACTAGTGGAGGCCACCTTGTCGATGGTCAAGTCATGTTTTTGGAAACTGAAACCGAAGATCATGAAGAGCTGTGTATGGTGTGTCCTAGGGCGCCTAATCAAACTTTGAACAATTGGAGAGTCGTTGAAATCCCCGAAGTTACTCTAGTAGACGAGTAATTCCCTTTTATTTTATCTAAAAAAATCATATGCTCTGCCCAAGGCATATGTATCATGTTGTAGGGCCTTTTGCTTTTAAAGCATAACTTATCATCAATAAATAAACTTTCGCATCCAATTACGCTCTCTTTCTTTCATTTTTTTACTTTTTGCACATAAAGTTATCTTTGAAAGACAATGTTTTGTTTTATTTTCCTTTTTTCTGTCAACCTTTTCTAAAAATATAAAGAATAATAATAAAGCATGAAGTCATTCATCGTGCAGATCTTCCCTTGCTCCTGTCAATAACGACCCCGCTATGGTCCAATATGACTTTGATAACCCGATCTACCAAGCCGACGAAGACTGCGAGGAAGATTGTGATCTCCCAGAAGAGCTAGCTAGACTATTGAAGCAGGAGTCAAAGGTCATTCAGCCCTACCAAGAAGAGGTCGAAGTCATCAACATGGGAACTAAGGAGGATGCCAAAGAAATCAAGATAGGCGCAGCTTTAGAGTCAGAGGTTAAGTCAAAACTGATAATATTGCTTCGAGAGTATGTTGACGTATTTGCTTGGTCTTACAAAGATATGCCCGGTCTAAATGAAGAAATTGTGATGCACAGACTACCTCTCAAGGAAGGCTGCCCGCCGGTGAAGCAAAAGTTGAGGAGAACAAAGCCAGAGATGTCTTTCAAGATCAAAGAAGAGGTACAAAAGCAATTGGACGCTGGTTTTCTGGCAGTATCCAACTATCCGCAATGGATAGCGAATATTGTCCCAGTACCTAAAAAGGATGGGAAGGTGCGAATGTGTGTAGATTATAGAGACCTTAATAGAGCGAGTCCGAAGGATGACTTCCCTTTGCCACACATTGATGTGCTAGTAGACAACACAGCCCAATTTTCTGTATTCTCATTTATGGATGGCTTTTCTGGATATAACCAGATTAAGATGGCGCCCGAAGATATGGAAAAGACGACTTTCATCACTCCATGGGGAACTTTCTGTTACAAGGTTATGCCATTTGGACTTAAGAACGCAGGCGCAACATATCAGCGAGCAATGGTCACTCTTTTCCATGACATGATACATAAAGAGATTGAGTGTTATGTAGACGATATGATTGCGAAATCCCAGACTGAGGAAGAGCACCTTATCCACTTGGGAAAGCTATTCGCCCGGTTAAGGAAATTCCAGCTGAGACTAAATCCCAACAAATGCACTTTTGGTGTAAGATCTGGTAAATTGCTAGGTTTTATTGTGAGCCAGAAAGGGATTGAAGTCGATCCAGATAAGGTCAAAGCTATCCAGGAGATGCCGGCTCCCAAAACTGAAAAAGAGGTCCGAGGATTCCTTGGGAGGTTGAACTATATCGCCAGGTTCATATCTCATCTAACGGCCACTTGTGAGCCCATCTTCAAATTACTTCAAAAGAATCAATCCGTGGTATGGAACGATAACTGTCAGAAAGCCTTTGAGAAGATAAAGGAATACCTACAAGAACCGCCGATCTTGATGCCTCCGGTGCCCGGACGACCCCTGATCATGTACCTGACTGTGTTAGAGGGATCCATGGGATGCATATTGGGACAACATGATGAAACCGGCAGGAAAGAGCATGCAATCTATTACCTCAGCAAGAAGTTTAATGACTGTGAAACGAGATATTCGATGCTCGAGAAGACATGTTGCGCATTGGCTTGGGCAGCAAAACGCTTGAGACAATATATGCTCACCCATACAACTTTGTTGATCTCCAAGATGGATCCTGTCAAATACATATTCGAGAAGCCCGCTCTCACCGGGCGGGTAGCTCGTTGGCAAATGGTGTTAACAGAGTATGACATCCAGTATGTTACGCAGAAAGCTATCAAAGGAAGTGTGCTCTCTGAATACCTTGCCCACCAGCCTATGGACAACTACCAATCCATGCGCTTCGATTTCCCCGATGAAGACGTCATGTTTGCCAGAGATTATGCCACGCCAGGCCCAAATGATGGACCCGAACCAGGATCGCGATGGACGCTCGTGTTCGATGGTGCCGCAAATGCCAAAGGTTGTGGAATTGGGGCAATCATCACTTCTCCAACTGGCTTTCACCTGCCATTCACCGCCAGATTATGCTTTAAGTGTACTAACAACATGGCCGAATATGAAGCTTGTATTTTCGGAATTGAAGCTGCCATTGATAATAGAATCAAGATTCTAGAAGTCTACGGAGATTTCGCGCTTGTCATATGCCAGATTAAAGGGGAGTATGAAACACTGGACCTCAAGTTAATTCCTTACAGAGATCATGTCTTGAAGTTAATCCCGTACTTTGATGAGATCACTTTCCATCACATTTCCAGAGGAGAAAATCAGTTGGCTGACGCTCTAGCAACACTAGCATCTATGTTTCAAGTCAAGTGGGAGAATGAGGCGCCATCCATCCGTTTAGAATATTTGGACGAACCCGCTTATTGCCTAGCAGCCGAGGGAGAAGAAGCTAAAACTGATAATCATCCTTGGTTCTATGATATCAAGCGATATCTAGAGACACAAGAATATCCAGAAGGCATAACTATCACTGATAAGAAGTATCTCAGAAAGCTCTCCTCAAAGTTCTTCCTCAGTGGTGACGTGTTATACAAGCGGAATTACGATTCGGTTCTACTCAGATGCGTGGATAAACACGAGGCAAAGCGTATCATAAATGAAATGCATGAAGGATCTTTTGGGACACATGCTAGTGGTCATACTATGGTTAAAAAGATTTTGAGGGCAGGATACTATTGGATGACGATGGAAACAGATTGTTGTCTCCATGTCCAGTCATGCCACAAGTGCCAAATTTACGCAGACAAGGTCCATACTTCACCACTCCCTCTGAATGTTTTGACTTCGCCTTGGCCCTTCGCTATGTGGGGTATAGATGTAATCGGACGCATCGAGCCAACCGCTTCAAATGGGCACCATTTTATCTTAGTGGCCATCGATTACTTTACCAAATGGGTAGAAGCGGCGTCCTATGCCAACGTCACTAAGCAAGTGGTGACTCGCTTCATCAAAAAAGAGATTATTTGTCGATATGGAATCCCGAACAAGATCATTACAGACAATGGTTCAAACCTCAACAATAAGATGATGAAAGAGTTATGTGAAAACTTCAAAATTGAACACCACAATTCAACACCTTATCGCCCTAAAATGAACGGAGCTGTTGAGGCGGCAAATAAGAACATTAAGAAAATCGTCCAGAAGATGGTGAAGACTTACAAAGACTGGCACGAGATGTTGCCGTTCGCGTTGCATGGCTACCGCACCTCAGTGCGCACTTCCACAGGGGCAACCCCGTTTTCTCTCGTATATGGCATGGAAGCAGTATTGCCCATTGAAGTAGAGATTCCCTCCTTAAGGATTTTAGCAGACGTCAAGCTAGATGAGGCCGAATGGATACAAGCCAGACTCGACCAACTCAATCTCATCGACGAGAGACGCATGACGGCCATCTGTCATAGACAATTATACCAAAAACGATTGAAGAGGGCCTTTGATAAGAAGGTTCGCCCACGACACATCCAAGCAGGAGATTTGGTACTAAGGAAAATTCAGCCAACTCACGTCGATCCAAGGGGAAAGTGGGCACCAAACTATGAGGGTCCGTATATAGTAAAGAAAGTTTTCTCCGGAGGGGCCTTGATCCTGTCAACCATGGATGGTGACGATCTCTCATCCCCTGTAAATGCAGATGCAGTTAAAAAATATTATGCCTAAAAGATAGGCCTGGTGGACCCAAAAAGAAAATCCACGCAAAAATGGGCGTCCTGGTGGACCATAAAAATGGTTCAGGCAAAATTAGGGACTAAAAAAAAAAGAGTATCCTGATAGGCTGAAAACCTGAAAAGGCGGCCTAGGCAAAAGTTAGGGATTCAAAAAAGCAGAACTGCATCTTGAAAAGACATGTGAATTATTCCTCGTAACCGTCAAGCTCTCGACTGAGAAAGATCAATTCGATTCTGGCGCTCAAAAGCAAGGCGTGAAGGGTCTTCAGAGACATATGGGCCATAGCGGATTTGAAACTTGGCAGGGACCATGTTTCAACATTGTCTTAGTCTTTATTTTCTCTTTTAAAAGCAGTTACCTCTTTTAGGAATTGCCTCCTTTTGTAATTTTCCCGTCTATGGGTTTTCATCAATAAAATTACTTTCATCAAAGCTTTTTCTATTTTTATTTACCCATTGGTTGCAAGTTTCATTTGTTTGATGATAGGTTTTGCATATAATGACATTATGGTAAATTAGACTAAGGGATAACTTACCCTCTTGGGGTAACTAAAGGGTGACCATGACTCTAAAGAATACGCAGGAACATCATTCTAAATCTTGTAATGACTTGACTGACAAGGTCGTCAAACCCGGCAGAGCAGGCCATGAGCTGAAAATCTCAACACATCCAAGTTCTTTATACATCATAAATAGATGATGTCGGGAAGTCAGGCTTATCTTTCACTTTCCCACCACCAAAGTCCGCCATGTCGGCACCTGTATTTCCATTGCCCGTCCGCAATCATATGCATCATACGCATCGCATTCGACATCATAAGAATCTTGCTTCATAAGCATCTTGCTTCATAAGCATCTTGCTTCATAAGCATCTTGCATCATATACATACCTATGATTACATCATACTTTCCTCAGCTCTTGCATCACCGCGTATTAGCATTTGCATTTGCATTTCCATTCGTTATGGAACATCATTATCATCAAGCATTTACATATACGAGATCAGATCCAGGATCAATTTCGAAGATTTTCAAGATCCTAATCAGCCCAGTCAGGGGCATCTTCCGCAAGACCGTGGGCGTTCCCCACGAATTTGTTCAACAATTTGTTGGGCAAATTCAAGAGCTTCAATGCAATCATCAGCCCAGTCAGGGGCATCTTCCGCAAGACCGTGGGCGTTCCCCACGAATTTGTTCAACAATTTGTTGGGCAAATTCAAGAGCTTCAATGCAATCATCAGCCTAGTCAGGGACATTATCTGCAAGACCGTGGGTCCTCCCACAAAATTCAAGATCACTAAAGCAAAATTCAGCCCAAACCAGGGGCATCTTTTCAAGACCATGGGTGTATTGCAGGATGTATTGCAACCTCATGGTTAATCAGATCTTCAAATCAACAATCAGCACGGACAGGGGCATCTCCAGTAAATCCATGGGCGTTTCCCAGTGAGTTGTCTCCAGAAGACTTCAGTGATAAGTGGCAATCTCTTCAGAGAAGCTTATCCATCTTCAGTGATAAGTGGCAATCTCTTCAGAGAAGCTTATCCATCTTCAGCGATAAGCGGCAATCTCTTCAGAGAAGCTTATCCGTCTTCAGCGATAAGTGGCAATCTCTTCAGAGAAGCTTATCCACCTTCAGTGATAAGTGGCAATCTCTTCAGAGAAGCTTATCCATCTTCAGCGATAAGTGGCAATCTCTTCAGAGAAGCTTATCCACCTTCAGTGATAAGTGGCAATCTCTTCAGAGAAGCTTATCCATCTTCAGCGATAAGTGGCAATCTCTTCAGAGAAGCTTATCCACCTTTAGTGATAAGTGGCAATCTCTTCAGAGAAGATTATCCATCTTCAGCGATAAGTGGCAATCTCTTCAGAGAAGCTTATCCACCTTCAGTGATAAGTGGCAATCTCTTCAGAGAAGCTTATCCATCTTCAGTGATAAGTGGCAATCTCTTCAGAGAAGCTTATCCATCTTCAGTGATAAGTGGCAATCTCTTCAAAGAAGCTTATCCAGACTTCAGTGATAAGTGGCAATCTCTTCAGAGAAGCTTATCCATCTTCAGCGATAAGTGGCAATCTCTTCAGAGAAGCTTATCCATCTTCAGTGATAAGTGGCGATCTCTTCAGAGAGGAAATCCATCTTCAGCGATAAGTGGCAATCTCTTCAGAGAAGCTTATCCATCTTCAGTGATAAGTGGCGATCTCTTCAAAGAAGCTTATCCACCTTCAGTGATAAGTGGCAATCTCTTCAGAGAAGCTTATCCATCTTCAGTGATAAGTGGCGATCTCTTAAGAGAAGCTTATCCATCTTCAGTGATAAGTGGCAATCTCTTCAGAGAAGCTTATCCTCCCTACATCCTTTTTGTGTTATGACTAGCGTCTCCGCTCCATCATCCTATTTGGTGATGGGTCTGGCATCCTTTCGGTGTCATGACTAGCGTATTTTCCATTATCCTTTTGGTAATGGACTCCTTACATCCTTTTGGTAGGGGATCTGTTACTTGAATTGGTGATAGATTGTGCGATGCTGTTTGTGTGTGTCTGCTCTATCATCCTTTTGGTGGTAGTAGCCTCGTGTGTTTCATCTTATTTGGTGATAGTTGACTTTTTTTCCAGTTATTTACAGTCTACTCAGAGGTACCTCATCCATCATTTTCCTAAGATCTCCTTTCCTTTTCAGATAAATTCAGGGTTTTCTTCATATCTAATTGTCTTCTACCTCGAAAGAATGAACGCTGCAGCATTTCATCTTACTCGGTCTAAGTCAATTAGATAGGGGCATCTGTCATACCCCAAATTTGTCCTACCTCTGTATATCACTTTCATCACGTATACCCCTTCATCCATCAACAATTATCCAAAAATCCAAAAATAAGTTATCTTCCACCTAAGTTGTTGCGAGTTTGAATTCAAGACGTCACAAGGACGGATGAAAGGAAAGTGAGGTTTATCAGGAAAAGTTTGTTCATTTGTCCATATCATAATGTGTGAACATATGGTGATTGGGTTTGTGATATTTTGTTTTGTGCGCCATTTTGGGTCAATTTTATGTGGATTGAGATGTGTAGGAGTGGTGGTTAATCCAAAGTATTGGTTCAAGAAGAATCCAAAGATCTGTGAAAAAATTGTTTTTAAGTGTTAAATCAAGATTCAATATTGATTCATTTGGCTAGGTGCAATTGGGATTCAATTATTTTTGGGTTGTTTTCACAGAGACTTTAATCAAAAGGGTTGCTAATTCAAGACCAAAAATCAAAGAATTGTTTAAGCAAACTTCAAGATGCAAATAGTAAATATCAAGACATAAAGGAAACTATAGTTCAAATTAGGATTCCATTATTATATTTGCAAATCCACAAAGCCATGAACTAGCATCAAGCCCAAATTACGTGCCAAGTCCGTCATGAAATTTGCAAAGGAAAAGAATCCTAGAGGATCATTGCTTTTATAAGCCTGTTTCATAAATAAAATCATCCAATGAGGGAAAAGGCTTGTTACACATTTTGTAGCAAAATATACCATTTGATGGTTATTACAAGAGGTTATCAAAGTTGTTGATATTTTATTTACAAGGCCCACACGAGAATTTCACAAGCCATAGAAACACAAGTTCTTTTTGTCAAACCAACGGCGAACCTATTACAAGTGCCCAAATCCAGTTTTCCTTCCATGAGGACTTGTGACCCAAAGTAGCCGAATCTGCAACTGATCTGGATGATGCACTGTCAATTGAGAAGTTGTGTAATGGAAATTATAGAGTAGGCATCCATATTGCTGATGCATCATACTTTGTAGTACCAGACACTTTTTTAGATGATCAGGCTCGGTTTAGGTCAACTAGTGTTTACATGTTGCAAAAGAAGATACCAATGTTACCTACATTAATCACAGAAAATATTGGATCTCTTAATCCTGGAGTGGATCGACTAGCATTTTCCATGCTCCTGGATCTAAATGTTGATGGGGATGTTGTAGACCGTTGGATTGGTCGCACTGTTATTCATTCTTGTTGCAAGCTTTCATATGAACATGCGCAGGACATCATTGATAGTGCTTTCAATTTTGAGAGTTCAAGCTTTCATGAAGATGCCTATCCTAAAGTTCATGGCCGTTTTGATTGGCCGGATGTTCTTACTTCTTTGAAGAGTCTCTATGAAATTTCAAAGGTGTTGAAACACAAGAGATTTACTAGAGGGGCTCTTCGGCTTGATAACCCCAAAATTGTTATTCTGATTGATGATAATGGCATCCCTTATGATATTACATTTTCTGAACAGAGAGAATCAAATTTTCTAATCGAGGAGTTTATGCTTTTGGCCAATACAACAGCTGCTGAAGTAATATGTAGAGCTTATCCTGAAGTTGCACTACTGCGGAGGCATCCTGAACCTAATATGCGGAAGCTCAAAGAGTTGACTGCATTTTGTCAGAAGCATGGTTTAAATTTGGAGACTTCTTCATCTGGTCATATCCATCAGTCCTTAGAGCAAATAAAGGAAAAGCTCAAGGATGACACTGTGCTTAATGATATACTTATTTCCTATGCTACAAAGCCAATGCAGTTGGCTTCTTACTTCTGTAGTGGTTATTTAAAGGATAATGAGCATGAGTGGGGTCATTATGCACTTGCTGTCCCTTTATACACTCATTTTACATCACCTTTACGTCGATATTCAGATATTGTTGTCCATCGGACACTACTTGCTACGATAGAGGCCGAAAACATTTATTTGAAGCAGATGGGAAAGGAAGTTGGAGGGAAGAAAAGATGTTTCACAGGCATCAACTTTGATAAAAATGCTGCAGAATCTGTTGAATGTAGGGAAGCTTTATCAGCTGCAGCCTTGAAGCATAGCGTTCCGAGTGCTAGAATACTTGCAGATATTACTGATCATTGCAACGAGAGGAAGAAAGCTAGTAGAAATGTTAAGGATGCCTGTGATAGACTTTACATATGGTTTATCCTGAAGCAGCAAAAGGTCTTACTATCAGAAGCAAGAATATTGGGACTAGGCCCAAAGTTCATGTCAATTTATATTCAAAAGCTTGCGGTTGAGAGGCGCATATATTATGATGAAGTTGAAGGTTTGACTGCTGAGTGGCTCGAGGCAACATCCACACTGGTGCTTAGCATATCTCCTAATAAGCGTGTTTTTAGGAGAGGCACCACTAACAAATGGAGGGCATTGTCAGAAGCTGTATTGATTGCTTGTCCGTATGACCTGAAAGTTAAAATGAATTGTTGTAATCAAAATGAAGGGATGGGAGTGGATTCTGTTGCATCTGACATGAACACTGAAATTAATCCTGCATTTTTTCCACTCACCGTGCATCCTCTTTCAACAATTCCAGTTGCACTTCATGCTGTTGGTGGTGATGCTGGGCCTCTTAATTTTGGAGTGAGGCTTTACATGAGCTCTTATTTTGATTAAGTCGATTGTTTTGAAATGGCAGGCTGCATTTGTGACTAGATATTTGATGTGCTGAATCTGTCAGACTCTCTTAATGGAAGGACTTGGCTCCATTGTTGAATTGTGTATAGTGACAGACATACAGGAGCAGAAGGAGGGCAACCCCCTGGTTTGGTATCAGTGGATTCCTTGAGGCGCAGAATGTCAGGACCCGTTTTGAATACTCTTTCAAGTGCCAATGTCTTGGGCCAGTCAAATGGATCATCCAGGTGAGTTGTTGTTTCTAGTAGCCGTAGTGCATTTGTTGGTGCTGAATCAGATGTCCGTACACGCACTGCTGAGGCTAGCCCTGGACCAGCACGCCGAATTTTGGGTGAGCAAAGAAGTTCACCGATCGGGTCTTCTGATCCTCAGAGAATAACACGGGCTGGAAGAGATGCTTCTCATGTCAATAATTATGAAAGTATCTTTAGAGGCATGGACGGTTTGCAATTAGAAAATGACGAGAGGACCCGTTATTAATATCTCACCTTCTCATCTTGTGAGTTGATAGCCATCACAAAAGCAAAAGTTGCTTTATGTCGTGAAATTGAGCTGGAAAGTTTGGATATGAACTTGAAAATCCAGGTCTGTGTTTCTAACTCGTCTGCTCAATCGAGTGCTCATCTGCGAAGTTCAGGTTTAATTGGCGCTTCACTTCTGACCGAAACACAGCTCGTACTTCTCCACTTGATCATCAGCAGAACCTGCACAATCACAAAATTAAGGCAGCAACAATTGTGATTTAGAAGAAGAACAAACAAATCAAGGGGTCATAAAACTTTAACAAAATTTTGTACAAGGAATGGGGGTGTTGTTTTTACCGGCGAAGTCAAAGGCCAGTCGCAACATCAAAGCAAGCCGTTCTGTACAACATTGTGGAAACGCAACAAATATCACCAACCAGCTCACCGTGAAAAAAAAACGCCTGCAGCAACATGTGACTCTACCATATCAGTCTTCGAGTCGCGTACACACAGCTGTGGAACCGCGAATAATCACAGCTATTTGCTGCTCATTATAACTTAATTGTTTGATCAGAATTCCAACTTCTGCAGAGTCTATGAAGTCCATAAAAAACTGAATTCCATCTTCGAATAAAGCCCTTGACTTAAAGAGCAACTGTGGATTTTCTCTTCATACCCAGTCCTCTTCGCCGTGTTAAGTCCACCGTGTCCAATCTTCCGCAAGGCAAGTTTCAAGGTTGATTTATACTCTCATCACGTACATGAAAAAGAATAATGGAAAGAGGTTAGCAGAGAAAATATTAATCAGATGTTTGTCGGAATGAATGGCGAAAGAAATGTTTGAGTACATATGCTGAGACATTTCTGTCGGGGCAAGGTTATCACATCAGAACTAATAGCCTGAAGATTAAGGGTCAAGTATATTACCTCAGGCCACTATGTAGTCTAAGACATGAGTTCAAAGCAGGTTAAGGTTGAGCGTCACCCTGCGGAACAAACTCGTAAACAAAGCTCAAACTACAAACCTACAGAAGACTGATTTCAATGTAGGACCAACTCAAAACAATAGGCAAAAAGAAAAAGTCAGTGAAATCCTTATCATCTGATGATAGCTCTGATGCTAAAAATATATAAGTAGAAAAAAGGAAAAATATCTTCCAAAGACAGGAGGAAGAGAAAGAGGAGCATAATATCACTACAAATCTTGATTTTTCATCACCAGGAAAGAAGTCAAAGAGTGAAGGGTTTGCTGGTCTTGATGATTGGGATTTAAGCAATGAAGAAAACGATAAGCTGGTTAGAAGGTCACCCTGCAAGAAATCAACTGTCAAGAGAACTTTGGGTTCTAGACCCAGAAAAGGTGCTACTGCTAAACTGAAGAGTTCAGTTTGCTTGAATAAAACTATGCAGCAAGATGAAGGCTTAAGTTCTTCCAGTGGAAGCAAAGAAATAGCAACTTCTGGTGCTAAGAAGCGTCAGGCATCACCCCCAGTCCTTGATGTTAACAAATTGATGGAGCAAAAAGCGGTTAGTGAATATGCAGAAGATGCTGGTGGCAGAACTGATATTTTGGATGATGAAACAGAGGCTCCAGATGACAAATGTGAATCTGAGTTGGGTATGGCTCCTGAGGAATTGGTTCATCTTTCAAAAAAAACTTGACACCTCAACAGAAGACAAGTTAGAAACAGTTGAACCTGATGAAAAATGTGAAGTAATGCCTCCTAAAAAATTCACAAATGAAACTGAAAAACAGAAATCACCTTCACTGTTAGACCCAACCTCAAAGTTGAAAGTAAAGCATCAAGCGATAAAGCGTCCTGCTAGTAAAACCAAGAAGCCCACAACTGCAAAGAAAATAGCGAAAACTGTAGAGGCAGTATCGGGGGAGATGATTCCTACTGAGACAAGGGACGAGGCAGAGATAATCCTGCCTAACCCAGATATCAAAGCAGAAGCAGTTGAAGCCCCTCATTGAGAAGGCCAAGCAGAAAACAAGCAGTTCTCGGTGAACAATGGTGTCAATTTTAAGAAGAGGATCACCATAGATATCATGTTGCACTTATTTATATATTTAGCACTCTGTTGAGCACTGATTCTCAAGTTTTTTCCCATCAAAGGGTCATACTCTGAATGCTTTCTTCTCACGGTAAAGCCTCTGGTAAAACATGTTTGCCCGGTGGTGCACGGGAAAGAAAAGAATGTTCAAATTTTTTATGGAAATGATTCCTTTTATGTGCTGTTTAGACTTCATCAGACATTGTATGAGAGGATACAATCAGCCAAGATAAACTCATCCTCTGCTGAAAGAAAATGGAGAGCTTCAAATGATACAGTTTCTACTGATCAATATGGCAGGTTCATGAGTTCTCTTTACAGTTTGCTGGATGGCTCTTCTGATAATTCAAAATTTGAAGATGACTGTCGTGCTATTATTGGAACTCAGTCGTATGTCTTGTTCACGATAGACAAGCTGATATATAAACTTGTTAAACAGCTTCAAGCTGTTGCCATTGCTACTGATGAGATGGATAGCAAACTTCTTCAACTATATGCATATGAGCAATCAAGAAAACCTGGAAGCTTTGTGGATATAGTTTATCATGAAAATGCACGTGTTCTTCTTCATGATGAGAACATATATCGTATTGAGTGTTCGTCTACACCGCCCCGATTGTCTATTCAGTTGATGGATTACGGACACGATAAGCCTGAAGTGACTGCTGTGTCAATAGATCCTAATTTTTCAGCCTATCTGCACAACGACTTCTTATCTGTTGTCCCCGACAGCAAGGAGAAATCCGGAATTTTCTTAAAAAGGAATAAGCTAAAATGTGCTTGGAGTGATGAATTTCCAAACCAGATTATGGATGGAGTACAAGTTACCAATGGTCTGGAATGTAAGATTGCTTGCAATTCATCCAAGGTTTCATACGTTTTAGATACAAAAGACTCTCTATTTCGAACAAAACGGAAAAGGAGAATTTTGTATCCGAACAATTCTTATCGTGAACAGACAACGTCGTCTTCAAACATTTGTTCAAGCAGAACACAGCGGTTCTGCAAATTATTTTCCGTCAAATGATAGTATCCAATTTCGAACACAGCAGTTTTGTTGTCCTCGGTAATTTCTGTCATGCATCAATGGTATTGACACTAGATGGTGACGAAACTGTATCCTAGAAATGGAGAATATGATTTTTTTTGAGATATATAACTTTCTGGCGTTCTTCGCATCAATCCCAAGAACCAAAAAAGGCATACAGGGAGGAAGATGATGAGGCTCAGGAGATTGTGTACCTTCTGCAACAACAACTTCGTCTCCAATCAGCCCCTAGCCATAATAACAAAGAGGAAGAGCATTCTCAGCAGACCAAGAGTTTGTTTTCAGTTAAGAATGAAGAAATACCACATCAGCAAGTTTGTATCAGTAAAATTGTTGTGTTACCACAGTGAAAATCATGAGTAAATAACAGAAGATACAGTCAGCACAAACAGACGAAATTCAGAGACAAGAAAATAGGACAGCAGAGCCAGATTCACTAAAATGGAAAGACATGGTCTGGGCATCAAAAAGTGCTAGCAGAAATGATACACTATCTTGATTCAAACATAAAAAAAACCCTAATCTCCCATCATATATATTTTGTTACCATTCATTCAGAAAGGAGGCTGGTAGAAAAAAAAGGAGAAACCCTAACCATTGCAGCAGCCACCCCAAACTCTTCACCAATTTCATCCTCATCATCCACCCATTCTTGCAGCAACCTTAACCTTCGTTTCATTTCCCTCACCTTTGAACACCGTTTTCGAACAGCTCATACTACCACCTCAACTTCAAACCCAACTCAACAATCCATCTTCCTCATAAACTCACTGTAAACTTTGCAACCAGCATCCAAACCACAGCAGTACTTTCATCGAACACGTGGTGAGCGAGATTGTAGACCATCAGAAATCAAGCTGCCATCGTTCCGATAATCAACCATCCACCGCCGCACCGCCAAAAGAAGAACAGAAACGGAAGTGAAGGAGAAGAGTGAGAAGTCGAAACCAAGCAGAAGGAGTTTCGAATTTGAGGTAGTTCGACTTTTGTTCATTGCGTTTTCATGCTCACGTTTTCGTTTTGATTTTGCGGTATTCGAATCTGAGTGTGTTGCTTACAAGTGCCACGGTTGTGTTCGTATATCCCCAGTGCATACGTGTTTGTATCTTTCTGTTTGGTCATCACAATCTAATGTCTTTTGTTTTCTGTTTCTATTATTTTATTGAATCTCAAATGAAATGTTTAGAGTTTTATAATTTTATTTTGGTAAATTTAAGTTATAGATATATAAATTTCTTTTTCTAATATATTGTAAATATTCTAATATCTATTTGTAAATATTTTAATATTTATTTTGTAAATACTATATACATATTACTTTAGGTTTTCTTATATAATTTTTAGATTACTTTACATATCTAATTTTCTATTTATTTTTTTCTTTAAAGTTTTAAGAACCTTATCTTATTTATTTTAAGAGTTTTCTTATATATATTTAGAATGTCATTTCTCTTTTTGTTTTGTTAGAACTTTGTAAAGTATATTGTGGTTTTAAAAAATTTTTATTTCCTTGTAAACGTTGGATCTGAGACCACTTCTCTTTCAACGCTTTTTCCTCCTAAAACCTCGGTCCCGTACCGAGTCCTTTTTTCAGAAAATCTTCCAAATTAATTTCTCTTTGTATTGAATTAAAAAGAGAGGATTGGGTGTAGACCTCTTCTTCTCCGAATGTTGGGATGCCCACTGTAGTGAGGGTGGTTTCGATATTCGTCTTTCAATACGAAGACGCGACTTCTTCCACCACCCCTCCTGTCACAACTTCTTTCCGTCACCTAAAACCTCGGACCCATACCGAGTGCATTTTCAAATCATTTTTACGATGAAAACTTGAATGGTCGTGGAGTGGTTAGGCGTAGGCCTTCTCCTATCCCGAGTGTTGACGTTTACCGTAGGGTTCTCTGTCGCAAGGCACTTACCATTCAAAACCAAAAACAATTAAATAAGAGAATGAAGTTCTCTTTGCATTGAATTAAAGAGAGAGGATTGGGTGTAGACCTCTTCTTCTCCGAGCGTTGGGATGCCCACTGTAGTGAGGGTGGCTTCGACGCTCGTCTTTCAATACAAAGACGCCTCGTTCGCCACACCCTTTTATAACAAAAACTTTGAGATAACGAATTGGGTACTACCCGTAGGGGTTACTATCCGAGGACCTGTCTCGCCCCCTAAAAAAACATTCCAATCAATCAAATGTGACTTCTAGCCCCGCGTGGCGAAAACTAATCAATCTTTCAAAAGGATATGTTACGTCCGTTCTACCGCAAACAGGTAATGCCTAAGTCTCCAACGAATGAGCAGCAAAACACCTAACTGCTAGAATGCGCACAATAACGTCATCCATAAAAAACATCAACACACCGTAGGCCGAACTACGGCTGCTCTGATTCTTTACTTTCTCAAGTAAAGATACGTAGGCACAAGGGCCACAATCCTTGCCGAGCACATTCCCCCCATATCCGTAGCCCCGAACTACGTCGACTCTGACTTTCTCATATCCGTTGAGAATACGTAGGCATAGGACTGCGAAGTCCTACCGAGTCCGTTCTTTCTCCTCTCCCCTCCGTTACCTCTCCTTCCCCGTTTCTAAACCCTTCTCTCTATCTTTTAGCACACTTTTATAACATAATATTTAAGCAAATAAATTCACACATCGACAAACAAAAGGTTCCCATCGGGTACGATGGATGCGAGGGGTGCTAATACCTTCCCCTCGCATAACCGGCTTCCGAACCCGTTCTTGGTCGCGAGACCATCTTATCCATTTCTTTCTTAAGGTTTTCTCGATATTTTCCTTTCCCCTCATGGGATAAATAAAGTTCGGTGGCGACTCTTCTGTCCTTTCTCTTCGCCTCCCCGTCGTTGCGCGACACATTTTTTCGAGTAGCGACAAGCGTTCAGGCTCCGGTCAGTTTCATTATGTATCAAGACACCGGTTATTACGTTGAACGTTTAAGCTCAGGTCATTTTAATTGGGTATTCAGATTCCGGTTATTACGTTGATCGTTCAGTCTCCGGTCAGTTTCGTTGAGTATCCAGACTCCAGTTATTACGTTGAACGTTCAGGCTCCAGTCAATTCCGTTGGGTATCCAAACTCCGGTTATTACGTTGAGCGTTCAGGCTCTGGTCATTTTCGTTGAGTATCCAGATTCTAGTAATTACGCCTAGTGTTCAGGCTCCGTTCAGTTTTGTTGAGTATCCAGATTCCGATTATTAGGTTGAGCGTTCAGGCTCCAGTCAGTTTTGTTGGGTATCCAGACTCCGGTTATTACGTTGAGCGTTCAGTCTGCGGTCAGTTTCGTTGGGTATCCAGACTTCGGTTATTACGTTGAGCATTCAGGTCCGGTCAGTTTGGTTGGGTATCCAGACTCCGGTTATTACGTTGATCGTTCAGTCTCTGGTCAGTTTCGTTGAGTATCCAGACTCCGGTTATTACGTTGAGCGTTCAGGCTCCGGTCAGTTTCGTTGGGTATCCAGACACCAGTTATTATGTTGAGCATTCAGGGTCCGTTCATTTTTGTTGAGTTTCCAGACTCCGGTTATTACGTTGAGCGTTCAGGCTCCGGTCAGTTTAGTTTAGTATCCAAACTATGGTTATTAAGTTGAGCGTTCAGGCTCTGGTCATTTTCGTTGAGTATCCAGACTCTAGTTATTACGTGGAGCGTTCACGCCTCCGGTCAGTTTCGTTGAGTATCCAGATTCTGGTTATTACGTTGAGTGTTCAGGATCCGGTCAGTTTCGTTGAGTATCCAGACTCCAGTTATTACGTTGAGCATTCTGGCTCCGGTCAGTTTCGTTGGGTATCCAGACTCCGCTTATTACGTTGAGCGTTCAGGCTCCGGTCATTTTCGTTGAGTATCCAGACTCTAGTTATTACGCTGAGCGTTCAGGCTCCGGTCAGTTTCGTTGAGTATCCAGATTCCGGTTATTAGGTTGAGCATTCAGGCTCCAGTAAGTTTCGTAGGGTATCCAGACTCCGGTTATTACGCTGAGCGTGCAGGCTCCGGTCAGTTTCGTTGAGTATCCAGATTCCGGTTATTAGGTTGAACGTTCAGGCTCCGGTCAGTTTCGTTGGGTATCCAGACTCCGGTTATTAAGTTGATCGTTCAGTCTCCGGTCTGTTTCGTTGAGTATCCAGACACCAGTTATTACGTTGAGCGTTCAGGCTCCGGTCAGTTTCGTTGGGTATCCAGACTCCGGTTATTACGTTGAGCGTTTAGGCTCCGATCAGTTTCGTTGAGTATCAAGACTCCGGTTATTACGTTGAGCATTCCGGGTTCGGTTAGTTTTGTTGGGTATTTAGACTCCATTTATTATGTTGAGCGTTCAGGCTCCGGTCATTTTCGTTGAGTATCCAGACTCCAATTATTACGTCGAGCATTCAGGCTCTGGTCATTTTTGTTGAGTATCCAGACACCGGTTATTACGTTCAGCGTTCAGGCTCTGGTCATTTTTGTTGAGTATCCAGACTCCGATTATTACGTTGAGGGTTCAGACTCCGGTCATTTTCGTCGAGTATCCAGACTCCGGTCATTACATTGAATGTTAAGGCTCCGATCATTTTTGTTGAGTATCCAAACTCCGGTCTTTACGTTGAGCGTTCAGGCTCCGGTCAGTTTCGTTGAGTATCCAAACTTCGGTTATTACGTTGAGCGTTCAGGCTCCGGTCATTTTCATTGAGTATCCAGACTCCGGTTATTACGTTGAGGGTTCAGACTTTGGTCATTTTCGTTGAGTATCTAGACTCCTGTCATTATGTTGAGCGTTCAGGCTCCGATCATTTTCGTTGAGTATCCAGACTCCGGTCAATATGTTGAGCGTTCAGGCTCTGGTCATTTTCGTTGAGTATCCAGACTCCGGTCATTCCGTTCAGCATTCAGGATGCAGTCATTTTCGTTGAGTATCATAACTCCGGTTATTACGTTGAGTGTTTAGGCTCCGGTTAGTTTTGTTGAGTATCCAGACACCAGTTATTACGTTGAGCGTTCAGGCTCCGGCCAATTTCGTTGGGTATCCAGACTCCGGTTATTACGTTGATCATTCAGTCTCTGGTCAGTTTCGTTGAGTATCCAGAGTCCGGTTATTACGTTGAGCATTCAGGCTCCGGTCAGTTTCGTTGGGTATCCAGACACCGTTTATTATGTTGAGCGTTCAGGGTCCGGTCATTTTTATTGAGTATCCAGACTCCGGTTATTACATTGAGCGTTCAGGCTCCAGTCAGTTTTGTTTAGTATCCAAACTCTGGTTATTAAGTTGAGCGTTCAGGCTCTGGTCATTTTCTTTGAGTATCCAGACTCTGGTTATTACGTTGAGGGTTCAGTTTCCGGTCAGTTTTGTTGAGTATCTAGATTCTGGTTATTACGTTGAGCGTTCAGGCTCCGGTCAGTTTCATTATGTATCAAGACACCGGTTATTACGTTGAACGTTTAAGCTCAGGTCATTTTAATTGGGTATTCAGATTCCGGTTATTACGTTGATCGTTCAGTCTCCGGTCAGTTTCGTTGAGTATCCAGACTCCAGTTATTACGTTGAACGTTCAGGCTCCAGTCAATTCCGTTGGGTATCCAAACTCCGGTTATTACGTTGAGCGTTCAGGCTCTGGTCATTTTCGTTGAGTATCCAGATTCTAGTAATTACGCTTAGTGTTCAGGCTCCGTTCAGTTTTGTTGAGTATCCAGATTCCGATTATTAGGTTGAGCGTTCAGGCTCCAGTCAGTTTTGTTGGGTATCCAGACTCCGGTTATTACGTTGAGCGTTCAGGCTCCGGTCAGTTTCGTTGGGTATCCAGACTTCGGTTATTATGTTGAGCATTCAGGTCCGGTCAGTTTGGTTGGGTATCCAGACTCCGGTTATTACGTTGATCGTTCAGTCTCTGGTCAGTTTCGTTGAGTATCCAGACTCCGGTTATTACGTTGAGCGTTCAGGCTCCGGTCAGTTTCGTTGGGTATCCAGACACCAGTTATTACGTTGAGCATTCAGGGTCCGTTCATTTTTGTTGAGTTTCCAGACTCCGGTTATTACGTTGAGCGTTCAGGCTCCGGTCAGTTTAGTTTAGTATCCAAACTATGGTTATTAAGTTGAGCGTTCAGGCTCTGGTCATTTTCGTTGAGTATCCAGACTCTAGTTATTACGTGGAGCGTTCACGCCTCCGGTCAGTTTCGTTGAGTATCCAGATTCTGGTTATTACGTTGAGCGTTCAGGATCCGGTCAGTTTCGTTGAGTATCCAGACTCCAGTTATTACGTTGAACATTCTGGCTCCGGTCAGTTTCGTTGGGTATCCAGACTCCGCTTATTACGTTGAGCGTTCAGGCTCCGGTCATTTTCGTTGAGTATCCAGACTCTAGTTATTACGCTGAGCGTTCAGGCTCCGGTCAGTTTCGTTGAGTATCCAGATTCCGGTTATTAGGTTGAGCGTTCAGGCTCCAGTAAGTTTCGTAGGGTATCCAGACTCCGGTTATTACGCTGAGCGTGCAGGCTCCGGTCAGTTTCGTTGAGTATCCAGATTCCGGTTATTAGGTTGAACGTTCAGGCTCCGGTCAGTTTCGTTGGGTATCCAGACTCCGGTTATTAAGTTGATCGTTCAGTCTCCGGTCCGTTTCGTTGAGTATCCAGACACCAGTTATTACGTTGAGCGTTCAGGCTCCGGTCAGTTTCGTTGGGTATCCAGACTCCGGTTATTACGTTGAGCGTTTAGGCTCCGATCAGTTTCGTTGAGTATCAAGACTCCGGTTATTACGTTGAGCATTCCGGGTTCGGTTAGTTTTGTTGGGTATTTAGACTCCATTTATTATGTTGAGCGTTCAGGCTCCGGTCGTTTTCGTTGAGTATCCAGACTCCAATTATTACGTCGAGCGTTCAGGCTCTGGTCATTTTTGTTAAGTATCCAGACACCGGTTATTACGTTGAGCGTTCAGGCTCTGGTCATTTTTGTTGAGTATCCAGACTCCGATTATTACGTTGAGGGTTCAGACTTCGGTCATTTTCGTCGAGTATCCAGACTCCGGTCATTACATTGAACGTTAAGGCTCCGATCATTTTTGTTGAGTATCCAGACTCCGGTCTTTACGTTGAGCGTTCAGGCTCCGGTCAGTTTCGTTGAGTATCCAAACTTCGGTTATTACGTTAAGCGTTCAGGCTCCGGTCATTTTCATTGAGTATCCAGACTCTGGTTATTACGTTGAGGGTTCAGACTTTGGTCATTTTCGTTGAGTATCTAGACTCCTATCATTACGTTGAGCGTTCAGGCTCCGATCATTTTCGTTGAGTATCCAGACTCCGGTCAATATGTTGAGCGTTCAGGCTCCGGTCATTTTCGTTGAGTATCCAGACTCCGGTCATTCCGTTCAGCATTCAGGATGCAGTCATTTTCGTTGAGTATCATAACTCTGGTTATTACGTTGAGTGTTTAGGCTCCGGTTAGTTTTGTTGAGTATCCAGACACCAGTTATTACGTTGAGCGTTCAGGCTCCGGCCAATTTCGTTGGGTATCCAGACTCCGGTTATTACGTTGATCATTCAGTCTCTGGTCAGTTTCGTTGAGTATCCAGAGTCCGGTTATTACGTTGAGCATTCAGGCTCCGGTCAGTTTCGTTGGGTATCCAGACACCGTTTATTATGTTGAGCGTTCAGGGTCCGGTCATTTTTATTGAGTATCCAGACTCCGGTTATTACATTGAGCGTTCAGGCTCCGGTCAGTTTTGTTTAGTATCCAAACTCTGGTTATTAAGTTGAGCGTTCAGGCTCTGGTCATTTTCTTTGAGTATCCAGACTCTGGTTATTACGTTGAAGGTTCAGTTTCCGGTCAGTTTTGTTGAGTATCTAGATTCTGGTTATTACGTTGAGCGTTCAGGCTCCGGTCAGTTTCATTATGTATCAAGACACCGGTTATTACGTTGAACATTTAAGCTCAGGTCAGTTTAATTGGGTATTCAGATTCCGGTTATTACGTTGATCGTTCAGTCTCCGGTCAGTTTCGTTGCGTATCCAGACTCCAGTTATTACGTTGAACGTTCAGGCTCCAGTCAATTCCGTTGGGTATCCAAACTCCGGTTATTACATTGAGCATTCAGGCTCTGGTCATTTTCGTTGAGTATCCAGATTCTAGTAATTACGCTTAGCGTTCAGGCTCCGTTCAGTTTTGTTGAGTTTCCAGATTCCGATTATTAGGTGGAGCGTTCAGGCTCCAGTCAGTTTTGTTGGGTATCCAGACTCCGGTTATTACGTTGAGCGTTCAGGCTCCGGTCAGTTTCGTTGGGTATCCAGACTTCGGTTATTACGTTGAGCATTCAGGTCCGGTCAGTTTGATTGGGTATCCAGACTCCGGTTATTACGTTGAGCATTCCAGGTTCGGTTAAATTTGTTGGGTATCCAAACTCCATTTATTATGTTAAGCGTTCAGGCTCCGGTCATTTTCGTTGAGTATCTAGACTCTAGTTATTACGTCGAGCGTTCAGGCTCTGGTCATTTTTGTTGAGTATCCAGACACCGGTTATTACGTTGAGCGTTCAGGCTCTGGTCATTTTTGTTGAGTATCCAGACTCCGATTATTACATTGAGGGTTCAGACTCCGGTCATTTTCGTCGAGTATCCAGACTCCGGTCATTACATTGAAAGTTAAGGCGCCGATCATTTTTGTTGAGTATCCAGACTCCGGTCGTTACGTTGAACGTTCAGGCTCCAGTCAATTTCGTTGGGTATCCAAACTCTGGTTATTACGTTGAGCGTTCAGGCTCTGGTCATTTTCGTTGAGTATCCAGACTCTAGTTATTACGCTGAGCGTTCAGGCTCCGGTCAGTTTTGTTGAATATCCGGATTCCGATTATTAGGTTCAACGTTCAGGCTCCAGTCAGTTTTGTTGGGTAACCAGACTCCGGTTATTACGTTGAGCGTTCAGGCTCCGGTCAGTTTCGTTGAGTATCCAGACACCAGTTATTACGTTGAGCGTTCAGGCTCCGGTCAGTTTCGTTGGGTATCCAGACTCCGGTTATTACGTTGATCGTTCAGTCTCTGGTCAGTTTCGTTGAGTATCCAGACTCCGGTTATTACGTTGAGCGTTCAGGCTCCGGTCAGTTTCGTTGGGTATCCAGACACCAGTTATTACGTTGAGCATTAAGGGTCCGGTCATTTTTGTTGAGTTTCCAGATTCCGGTTATTACCTTGAGCGTTCAGGCTCCGGTCAGTTTAGTTTAGTATCCAAACTATGGTTATTAAGTTGAGCGTTCAGACTCTGGTCATTTTTGTTGAGTATCCAGACTCTAGTTATTACGTTGAGCGTTCAGGCTTCCGGTCAGTTTCGTTGAGTATCCAGATTCTGGTTATTACGTTGAGCGTTCAGGATCCGGTCAGTTTCGTTGAGTATCCAGACTCCAGTTATTACGTTGAGCATTCTGGCTCCGGTCAGTTTCGTTGGGTATCCAGACTCCGCTTATTACGTTGAGCGTTCAGGCTCCGGTCATTTTCGTTGAGTATCCAGACTCTAGCTATTACGCTGAGTGTTCAGGCTCTGGTCAGTTTCGTTGAGTATCCAGATTCCGGTTATTAGGTTGAGCGTTCAGGCTCCAGTAAGTTTCGTAGGGTATCCAGACTCCGGTTATTACGCTGAGCGTGCAGACTCCGGTCAGTTTCGTTGAGTATCCAGATTCCGGTTATTAGGTTGAACGTTCAGGCTCCGGTCAGTTTCGTTGGGTATCCAGACTCCGGTTATTAAGTTGATCGTTCAGTCTCCGGTCCGTTTCGTTGAGTATCCAGACACCAGTTATTACGTTGAGCGTTCAGGCTCCGGTCAGTTTCGTTGGGTATCCAGACTCCGGTTATTACGTTGAGCTTTTAGGCTCCGATCAGTTTCGTTGAGTATCAAGACTCCGGTTATTACGTTGAGCATTCCGGGTTCGGTTAGTTTTGTTGGGTATTTAGACTCCATTTATTATGTTGAGCGTTCAGGCTCCGGTCATTTTCGTTGAGTATCCAGACTCCAGTTATTACGTCGAGCGTTCAGGCTCTGGCCATTTTTGTTGAGTATCCAGACACCGGTTATTACGTTGAGCGTTCAGGCTCTGGTCATTTTTGTTGAGTATCCAGAATCCGATTATTACGTTGAGGGTTCAGACTTTGGTCATTTTCGTCGAGTATCCAGACTCCGGTCATTACATTGAACGTTAAGGCTCCGATCATTTTTGTTGAGTATCCAGACTCCGGTCTTTACATTGAGCGTTCAGGCTCCGGTCAGTTTCGTTGAGTATCCAAACTTTGATTATTACGTTGAGCGTTCAGGCTCCGGTCATTTTCATTGAGTATCCAGACTCCGGTTATTACGTTGAGGGTTCAGACTATGGTCATTTTCGTTGAGTATCTAGACTCCTGTCATTACGTTGAGCGTTCAGGCTCCGATCATTTTCGTTGAGTATCCAGACTCCGGTCAATATGTTGAGCGTTCAGGCTCCGGTCATTTTCGTTGAGTATCCAGACTCCGGTCATTCCGTTCAGCATTCAGGATGCAGTCATTTTCGTTGAGTATCATAACTCTGGTTATTACGTTGAGTGTTTAGGCTCCGGTTAGTCTTGTTGAGTATCCAGACACCAGTTATTACGTTGTGCGTTCAGGCTCCGGTCAATTTCGTTGGGTATCCAGACTCCGGTTATTATGTTGATCATTCAGTCTCTGGTCAGTTTCGTTGAGTATCCAGAGTCCGGTTATTACGTTGAGCATTCAGGCTCCAGTCAGTTTTGTTGGGTATCCAGACACCGTTTATTATGTTGAGCGTTCAGGGTCCGGTCATTTTTATTGAGTATCCAGACTCCGGTTATTACATTGAGCGTTCAGGCTCCGGTCAGTTTTGTTTAGTATCCAAACTCTGGTTATTAAGTTGAGCGTTCAGGCTCTGGTCATTTTCTTTGAGTATCCAGACTCTGGTTATTACGTTGAGTGTTCAGTTTCCGGTCAGTTTTGTTGAGTATCTAGATTCTGGTTATTACGTTGAGCGTTCAGGCTCCGGTCAGTTTCATTATGTATCAAGACACCGGTTATTACGTTGAACGTTTAAGCTCAGGTCAGTTTAATTGGGTATTCAGATTCCGGTTATTACGTTGATCGTTCAGTCTCCGGTCAGTTTCGTTGAGTATCCAGACTCCAGTTATTACGTTGAACGTTCAGGCTCCAGTCAATTCCGTTGGGTATCCAAACTCCGGTTATTACGTTGAGCGTTCAGGCTCTGGTCATTTTCGTTGAGTATCCAGATTCTAGTAATTACGCTTAGCGTTCAGGCTCCGTTCAGTTTTGTTGAGCGTTCAGGCTCTGGTCATTTTCGTTGAGTATCCAGACTCTAGTTATTACGTTGAGCGTTCAGGCCTCCGGTCAGTTTCGTTGAGTATCCAGATTCTGGTTATTACGTTGAGCGTTCAGGATCCGGTCAGTTTCGTTGAGTATCCAGACTCCAGTTATTACGTTGAGCATTCTGGCTCCGGTCAGTTTCGTTGGGTATCCAGAGTCCGCTTATTACGTTGAGCGTTCAGGCTCCGGTCATTTTCGTTGAGTATCCAGACTCTAGTTATTACGCTGAGCGTTCAGGCTCCGGTCAGTTTCGTTGAGTATCCAGATTCCGGTTATTAGGTTGAGCGTTCAGGCTCCAGTAAGTTTCGTAGGGTATCCAGACTCCGGTTATTACGCTGAGCGTGCAGGCTCCGGTCAGTTTCGTTGAGTATCCAGATTCCGGTTATTAGGTTGAACGTTCAGGCTCCGGTCAGTTTCGTTGGGTATCCAGACTCCGGTTATTAAGTTGATCGTTCAGTCTCCGGTCCGTTTCGTTGAGTATCCAGACACCAGTTATTACGTTGAGCGTTCAGGCTCCGGTCAGTTTCGTTGGGTATCCAGACTCCGGTTATTACGTTGATCGTTCAGTCTATGGTCAGTTTCGTTGAGTATCCAGACTCCAGTTATTACGTTGAGCGTTCAGGCTCCGGTCAGTTTCGTTGAGTATCCAGATTCCGGTTATTAGGTTGAACGTTCAGGCTCCGGTCAGTTTCGTTGGGTATCCAGACTCTGGTTATTAAGTTGATCGTTCAGTCTCCGGTTCGTTTCGTTGAGTATCCAGACACCAGTTATTACGTTGAGCGTTCAGGCTCCGGTCAGTTTCGTTGGGTATCCAGACTCCGGTTATTACATTGAGCGTTTAGGCTCCGATCAGTTTCGTTGAGTATCAAGACTCCGGTTATTACGTTGAGCATTCCGGGTTCGGTTAGTTTTGTTGGGTATTTAGACTCCATTTATTATGTTGAGCGTTCAGGCTCCGGTCATTTTCGTTGAGTATCCAGACTCCAGTTATTACGTCGAGCGTTTAGGCTCTGGTCATTTTTGTTGAGTATCCAGACATCGGTTATTACGTTGAGCGTTCAGGCTCTGGTCATTTTTGTTGAGTATCCAGAATCCGATTATTACGTTGAGGGTTCAGACTTCGGTCATTTTCGTCGAGTATCCAGACTCCGGTCATTACATTGAACGTTAAGGCTCCGATCATTTTTGTTGAGTATCCAGACTCCGGTCTTTACGTTGAGCGTTCAGGCTCCGGTCAGTTTCGTTGAGTATCCAAACTTCGATTATTACGTTGAGCGTTCAGGCTCCGGTCATTTTCATTGAGTATCCAGACTCCGGTTATTACGTTGAGGGTTCAGACTTTGGTCATTTTCGTTGAGTATCTAGACTCCTGTCATTACGTTGAGCGTTCAGGCTCCGATCATTTTCGTTGAGTATCCAGACTCCGGTCAATATGTTGAGCGTTCAGGCTCCGGTCATTTTCGTTGAGTATCCAGACTCCGGTCATTCCGTTCAGCATTCAGGATGCAGTCATTTTCGTTGAGTATCATAACTCTGGTTATTACGTTGAGTGTTTAGGCTCCGGTTAGTCTTGTTGAGTATCCAGACACCAGTTATTACGTTGAGCGTTCAGGCTCCGGCCAATTTCGTTGGGTATCTAGACTCCGGTTATTATGTTGATCATTCAGTCTCTGGTCAGTTTCGTTGAGTATCCAGAGTCCGGTTATTACGTTGAGCATTCAGGCTCCAGTCAGTTTCGTTGGGTATCCAGACACCGTTTATTATGTTGAGCGTTCAGGGTCCGGTCATTTTTATTGAGTATCCAGACTCCGGTTATTACATTGAGCGTTCAGGCTCCGGTCAGTTTTGTTTAGTATCCAAACTCTGGTTATTAAGTTGAGCGTTCAGGCTCTGGTCATTTTCTTTGAGTATCCAGACTCTGGTTATTACGTTGAGCGTTCAGTTTCCGGTCAGTTTTGTTGAGTATCTAGATTCTGGTTATTACGTTGAGCGTTCAGGCTCCGGTCAGTTTCATTATGTATCAAGACACCGGTTATTACGTTGAACGTTTAAGCTCAGGTCAGTTTAATTGGGTATTCAGATTCCGGTTATTACGTTGATCGTTCAGTCTCCGGTCAGTTTCGTTGAGTATCCAGACTCCAGTTATTACGTTGAACGTTCAGGCTCCAGTCAATTCCGTTGGGTATCCAAACTCTGGTTATTACGTTGAGCGTTCAGGCTCTGGTCATTTTCGTTGAGTATCCAGATTCTAGTAATTACGCTTAGCGTTCAGGCTCCGTTCAGTTTTGTTGAGCGTTCAGGCTCTGGTCATTTTCGTTGAGTATCCAGACTCTAGTTATTACGTTGAGCGTTCAGGCCTCCGGTCAGTTTCGTTGAGTATCCAGATTCTGGTTATTACGTTGAGCGTTCAGGATCCGGTCAGTTTTGTTGAGTATCCAGACTCCAGTTATTACGTTGAGCATTCTGGCTCCGGTCAGTTTCGTTGGGTATCCAGACTCCGCTTATTACGTTGAGCGTTCAGGCTCCGGTCATTTTCGTTGAGTATCCAGACTCTAGTTATTACGCTGAGTGTTCAGGCTCCGGTCAGTTTCGTTAAGTATCCAGATTCCGGTTATTAGGTTGAGCGTTCAGGCTCCAGTAAGTTTCGTAGGGTATCCAGACTCCGGTTATTACGCTGAGCGTGCAGGCTCCGGTCAGTTTCGTTGAGTATCCAGATTCCGGTTATTAGGTTGAACGTTCAGGCTCCGGTCAGTTTTGTTGGGTATCCAGACTCCGGTTATTAAGTTGATCGTTCAGTCTCCGGTCCGTTTCGTTGAGTATCCAGACACCAGTTATTACATTGAGCGTTCAGGCTCCGGTCAGTTTCGTTGGGTATCCAGACTCCGGTCATTACATTGATCGTTCAGTCTATGGTCAGTTTCGTTGAGTATCCATACTCCAGTTATTACGTTGAGCGTTCAGGCTCCGGTCAGTTTCGTTGGGTATCTAGACACCGGTTATTACGTTGAGCGTTCAGGGTGCGGTCATTTTTGTTGAGTATCCAGACTCCGGTTATTACGTTGAGCGTTCAGGCTCCGGTCATTTTCGTTGAGTATCTAGACTCCTATCATTATGTTGAGCGTTCAGGCTCCAATCATTTTCATTGAGTATACATACTCTAGTCAATACGTTAAGATTTCAGGCTCTGGACATTTTTGTTGAGTATCCAGACTCCGGTCATTATATTGAGCGTTCAGGATCCAGTCATTTTCGTTGAGTATCATAACTCCATTTATTACGTTGAGCGTTCAGGATCCGGTCAGTTTCGTTGAGTATCTAGACTCCAGTTATTACGTTGAGCGTTCAGGCTCCGGTCAGTTTCGTTGGGTATCCAGACTCCGGTTATTACGTTGAGCGTTCAGGCTCCGGTCATTTTCGTTGAGTATCCAGACTCTAGTTATTACACTGAGCGTTCAGGCTCCAGTCAGTTTCGTTGAGTATCCAGATTCCGGTTATTAGGTTGAGCGTTCAGGCTCCAGTCAGTTTCGTAGGGTATCCGGACTCCGGTTATTACGCTGAGCGTGCAGGCTCCGGTCAGTTTCGTTGAGTATCCAGATTCCGGTTATTAGGTTGAACGTTCAGGCTCCGGTCAGTTTCGTTGGGTATCCAGACTCCGGTTATTAAGTTGATCGTTCAGTCTCCGGTCCGTTTCGTTGAGTATCCAGACACCAGTTATTACGTTGAGCGTTCAGGCTCCGGTCAGTTTCGTTGGGTATCCAGACTCGGGTTATTACGTTGATCGTTCAGTTTATGGTCAGTTTCGTTGAGTATCCAGACTCCAGTTATTACGTTGAGCGTTCAGGCTCCGGTCAGTTTCGTTGGGTATCTAGACACCGGTTATTACGTTGAGCGTTCAGGGTGCGGTCATTTTTGTTGAGTATCCAGACTCCGGTTATTACGTTGAGCGTTCAGGCTCCGGTCATTTTCGTTGAGTATCTAGACTCCTGTCATTATGTTGAGCGTTCAGGCTCCAATCATTTTCATTGAGTATACATACTCTAGTCAATACGTTAAGATTTTCGGCTCTGGACATTTTTGTTGAGTATCCAGACTCCGGTCATTATATTGAGCGTTCAGGATCCAGTCATTTTCGTTGAGTATCATAACTCCATTTATTACGTTGAACGTTCAGGATCCGGTCAGTTTCGTTGAGTATCTAGACTCCAGTTATTACGTTGAGCGTTCAGGCTCCGGTCAGTTTCGTTGGGTATCCAGACTCCGGTTATTACGTTGAGCGTTTAGGCTCCGGTCATTTTCGTTGAGTATCCAGACTCTAGTTATTACGCTGAGCGTTCAGGCTCCAGTCAGTTTCGTTGAGTATCCAGATTCCGGTTATTAGGTTGAGCGTTCAGGCTCCAGTCAGTTTCGTAGGGTATCCGGACTCCGGTTATTACGCTGAGCGTGCAGGCTCCGGTCAGTTTCGTTGAGTATCCAGATTCCGGTTATTAGGTTGAACGTTCAGGCTCCAGTCAGTTTCGTTGGGTATCCAGACTCCGGTTATTAAGTTGATCGTTCAGTCTCCGGTCCGTTTCGTTGAGTATCCAGACTCCAGTTATTACGTTGAGCGTTCAGGCTCCGGTCAGTTTCGTTGGGTATCCAGACTCCGGTTATTACGTTGATCGTTCAGTCTATGGTCAGTTTCGTTGAGTATCCAGACTCCGGTTATTACGTTGAGCGTTCAGGCTCCGGTCAGTTTCGTTGGGTATCTAGACACCGGTTATTACGTTGAGCGTTCAGGGTGCGGTCATTTTTGTTTAGTATCCAGGCTCCGGTTATTACGTTGAGCGTTCAGGCTCCGGTCATTTTTGTTGAGTATCTAGACTCCTGTCATTACGTTGAGCGTTCAGGCTCCGGTCAGTTTCGTTGGGTATCCAGACTACGGTTATTACGTTGAGCGTTTAGGCTCCGATCAGTTTCGTTGAGTATCAAGACTCCGGTTATTACGTTGAGCATTCCGGGTTCGGTTAGTTTTGTTGGGTATTTAGACTCCATTTATTATGTTGAGCGTTCAGGCTCCGGTCATTTTCGTTGAGTATCCAGACTCCAGTTATTACGTCGAGCGTTTAGGCTCTGGTCATTTTTGTTGAGTATCCAGACACCGGTTATTACGTTGAGCGTTCAGGCTCTGGTCATTTTTGTTGAGTATCCAGAATCCGATTATTACGTTGAGGGTTCAGACTTCGGTCATTTTCGTCGAGTATCCAGACTCCGGTCATTACATTGAACGTTAAGGCTCCGATCATTTTTGTTGAGTATCCAGACTCCGGTCTTTACGTTGAGCGTTCAGGCTCCGGTCAGTTTCGTTGAGTATCCAAACTTCGATTATTACGTTGAGCGTTCAGGCTCCGGTCATTTTCATTGAGTATCCAGACTCCGGTTATTACGTTGAGGGTTCAGACTTTGGTCATTTTCGTTGAGTATCTAGACTCCTGTCATTACGTTGAGCGTTCAGGCTCCGATCATTTTCGTTGAGTATCCAGACTCCGGTCAATATGTTGAGCGTTCAGGCTCCGGTCATTTTCGTTGAGTATCCAGACTCCGGTCATTCCGTTCAGCATTCAGGATGCAGTCATTTTCGTTGAGTATCATAACTCTGGTTATTACGTTGAGTGTTTAGGCTCCGGTTAGTCTTGTTGAGTATCCAGACACCAGTTATTACGTTGAGCGTTCAGGCTCCGGCCAATTTGGTTGGGTATCCAGACTCCGGTTATTATGTTGATCATTCAGTCTCTGGTCAGTTTCGTTGAGTATCCAGAGTCCGGTTATTACGTTGAGCATTCAGGCTCCAGTCAGTTTCGTTGGGTATCCAGACACCGTTTATTATGTTGAGCGTTCAGGGTCCGGTCATTTTTATTGAGTATCCAGACTCCGGTTATTACATTGAGCGTTCAGGCTCCGGTCAGTTTTGTTTAGTATCCAAACTCTGGTTATTAAGTTGAGCGTTCAGGCTCTGGTCATTTTCTTTGAGTATCCAGACTCTGGTTATTACGTTGAGCGTTCAGTTTCCGGTCAGTTTTGTTGAGTATCTAGATTCTGGTTATTACGTTGAGCGTTCAGGCTCCGGTCAGTTTCATTATGTATCAAGACACCGGTTATTACGTTGAACGTTTAAGCTCAGGTCAGTTTAATTGGGTATTCAGATTCCGGTTATTACGTTGATCGTTCAGTCTCCGGTCAGTTTCGTTGAGTATCCAGACTCCAGTTATTACGTTGAACATTCAGGCTCCAGTCAATTCCGTTGGGTATCCAAACTCTGGTTATTACGTTGAGCGTTCAGGCTCTGGTCATTTTCGTTGAGTATCCAGATTCTAGTAATTACGCTTAGCGTTCAGGCTCCGTTCAGTTTTGTTGAGCGTTCAGGCTCTGGTCATTTTCGTTGAGTATCCAGACTCTAGTTATTACATTGAGCATTCAGGCCTCCGGTCAGTTTCGTTGAGTATCCAGATTCTGGTTATTACGTTGAGCGTTCAGGATCCGGTCAGTTTTGTTGAGTATCCAGACTCCAGTTATTACGTTGAGCATTCTGGCTCCGGTCAGTTTCGTTGGGTATCCAGACTCCGCTTATTACGTTGAGCGTTCAGGCTCCGGTCATTTTCGTTGAGTATCCAGACTCTAGTTATTACGCTGAGCGTTCAGGCTCCGGTCAGTTTCGTTAAGTATCCAGATTCCGGTTATTAGGTTGAGCGTTCAGGCTCCAGTAAGTTTCGTAGGGTATCCAGACTCCGGTTATTACGCTGAGCGTGCAGGCTCCGGTCAGTTTCGTTGAGTATCCAGATTCCGGTTATTAGGTTGAACGTTCAGGCTCCGGTCAGTTTCGTTGGGTATCCAGACTCCGGTTATTAAGTTGATCGTTCAGTCTCCGGTCCGTTTCGTTGAGTATCCAGACACCAGTTATTACATTGAGCGTTCAGGCTCCGGTCAGTTTCGTTGGGTATCCAGACTCCGGTTATTACGTTGATCGTTCAGTCTATGGTCAGTTTCGTTGAGTATCCAGACTCCAGTTATTACGTTGAGCGTTCAGGCTCCGGTCAGTTTCGTTGGGTATCTAGACACCGGTTATTACGTTGAGCGTTCAGGGTGCGGTCATTTTTGTTGAGTATCCAGACTCCGGTTATTACGTTGAGCGTTCAGGCTCCGGTCATTTTCGTTGAGTATCTAGACTCCTATCATTATGTTGAGCGTTCAGGCTCCAATCATTTTCATTGAGTATACATACTCTAGTCAATACGTTAAGATTTCAGGCTCTGGACATTTTTGTTGAGTATCCAGACTCCGGTCATTATATTGAGCGTTCAGGATCCAGTCATTTTCGTTGAGTATCATAACTCCATTTATTACGTTGAGCGTTCAGGATCCGGTCAGTTTCGTTGAGTATCTAGACTCCAGTTATTACGTTGAGCGTTCAGGCTCCGGTCAGTTTCGTTGGGTATCCAGACTCCGGTTATTACGTTGAGCGTTCAGGCTCCGGTCATTTTCGTTGAGTATCCAGACTCTAGTTATTACACTGAGCGTTCAAGCTCCAGTCAGTTTCGTTGAGTATCCAGATTCCGGTTATTAGGTTGAGCGTTCAGGCTCCAGTCAGTTTCATAGGGTATCCGGACTCCGGTTATTACGCTGAGCGTGCAGGCTCCGGTCAGTTTCGTTGAGTATCCAGATTCCGGTTATTAGGTTGAACGTTCAGGCTCCGGTCAGTTTCGTTGGGTATCCAGACTCCGGTTATTAAGTTGATCGTTCAGTCTCCGGTCCGTTTCGTTGAGTATCCAGACACCAGTTATTACGTTGAGCGTTCAGGCTCCGGTCAGTTTCGTTGGGTATCCAGACTCGGGTTATTACGTTGATCGTTCAGTCTATGGTCAGTTTCGTTGAGTATCCAGACTCCAGTTATTACGTTGAGCGTTCAGGCTCCGGTCAGTTTCGTTGGGTATCTAGACACCGGTTATTACGTTGAGCGTTCAGGGTGCGGTCATTTTTGTTGAGTATCCAGACTCCGGTTATTACGTTGAGCGTTCAGGCTCCGGTCATTTTCGTTGAGTATCTAGACTCCTGTCATTATGTTGAGCGTTCAGGCTCCAATCATTTTCATTGAGTATACATACTCTAGTCAATACGTTAAGATTTTCGGCTCTGGACATTTTTGTTGAGTATCCAGACTCCGGTCATTATATTGAGCGTTCAGGATCCAGTCATTTTCGTTGAGTATCATAACTCCATTTATTACGTTGAGCGTTCAGGATCCGGTCAGTTTCGTTGAGTATCTAGACTCCAGTTATTACGTTGAGCGTTCAGGCTCCGGTCGGTTTCGTTGGGTATCCAGACTCCGGTTATTACGTTGAGCGTTCAGGCTCCGGTCATTTTCGTTGAGTATCCAGACTCTAGTTATTACGCTGAGCGTTCAGGCTCCAGTCAGTTTCGTTGAGTATCCAGATTCCGGTTATTAGGTTGAGCGTTCAGGCTCCAGTCAGTTTCGTAGGGTATCCGGACTCCGGTTATTACGCTGAGCGTGCAGGCTCCGGTCAGTTTCGTTGAGTATCCAGATTCCGGTTATTAGGTTGAACGTTCAGGCTCCGGTCAGTTTCGTTGGGTATCCAGACTCCGGTTATTAAGTTGATCGTTCAGTCTCCGGTCCGTTTCGTTGAGTATCCAGACTCCAGTTATTACGTTGAGCGTTCAGGCTCCGGTCAGTTTCGTTGGGTATCCAGACTCCGGTTATTACGTTGATCGTTCAATCTATGGTCAGTTTCGTTGAGTATCCAGACTCCGGTTATTACGTTGAGCGTTCAGGCTCCGGTCAGTTTCGTTGGGTATCTAGACACCGGTTATTACGTTGAGCGTTCAGGGTGCGGTCATTTTTGTTTAGTATCCAGACTCCGGTTATTACGTTGAGCGTTCAGGCTCCGGTCATTTTTGTTGAGTATCTAGACTCCTGTCATTATGTTGAGCGTTCAGGCTCCAATCATTTTCATTGAGTATACATACTCTAGTTAATACGTTAAGATTTCAGGCTCTGGTCATTTTTGTTGAGTATCCAGAATCTGGTCATTATATTGAGCGTTCAGGATCCAATCATTTTCGTTGAGTATCATAACTCCATTTATTACGTTGAACGTTCAGGATCCGGTCAGTTTCGTTGAGTATCCAGACTCCAGTTATTACGTTGAGCGTTCAGGCTCCGGTCAGTTTCGTTGGGTATCCAGACTCCGGTTATTACGTTGAGCGTTCAGGCTCCGGTCATTTTCGTTGAGTATCCAGACTCTAGTTATTACGCTGAGCGTTCAGGCTCCGGTCAGTTTCGTTGAGTATCCATATTCCGGTTATTAGGTTGAGCGTTCAGGCTCCAGTCAGTTTCGTAGGGTATCCAAACTCCGGTTATTACATTGAACGTTCAGGCTCCGTTCAGTTTCGTTGAGTATCCAGACACCAGTTATTACGTTGAGCGTTGAGGCTCCGGTCAGTTTCGTTGGGTATCTAGACTTCGGTTATTACGTTGATCGTTCAGTCTCTGGTCAGCTTCGTTGATTATCCAGACTCCGGTTATTACGTTGAGTGTTCAGGCTCCGGTCAGTTTCGGTTGGTATCTGTCGCTACTCGAAAAATACGCGCAACGACGGGGAAGGCGAAAAGAAAAAGGACAGAAGAGTCGCCACCGAACTTTATTTATCCCATGAGGGGAAAGGAAAATATCGAGAAAACCTTAAGAAAGAAATGGATAAGATGGTCTCGCGACCAAGAACGGGTTCAGAAGCCGGTTATGCGAAGGGAAGGTATTAGCACCCCTCGCATCTATCGTACTCGATGGGAACCATTTGTTTGTCAACGTGTGAATTATTTGCTAAAAGATTATGCTATAAAAGAGTGTTCCAAAAGACACAGAAAAGGGTTTAGAAACGGGGAAAGAAAGGTAACGGGGGGGAGAAGGGAAAAGACGGACTCGGTAGGACTTCGCGGTCCTAGGCCTACGTATTCTCAATGGATATGAGAAAATCAGAGTCGACGTAGTTCGGGAAACTACGGGTGATAGGGGGGATTGTGCTCGGCAAGGATTGTGGCCCTTGTCCCTACGTATCTTTACTTGAAAAATTAAAGAATCAGAGCGGCCGTAGTTCGGCCTTACGATTTGTTGATGTTTTTATGGATGATGCTATCGTACGCATTCTAGCAGTTAGGTGTATTGTTGCTCTCTCGTTGGAGACTTAGGCATTACCTGTTTGCGGTAGAACGGACGTATCATATCCTTTTCGAAAGATAGGTTTTCTCCATGCGAGGCAAGATGTCACATTTGATTTGTTGAATTGTTTTTTAGGGGGCGAGATAGGTCCTCGGATAGTAACCCCTACGGGTAGTACCCAATTCTTTATCTCAAAGTTTTTGTTATAAAAGGGTGTGGCGAACATTACGTCTTCATATTGAAAGACGAGTATCAAAACCACACACACTACAGTGAGCGTCTCGACACTCGGAGAGGAAGAAGTATACACTTAATCCTCTCTCTTTAGTTCAATACAAGGAGAACTTCATTCTCTTTTTAAAGTGTTTTTTTGTTTTGAATGGTAAGTGCTTTTGCGACAGAGAACCCTACGGTAAATGTCAGCACTCGGGATAGGAGAAGGCCTACGCCTAACCACTCCACGACCATTCAAGTTTTTGTTACGAAAGGAAGTTTAAAAATGCGCTCGGTACGGAACCGATGTTTTTAGGTGACAAAGGTTGCGGGAGGAATTTGTGGGAAGATAGGTGGCGGATAAAGTCACGTCTTCGTATTGAAAGACGAGTATCGAGACCACCCACACTACAATGAATATCCCAACACTCGGAGAGGAAGGAGTCTACACTCAATCCCCTCTCTTTAGTTCAATACAAAGGGAATCGATTTATTTATTGTAAGTGTTTTGAAAATGCACTCGGTACGGGGCCGAGGTTTTTTAGGAGAAAAAGGTGTGGATGAAAACATCTTCGTATTGAAAGACGAGTGTCAAAACCACCCACACTACAGTGAGCATCTCAACACTCGGAGAGGAAGAAGTCTACACTCAATCCTCTCTCTTTAATTCAATACAAAGTGAACTTTATCGTTTTGTAAAATATGGTGAGTTGGTTTAACCATTACTTGAGAAAATCCGCTTGCCGTTGGGTCAAGGGTTTTAGTTGCTTAAAAAGGTTTGAGGTGAAGCGAGCAAGGTCAATGGCGGACGCACAAGGCGGCCGACTTACAAGGGTTAAAAATGGCTCGATAAAATTGAGAGTTTGCTTTTGAAAATGGTTTTTGGAATCAGAAGTCACCAAGGACAATAGCAACATTCCTACTAAAATCATACAACATATGGGATTAGTCGGCTAAAAAAAATCGAGACATGTAATAACTCGAAAACAGTGGGGTAACACGGGTGGCCGTGTTGTATGACACGGCCCGTGTCATAGGGCACGGTTTACCATCAGAAGCTTCTTCTATTGCGAAAACAAAAGCCGGCCTGTCGAGGCGTGAGATGACAATTCTCGGTGCATCATTCCAGAAGTTTACTTTGTACATCAAGGACAATGTAGCCAAAGCATCAGCCATCTGATTTTCTGCCCTTGGTACATGGTGAAACTCTACTCGGTCAAATAAAGGTAGCAACCTTCTGGCGTAATTCATATAAGGGATCAGATTAGGCTGGCGGGTCTCCCACTCTCCCTTGATCTGGTTTACCACCAAAGCTGAATCTCCATAGATATCAAGGTTCTTTATCCTTAAATCGATTGCTTCTTCGATACCCATGATATACGCTTCATATTCAGCCTAATTGTTGGTACATGGGAATGTTAGCCTTGCAGTTAATGGTATATGGGAACCACGGGGAGTCGTAATGATTGCCCCAATCCCGCTACCGTAGGAGTTAACAGCACCGTCAAAGATTAATTTCCACTGGGAACCTAACTCTGGACCTTCGTCTGGAAACGGCTCATCACAATCCTTCATCTTTAAATACATAATGTCCTCATCAGGAAAATCAAACTTCATTGGCTGGTAGTCATCGACTGGTTGCTCTGCGAGATATTCTGACAGGACACTACCTTTAATTGCTTTCTGAGGCACGTACTGGATGTCGTATTCTGTCAGAACCATCTGCCATCTAGCAATCCTTCCTGATAGTGCTTGCTTTTCGAATACGTACTTAATAGGATCCATCTTTGAAATTAACATGGTTGTATGGTTTAGCATATACTGTCTTAGGCGTTTGGCGGCCCAAGCGAGTACGCAACAAGTTTTCTCCAACATTGAGTATCTGGATTCACAGTCTGTGAACTTCTTACTCAAGTAGTAAATTGCATGCTCTTTTCTTCCAGTCTCGTCGTGCTGACCGAGAACACAACCCATGGAATTCTCAAGAACTGTTAAGTACATTATCAACGGTCTTCCAGCCACCGGAGGCATCAGTATTGGAGGTTCTTGTAGATACTCTTTTATCTTCTCAAACGCTCTCTGGCAATTCTCATTCCAGATAATTGCCTGATCCTTTTTCAATAGCTTAAACAATGGCTCACAAGTGGTTGTGAGGTGAGATATGAACCTTGCAATGTAGTTCAATCTACCTAAGAAACCACGAACCTCCTTTTCGGTCTTTGGCGCTGGCATTTCTTGAATCGCCTTGATCTTCACAGGATCGACCTCAATACCTTTCTCACTGACAACGAACCCCAACAGCTTTCCTGACCGTACGCCGAAAGTGCACTTATTCGGGTTCAACCTCAATTTGAACTTTCTCAACCTCTCAAACAACTTTAGAAGATTCACCAGGTGCTCCTCCTCCGTTTGGGATTTCGCAATCATATCATCGACATAGACCTCAATCTCATGATGAATCATATCGTGAAAGAGAGTGACCATTGCTCGCTGATAAGTTTCCCCGGCATTCTTCAACCCAAAAGGCATTACTTTATAATAAAACGTCCCCCAAGGTGTGATAAAAGTCGTCTTCTCCATGTCCTCCGGTGCCATCTTGATTTGGTTATATCCGGAGAAACCGTCCATGAAGGAAAACACTGAGTATTGTGCGGTGTTATCAACGAGAACATCAATATGGGGGAGCGGGAAATCATCTTTTGGGCTTGCTCTATTCAGGTCCCTATAGTCAACACACATCCTGACTTTTCCGTCCTTCTTAGGCACGGGCACGATGTTAGCGACCCAAGGAGGGTAGTTGGCCACAGCAAGAAATCCAGCATCTAGTTGCTTCTGGACTTCTTCCTTGATCTTCACTGCCATATCTGGCCTGGTTCTTCTCAGTTTCTGTTTGACAGGAGGACACTCTTCACGCAAAGGCAGGCGATGAACTACAATATCTGTGTCGAGTCCGGGCATATCTTCGTATGACCAAGCAAAGACATCCTTATACTCTTGGAGTAACTCAATCAATCTGTGCTTGATATCATTCTGCAGCGCAACCCCTACTCTGACCTCCTTTTTATCCTCTTCTGTTCCCAGGTTGACGACTTCAACTTCCTCCTGATGAGGCATGATGACCTTCTCCTCTTGTTTTAACAATCTGGCAAGCTCTTCAGGCAGGTCTTCATTTTCGTCAATCTCTCCTTCCGCTTGAAAGATCGGATTGTCAAATTCACACCGAGTCATAGACGAGTCTGAATCGGTGGTATCTGAAATGTGCAACCTGTAATGATGATGATTTCATGCTTAAATGATATGCAAACAAATAAACACAAACCACATTGCCATTTTATTGTTGTAAATAAAAATAAGAAAAACAAGGATCACAAATTTTTGAATGAAAAGACGCTTTTTGATTGATAATGATAAAAGGGTTGTTCACACACATAAAAGATAAGGCCCAACAAATAAAGACCATTATACCCCGGGCAGAGCACATGGCAATACATTAATCAAAACAAAACAATTACTCTTCATAAGTCGCAGTGATAACTTCTTCCATGGTCCAATTCTTCAAGCCTTGGCCGGGGACGCATGGCTGGATCCATGCATCCATGTCACAGTCACTATCTCCTTCTTCGTCAGATACGGTGTTGATCTCTTCGAACACCACCCCAATACTGGTGTATTGAACAGGTCCTTTGTAGCGAGGAGCGCTTGAAGAAGATGCGTATGGGCTGTACCCTAATCCGAACTTATCTTGTTTGATGGGGACGCTTATCACCTCCCCCCATCCTTTCGCTGATCCAGACTTCACCACAGCCTGGGCTTCCTTGTAGGATGACATAGCAACTTCTGGCGCCTTGGCTTCAACTGTTGCTTTCTCTTTGATTTGGACGGTCTCAAAGGCTTGGCACAGGGTTTCGTGAATTTCACCATCGACCTCCACATACTTGAATAAGGACAGATGGCTTACCATGATGTCTTCCTCTCCACAAACAGTCACAATGTTATCACCCACCATATACTTCAGCTTCTGGTGTAGGGTTGACGTCACCGCTCCTGCTGAGTGTATCCAAGGCCGACCCAAGAGACAGCTATATGCCGGCTGGATATCCATTATATATAAAACCTCATCAAAAATCTCATGACCGACTTGAATTGGCAAGGTTAGCTGTCCAAACACGGACCTTCTTGTCCCATCAAAAGCTCTGACCACCATATCGCTTGGCGTACATATTATCCCTCGAGTGTCTAGCTTCATGAGGGCTTTCTTGGGTAGCACATTTAATGACGACCCAGTGTCTACCAATACATGAGACAAGACGACACCTCTACATTCCATAGAGATATGCAGAGCCAAGTTATGATTCCTTCCTTTCGGTGTCAAATCACGGTCAGTGAATCCTAAACCATTCCCTGCATTGACATGGGCCACTATTCCTTCCAACTGATTGACGGGTATTTCTTGTGGCACATAAGCATTATCCAAGACTCTGAGCAAAGCGTTCCTATGAGCCTCCGAACATAACAACAACGACGAGATAGAAATTTTTGAAGGCGTCTGTTGTAGATGATCTACGATCTTATAGTCGCTCTTTCTTATTAGGCGCATGAACTCTTCTGCGTCTTTCAGCACGACTTCTTTTTCTCCAGCCTGAGAGCTTTCCTCCGCTACTACCTTCCCTTTACCTTTATCAGCTCTTTCTGCACTTACTTCGGGAGGTGTAAATATCCTCCCACTCCGAGTCATTCCCCCGGTTCCCACCAAGTTGTCAACTGAGTCCAATGGCAAGCTTTTTAATTCCTGCTTCTGTCCATTGCAGTAGACTTCCGCTCCATAGTTCCAAGGGATCGCCTTGGAGCTTTCATAAGGTATAGGCCCTGCCTTCGTAAAGATGATGGTAGGTCGCGCTGGCGGCGCAAAAATAGTGATTGTTTTGTAAGGGATAGAGATGGTGGCCACCTCATCCTCTTTCTTACTGACTATCTTCTCATTCTTTTTCTCACAGATCTTGTCAAACTGCAGAACACCTTCATTTATCATACACTGTATATAATTCTTCAGACTCTCACACCCTTCAGGATGGGCGGCACAATTTTCACAATCCTTGTCACACCCGGGAAACACCCCACCTTCTAACAACTTGCATTTTACAAAACTTAAAGGAGTCTTCAATTCTTCAACATCATATACCAGATCTAAATCCTCCCCTTCAACAACAGCATTTACTCTACCTGCTCCATGATTTAGCATAGGGTTCTGATCAACATTCGGCGCATCATGGTTGAAATTAATGGCTCTACTATAAACAAGGTCCTGTACCTTGTTCTTGAAGGCTTTGCAATTATCAATATGATGGCCGGGAGCGCCAGAGTGGAAGTCACACCTAGCGTTGGCGTCATACCCGGGTGGTGGTGAGCCATTTAGAGGGGCCATCATCCTTTTCTGGACCAATTGCAGTTGCAATAAGTGTTGTAGTAGTTGAGAGTAAGGCATTGGTGGTGCGTCAAAGTTCCTATCCACCATCCTTCTTCGGTCTTGATATGGTCTTGGCGCGTAAGTCTGTTGTTGTGGTTGTTGTCGTTGCTATTGTTGTTGTTGACGTGGTTGTTGCTGAGGCTGTACTGCCGGGATGGCAATACTAGCTACTTGTGGTTGTTGTTGATAGTACGGTCATGGGCGATACTGATTCTGATTCTGGTTCCAATTTTGATTCTTAAAACCTGATATTGCGTTTGTCTCATTCTCCTTTCTTTTAATACCGAAGTTCTTTCTTCCACCTCCAGATGAGGTCCCTTCTCCTGCTTGTATTTTACCCAATTTAATCCCATTTTCTACTCTCTCGCCTGTGATGATCAGATCTGAGAAACTTCCAGACATGTTGCTTATCAATTTCTCATAATACACACCAGGTAGTGTAGCTACAAACAAGTCGATGAGTTCTCTCTCCACCATTGGAGGTTAAACCCTCGCAGCCAACTCGCGCCATCTCTGGGCGTACTCCTTGAATCCTTCGTTGTTCCTTTGCGATAGGTTCTGTAACTGTACACGATTCGGTGCTAGGTCACTGTTATACTGGTAGTGTTTGACAAAAGCTTCTGCTAAATCCTTCCAACTTCTGATATGGACCGGCTCCAGTCCCATATACCATTCTAAAGATGGACCTGACAAGCTATCTTGAAAGAAGTGCATCAGCAACTTCTCATCATCGGAGTATGCAGACATTCTTCGGAAATAGGAGCGAAGATGCACCCTTGGACATGTTGTTCCTTTGTATTTATCGAAATCTGGCACTTTGAACTTTGGAGGAATCCTAAGTCCCGGAATCAATCCCAGATTGGACATGTCAAGACCCATAGTATTCTGGCCTTCAAAAATGCTCCTCATCTTTTCTTTGATTGCATCGAACCTTCTATTAGCGTCAGATTGTAATCCTGCCCCAAGGTCTCCCATGGAGAAGACGTCATCTTGGTTCCACTGAGGACCATTGTTAACTGGCACGGCGCCCGCCGCAATTGGGATGGGAATTCCATCTTGGTTCTCTCCACCCGGAATATTGACTACAGTTGGACCACCATTGGCCTGCGAAGTGCTACCATTAGCCGGAGGAGGAACAACAGTAGTTCCTCCATGCAGAACACCACTGCCATCCACTCGAGCTATTAGTGGTTGAACCAGCGTTCTCAATTGTTCCTGCCCATTGGCTACCCCTTGCATTGTTTCCATGAATTGCGTCATCTTTTCCCTAAACTCCTGCAGCTCTTGTTGTACTTGATCCATGACTCTTCGCTGGTTCCCTCTTGTGTTGTAAGAACGTTGAGAAGTCAGCTTGCTCTTTCTCTTTCCTTCTGAAATGGCAAGCGGTATGAGGTCGGGTTTCAGGGAATGCAAACATGATGCGTGGGTATATGCAATGCTCGAATGATGTTCAAGGGACTTTCAAGATTTATGATTATCAATGGTATTATGGAACTATAAATGAATAGTAAAGAATGCACAATTTAAGCCAAAAAGCAAACTTTCATTAATTTTGAGGGAAGATTCAATACAACTGATTGTTCAATAAGCTGCAAAATAAAAACTCATGCTACATGAGAATACTAAATGAATTAAAACTCTTTCTTCCGAAGACGCTCTTCAAGCTTTTTTGTCTCGAACAAGAATCTTCTAACCATTTTGTCGCAGAGCCGGATAAAGTGATGGATGGAAGGAGGAATATCATTTCCTTCCAAGTCTTGAATTGCACTTTCCAACCTCCATGGGATATCCCGGATCATAAGGTTGCAATGCTCCACTAGATTGTTATACCTAGCGCGGCACATATCTAGGGTCGGCTGGTAATAACGAAGAGAATCCTCATACGTATCCAAAAGTTCGTTGAGTTGAGCTTCCTTCTTCAACCATAGTGAACTATTCCTTTGCAGGGCCTCGAAACGGTCTTTCCACAAGGTGGCTGTTTCCTGAGCGGTCTTCAATTCTGAGCATTTGTTGTTCCATACATCAAAGGTGACATATGAAGCTCTCAATGCTTCTTCTTTCATTTGTCGCTCGCTTTCGGCTAGAATTAAGGCACCCCTCAACTCCTTTTCAAGGACATCAATATCGGCCTCAAGTTCCTCCCTTGTCTTCTTTTTTTCATCAGAGGCTAACTCGAAGAATCTCCATGCTTTATCACAAGAGGCCTTAGTTTCCTTTAGGCGTTGCCGGAGGGCTTTTACCGATGCATCAGCTCCTTCAAAACCTTCTTGATACCTGACCCTCAGATCTGCTTCTAGCTTCAGCTTCTTGCTACTCTCAGCCACTTTGTCTTGTTCGAACTCCACTTTCCTCTTATATTGGCCATTCTCCACTCCTGCTTGGTGAACCTCAGCCTGAAGGTCTTGATTTTCCTTTGTCAACCTTTCTATTAATAACTTTAGTTTCTCATACTCCTCCATGGATACATGAGTGGGAGCAGGAGGTTCTTCTCTCATGGATGGTTCGGAGGGAAATGGAAGCAACCTTTTGGCCACTCTAGCTTGCAACCATCGGTTGTAGGGCTCCTTAGCCACACAGTTCTTCGCCTTTAACTCTTTCCTCCCCTTCGTATGAACCTTGGCCCACGCTTTAACAATATTCCTGACAAACGCAGGATCGTCTGTTGTGGCTAGCAAAAAGAAACTCTGAACCTTCTCTGCTTCGGGCTCATCTTCCAGAGCATAGCCCAACTGACGCAACGCCATGACGGGGTTGTAGTTGATACAACCAGCCCTACTGATCAGAGGTACATTACCGAAATTCCCACAACTAAAGATGATATCCACGTCGTAATACTCATGAGAGTACCAAGCAATATCACTGGCCTCTAGAGACATAATGCGTTGAGACCATTTCAGTTTCTTCTTGTTTTCCACAAACGGCCCTTTCTTCGGCAGGTGGGAAGCATACCATTTGAACAGTAGATGAGAACAGCATTGGACCATTCCTGTCTTCTTTTCACTTCTCCAATGAATGGAGTGGTAAACATCAGCGAGGAGGGTAGGGATAGGATTCTTTTGCATGAAGAAAATGATAGCAGTGATGTCTATGAAATTGTCCACATTTGGAAAGAGGACAATCCCATAAATCATTAGAGCAACGACAATACCAAAACCTTCCCAATCCCCATTGGTCTTGTACTGATCGGCTTTATCTAGCAAAAACCTCAAAGGAAAGCCTTGAGTACCTCCCTTATTGGTTAGACCATTTTTAACCTCTTCCTCGGTCATACGGAGAGCGAGAGCAATGACAGAAGACTTTGGCTCTTCTTCTAGGCCGGTATAAATAGGTTGATCCTTGATCTTGATATTCAAAAGGTGAGAATATTCTTCAAGAGTAGGAGCCAACTGATAATCTTGAAAGGTGAAGCATCTGAGAGGCGCATCATAAAATTGAACCATAGCGAACAAAGCCCATGTATCGACCCCAGAATGGATAAGGTCAAGCAATTTCCCATATTTCCCTTGAAAGTTAATTTTCATAGCTTTTGGCACATCAATCAAAAGATCTTGGATTGGTCCCAACTTCGGTTCTCTGAACTTTAAGGAATTTGTACTTCTTTTCCTTTGATCATTCATCTTGTTCTTCAACACCTATGATAATCACAGTCTCTTAAGTCCCTTGATATGCAACAATGTTATAAAATGCAATGCTTTATGGATGCATATGAGAATGGAAACACATGGATCAAAGTCACAGATCCTGCAGGGTATTGTAACAAAATATCTCTCACCACGGGTGGGCAATCTATTGGTTTAGGAGGGCATCCCAAAAGGCTTTTAAACAAAGTCCCATGCACTAACCCTCAAAAGTTTTCCATCATAACGACTACTCGTAAGACGGTAATCCCTTCAAAAGGATGAACACAGAGTTATGTTTTAGTAACCTTTTGGAATAAGGTTCTACAAGAGGTCCTCAGAATCACGGAATCCCACGTCGGAAATAAAACGCCGTTACGACTACACGTAGGACATAATCTTTCCAACGAGGTCTCATCTGAGCGGTGGAATTCGATCCAACTCAACGAGTCCTACGTCTCGCAAATCAGAAAGAAACCACCTCCTAATCTTAGTGTATACTCGAAAGCTCGGGTAGAAACCTTTATCCTCACAAACCATCCCAATAAACCCAACAGGTTAGAAAGAAACACAATAATAAAATAAAATAAAACATAAAAGCAAATAAAGCACAAATGCAACAAACAAACTAGGTTTGGCTTGCTAGGTGTCCCCAGCAGAGTCGCCAGCTGTCGCTACTCGAAAAATACGCGCAACGACGGGGAAGGCGAAAAGAAAAAGGACAGAAGAGTCGCCACCGAACTTTATTTATCCCATGAGGGGAAAGGAAAATATCGAGAAAACCTTAAGAAAGAAATGGATAAGATGGTCTCGCGACCAAGAACGGGTTCGGAAGCCGGTTATGCGAAGGAAAGGTATTAGCACCCCTCGCATCCATCGTACTCGATGGGAACCATTTGTTTGTCGACGTGTGAATTATTTGCTAAAAGATTTTGCTATAAAAGAGTGTTCCAAAAGACACAGAAAAGGGTTTAGAAACGGGGAAAGAAAGGTAACGGGGGGGAGAAGGGAAAAGACGGACTCGGTAGGACTTCGCGGTCCTAGGCCTACGTATTCTCAATGGATATGAGAAAATCAGAGTCGACGTAGTTCGGGAAACTACGGGTGATAGGGGGGATTGTGCTCGGCAAGGATTGTGGCCCTTGTGCCTACGTATCTTTACTTGAAAAAGTAAAGAATCAGAGCAGCCGTAGTTCGGCCTTACGATTTGTTGATGTTTTTATGGATGATGCTATCGTACGCATTCTAGCAGTTAGGTGTATTGTTGCTCGCTCGTTGGAGACTTAGGCATTACCTGTTTGCGGTAGAACGGACGTATCATATCCTTTTCGAAAGATAGGTTTTCGCCATGCGAGGCAAGATGTCACATTTGATTTGTTGAATTGTTTTTTAGGGGGCGAGATAGGTCCTCGGATAGTAACCCCTACGGGTAGTACCCAATTCTTTATCTCAAAGTTTTTGTTATGAAAGGGTGTGGTGAACATTGGGTCTTCGTATTGAAAGACGAGTATCAAAACCACACACACTACAGTGAGCGTCTCGACACTCGGAGAGGAAGAAGTCTACACTTAATCCTCTCTCTTTAGTTCAATGCAAGGAGAACTTCATTCTCTTTTTAAAGTGTTTTTTGGTTTTGAATGGTAAGTGCTTTTGCGACAGAGAACCCTACGGTAAATGTCAGCACTTGGGATAGGAGAAGGCCTACGCCTAACCACTCCACGACCATTCAAGTTTTTGTTACAAAAGGAAGTTTAAAAATGCGCTCGGTACGGAACCGAGGTTTTTAGGTGACAAAGGTTGCGGGAAGAATTTGTCGGAAGATAGGTGGCGGATAAAGTCACGTCTTCGTATTGAAAGACGAGTATCGAGACCACCCACACTACAGTGAATATCCCAACACTCGGAGAGGAAGGAGTCTACACTCAATCCTCTCTCTTTAGTTCAATACAAAGGGAATCGATTTATTTATTGTAAGTGTTTTGAAAATGCACTCGATACGGGGCCGAGGTTTTTTAGGAGAAAAAGGTGTGGATGAAAACATCTTCGTATTGAAAGACGAGTGTCAAAACCACCCACACTACAGTGAGCATCTCAACACTCGGAGAGGAAGAAGTCTACACTCAATCCTCTCTCTTTAATTCAATACAAAGTGAACTTTATCGTTTTGTTAAATATGGTGAGTTGGTTTAACCATTACTTGAGAAAATCCGCTTGACGTTGGGTCAAGGGTTTTAGTTGCTTAAAAAGGTTTGAGGTGAAGCGAGCAAGGTCGATGGCGGACGCACAAGGCGGCCGACTTACAAGGGTTAAAAATGGCTCGATAAAATCGAGAGTTTGCTGTTGAAAATGGTTTTTGGAATCAGAAGTCACCAAGGACAATAGCAACATTCCTACTAAAATCATACAACATATGGGATTAGTCGGCTAAAAAAAAATCGAGACATGCAATAAGTCGAAAACAGTGGGGTAACACGGGTGGCCGTGTTGTATGACACGGCCCGTGTCATAGGGTACCTGCAATGTGAGTTTTTAGGGCATGATAGAGGTGCAACACGGGTGGCCGTGTTGTGTGACACGACCCGTGTTGTAGAGTCTGGGTGAAAAATGATGTTTTAGGGCAAACAGAAGTGCAACACGGGTGGCCGTGTTGTGTGACACGGCCTGTGTTGTGAAGCCTGGGGTTTTTGGATGTTGAAACCTCAAATAGAAGTGCAACACGGGTGGCCGTGTTGTGTGACACAGCCCGTGTTGGGCGACACGGGTGGCCATGTTGTGTGACACGGCCCGTGTCAGGCTACCAGAGTGAAAAACCTAACTTTTTCTATGTTTTTCTTTCGTTTTTGTGGTTTCTTAAGAAAGGTTCCTTGGTCCCATAGGACCTTACATGATGCATACAATACAACAACACATAAAAGAGTAAACGGAATGAATGTAAAAAGCAAAAATATAAAGAGAGAAAGGTTGGAGGAAATGGATACCCAAGAGCTTTCTATCCTTCTTGCAAGTCCTCCATGGTCTTGGTTGAAAGTACTTCACTCCTCTTCACTCTATGTTGTGAAGGTTTTGTTTCTCAATGATCCTCTTGGTTCTATATCACTCTCTTTTTCTGGTTTGCAAAGCTTCCTATTTTTCTGGTTTTGCAAAATGTGTGTTGCTCTCACTATTTTCTGTTTTTTCTCTTCTCTCTTGCTCTCTCAATCTTGTGTATGTGAATGATAGTTGAAATGTGTTTGCAGCCCCCTCTCCTCTCTTATCTCAGCACATTAGGGTTTACTCTTCCTTCAAGACTTCAAATCCTTACTTAGAAATGTCCAAGGCAACTTTCTTCATGTCACTCTCTTTCTTTCCACTTCCATGTATGTTGCTATGCTGTATTTTCTGCACTATTGTTAGGCCTATTTGCTGCAGCACCTTGTGCCTTGCACCCATTTTGTTTGTTTGTGTTTGGACAGCTCCTCTTGGTCAATGCCACCAACTCTTGACAGCATTTTGAAAATTCTGATATGTAGAAGCATTGTCACATGTTATTCCTTTGGTCTTGTGACATGTGATTTTGTGACATGAAGAAATTTGTCACCTCTTGCATGGGACTGTTTTGCCATGATTAAACATGCATACTCTTGGTCCTAAAACATTCCAATGTTGATTTAATCCTTGCATGTTTCTTGGATGTTTGTAAGCATAATGTAGACTTGGTGTGGCATTACCATAACATGAATTTGACTAGAGGCTTGAATGAAGTATTAGAAATAAATTAATTTCTAAACATTACTTAGAGTTGAAAATCTTGCAACAAATGGCATTCTTGTAATGTCACAAAACTTCTCTTTATAATATTCTTGCCTTTAATCTTGAATTCATGATGGATTTCCTTTATGTCATTGAATTTGAAAGAAATGAAGAAATGAGTCAAGCCTTGAAAGAGGGCAAATTTTGGGGTGCAACAGTATCCAGCCACCGGTTATTACGTTGATCGTTCAGGGTCAGGTCATTTTTGTTGAGTATCTAGACTCCGATTATTACGTTGAGCGTTCAGGCTCCGGTCAGTTTAGTTTAGTATCCAAACTCTGGTTATTAAGTTGAGCGTTCAGGCTCTGGTCATTTTCGTTGAGTATCCAGACTCTGGTTATTAAGTTGAGCGTTCAGGCTCTGGTCAATTTTATTGAGTATCCAGATTCTAGTTATTACGTTGAGCGTTCAGGCTCCGGTCAGTTTCATTGGGTTTCAAGACACTGGTTATTACATTGAGCGTTCAGGCTGAGGTCAGTTTCATTGAGTATCCAGACTCCGGTTATTACGTTGATCGTTCAGTCTCCGATCAGTTTCGTTGAGTATCCAGACTCCAGTTATTACGTTGAACGTTCTGGATCCAGTCAGTTTCGTTGGGTATCCAAACTCCGGTTATTACGTTGAGCATTCAGGCTCCGGTCATTTTCGTTGAATATCCAGACTCTAGTTATTACGCTGAGAGTCCAGGCTCTGGTCAGTTTCGTTGAGTATCCAGATTCCGGTTATTACGTTGAGCGTTCAGGCTCCAGTCAGTTTCGTTGGGTATCCAGACTCCGGTTATTACGTTGAGCATTCAGGCTCGGGTCAGTTTCCTTGGGTATCCAGACTCCGGTTATTACGTTGAGCGTTCAGGCTCCAGTCATTTTCCTTTAGTATCCAGACTCCTATTATTACGTTGAGCGTTCAGGCTCCGATCATTTTTGTTGAGTATCTAGACTCTGGTTATTAAGTTGAGCATCAGGTTCCGATCATTTTCGTTGAGTATCTAGACTCCGGTTATTACTTTGAGGGTTCAGACTCCGGTCATTTTCGTTGAGTATCTAGACTCCTGTCATTACGTTTAGCGTTCAGGCTCCAATCATTTTCGTTGAGTATACATACTCTGGTCAATACGTTGAGATTTTAGGCTCCGGTCATTTTCGTTGAGTATCCAGACTCCGGTCATTACATTGAGCGTTCAGGATCCAGTCATTTTCGTTGAGTATCATAACTCCTTTTAATATGTTGAGCGTTCAGGATCCGGTCAGTTTTGTTGAGTATCCAGACTCCAGTTATTACGTTGAACGTTCAGGCTCCGGTGAGTTTCTTTGGGTATCCAGACTCCGGTTATTACGTTGAGCGTTCAGGCTCCGGTCATTTTCATTGAGTATCCAGACTCTAGTTATTACGCTGAGCGTTCAGGCTCCGGTCAGTTTCGTTGAGTATCCAGATTCCGGTTATTAGGTTGAGCGTTCAGGCTCTAGTCAGTTTCGTAGGGTATCCAGACTCCGGTTAATATGTTGAGCGTTCAGGCTCGGTTCAGTTTCGTTGAGTATCCAGACACCAGTTATTACGTTGAGCGTTTAGGCTCCGGTCAGTTTCGTTGGGTATCCAGACTCCGGTTATTACGTTGATCGTTCAGTCTCTGGTCAGTTTCGTTGGTTATCCAGACAAAGGTTATTACGTTGAGTGTTCAGGCTCCGGTCAGTTTCGTTGGGTATCAAGCCACCGGTTATTACGTTGAGCGTTCAGGGTCCGGTCATTTTTATTGAGTATCCAGACTCCGGTTATTACGTTGAGTGTTCTGGCTCCGGTCAGTTTAGTTTAGTATCTAAACTCTGGTTATTAAGTTGAGCGTTCAGGCTCCGGTCATTTTCGTTGAGTATCCAGACTCTGGTTATTAAGTTGAGCGTGCAGGCTCCGGTCAGTTTCGTTGAGTATCCAGATTCTGGTTATTACGTTGAGCGTCAGGCTCCGGTCAGATTCATTGGGTATCAAGACACCGGTTATTACGTTGAGCGTTCAGGCTCAGGTCAGTTTCATTGGGTATCCAGACTCCGGTTATTACGTTGATCGTTCAGTCTCCGGTCAGTTTCGTTGAGTATCCAGACTCCAGTTATTACGTTGAACATTCTAGCTCCAGTCAGTTGCGTTGGGTATCCAAACTCCGGTTACTACGTTGAGCTTTCAGGCTTCGGTCATTTTCGTTGAGTATCCAGACTCTAGTTATTACGCTGAGCGTTCAGGCTCTGGTCAGTTTCGTTGAGTATCCAGATTCCGGTTATTACGTTGAGCGTTCAGGCTCTAGTCAGTTTCGTTGGGTATCCAGACTCCGGTTATTACGTTGAGCGTTCAGGCTCGGGTCTGTTTCCTTGGGTATCCAGACTCCGGTTATTACGTTGAGCGTTCAAGCTCCAGTCATTTTTCTTTAGTATCCAGACTCCTATTATTACGTTGAGCGTTCAGGCTCCGGTCATTTTTGTTGAGTATCTAAACTCTGGTTATTAAGTTGAGCGTCAGGCTCCGATCATATTCGTTGAGTATCCAGACTCCGGTTATTAAGTTGAGCGTTCAGGCTCCGGTCATTTTTGTTGAGTATCTAGACTCCGGTTATTACGTTGAGGGTTCAGACTTCGGTCATTTTTGTTGAGTATCTAAACTCCTATCATTACATTGAGTGTTCAGGCTCCGATCATTTTCGTTGAGTATACATACTCTGGTCAATACGTTGAGATTTCAGGCTCCGGTTATTTTCGTTCTGTATCCAGACTCCGGTCATTACATTGAGCGTTTAGGATCCATTCATTTTCGTTGAGTATCATAACTCCATTTATTACGTTGAGCGTTCAGGATCCGGTCAGTTTCGTTGAGTATCCAGACTCCAGTTATTACTTTAAGCGTTTAGGCTCCGGTCAGTTTCATTGGGTATCCAGACTCCGGTTATTACGTTGAGCGTTTAGGCTCCGGTCATTTTCGTTGAGTATCCAGACTCTAGTTATTACACTGAGCGTTCAGGCTCCGGTCAGTTTCGTTGAGTATCCAGATTCCGGTTATTAGGTTGAGCGTTCAGGCTCCAGTCAGTTTCATAGGGTATCCAGACTCTGGTTATTACGTTGAGCGTTCAGGCTCCAGTCAGTTTCGTTGAGTATCCAGACACCAGTTATTACGTTGAGCGTTCAGGCTCCGGTCAGTTTCTTTGGGTATCCAAGCTCCGGTTATTACGTTGATCGTTCAGTCTCTAGTCAGTTTCGTTAAGTATCCAGACTCCGGTTATCACGTTGAGCGTTCAGGCTCCGGTCAGTTTCGTTGGGTATCCAGACACCGGTTATTACGTTGAGCGTTCAGGGTCCGGTCATTTTTGTTGAATATCCAGACTCCGGTTATTACGTTGAGCGTTCAGGCTCCAGTCAGTTTAGTTTAGTATCCAAACTCTGGTTATTAAGTTGAGCGTTCAGGCTCGAGTCATTTTCGTTAAGTATCCTGACTCTGGTTATTACGTTGAGCGTTCTGGCTCCGGTCAGTTTCGTTGAGTATCCAGATTCTGGTTTTTACGTTGAGCGTTCAGGCTCCGGTCAGTTTCATTGGGTATCAAGACACCGGTTATTACGTTGAGCGTTCAGGCTCAGGTCAGTTTCATTGGGTATCCAGACTCCGGTTATTACGTTGATCGTTCAGTCTCCGGTCAGTTTCGTTGAGTATCTAGACTCTAGTTATTACATTGAACGTTCTGGCTCCAGTCAGTTTCGTTGGGTATCCAAACTCCGGTTATTACGTTGAGCGTTCATGCTCCGGTCATTTTCGTTGAGTATCCAGACTCTAGTTATTACGCTGCGCATTCAGGCTCCAGTCAGTTTCGTTGAGTATCCAGATTCCGGTTATTACGTTGAGCGTTCAGGCTCCAGTCAGTTGTGTTGGGTATCCAGACTCCGGTTATTACGTTGAGCGTTCAGGCTCTGGTCAGTTTCCTTGGGTATCCAGACTCCGGTTATTACGTTGAGCGTTTAGGCTCTAGTCATTTTCCTTTAGTATCCAGACTCCTGTTTTTACGTGGAGCGTTCAGGCTCCGATCATTTTTGTTGAGTATCCAGACTCCGGTTATTAAGTTGAGCGTCAGGCTCCGATCATTTTCGTTGAGTATCCAGACTCCGGTTATTAAGTTGAGCGTTCAGGCTCCAGTTATTTTCGTTGAGTATCTAGACTCCGGTTATTACGTTGAGGGTTCAGACTCCGGTCATTTTCGTTGAGTATCTAGACTCCTGTCATTACGTTGAGCGTTCAGGCTCCGATCATTTTTGTTGAGTATACATACTCTGGTCATTACGTTGAGATTTCAAGCTCCGGTCATTTTCGTTGAGTATCCAGACTCCGGTCATTAGATTGAGCGTTTTGGATCCAATCATTTTCGTTGAGTATCATAACTCCATTTATTACGTTGAGCGTTCAGGATCTGGTCAGTTTCGTTGAGTATCCAGACTCCAGTTATTACGTTAAGCGTTTAGGCTCCGGTCATTTTCATTGGGTATCCAGAGTCCGGTTATTATGTTGAGCGTTTAGGCTCCGGTCATTTTCGTTGAGTATCCAGACTCTAGTTATTACGCTGAGCGTTCAGGCTCCGGTCAGTTTCGTTGAGTATCCAGATTCCGGTTATTAGCTTGAGCGTTCAGGCTCCAGTCAGTTTCGTAGGGTATCCAGACTCTGGTTATTACGTTGAGCGTTCAGGCTCCAGTCAGTTTCGTTGAGTATCCAGACACCAGTTATTACGTTGAGCGTTCAGGCTCCGGTCAGTTTCGTTGGGTATCCAGACTCCGGTTATTACGTTGATCGTTCAGTCTTTAGTCAGTTTCGTTAAGTATCCAGACTCTGGTTATCACGTTGAGCGTTCAGGCTCCAGTCAGTTTTGTTGGGTATCCAGACACCGGTTATTACGTTGAGCGTTCAGGGTCCGGTCATTTTTGTTGAGTATCCAGACTCTGGTTATTACGTTGAGCGTTCAGGCTCCAGTCAGTTTAGTTTAGTATCCAAACTCTGGTTATTAAGTTGAGCGTTCAGGCTCGGGTCATTTTCGTTGAGTATCCAGACTCTGGTTATTACGTTGAGCGTTCAGGCTCGGGTCAGTTTCGTTGAGTATCCAGATTCAGGTTTTTACGTTAAGCGTTCAGGCTCCGGTCAGTTTCATTGGGTATCAAGACACCGGGTATTGCGTTGAGCGTTCAGGCTCAGGTCAGTTTCATTGGGTATCCAGACTCCCGTTATTACGTTGATCGTTAAGTCTCCGGTCAGGTTCGTTGAGTATCCAGACTCCAGTTATTATGTTGAGCGTTCAGGCTCCGGTCATTTTCGTTGAGTATCCAGACTCTAGTTATTACGCTGCGCGTTCAGGCTCCGGTCAGTTTCGTTGAGTATCCAGATTCCGGTTATTACGTTGAGCGTTCAGGCTCCAGTCAGTTGCGTTGGGTATCTAGACTCCGGTTATTACGTTGAGCGTTCAGGCTCTGGTCAATTTCCTTGGGTATCCAGACTCCGGTTATTACGTTGAGCGTTTAGGCTCCAGTCAGTTTCCTTTAGTATCCAGACTCCTGTTATTACGTGGAGCGTTCAGGCTCCGGTCATTTTTGTTGAGTATCCAAACTCCGGTTATTAAGTTTAGCGTCAGGCTCCGATCATTTTCGTTGAGAATCCAGACTCCGGTTATTAAGTTGAGCGTTCAAGCTCCAGTTATTTTCGTTGAGTATCTAGACTCCGGTTATTACGTTGAGGGTTCAGACTCCGGTCATTTTCTTCGAGTATCCAGACTCTAGTTAATACGCTGAGCGTTCAGTCTCCGGTCAGTTTCGTTGAGTATCCAGATTCCGGTTATTAGCTTTAGCGTTTAGGCTCCAGTCAGTTTCGTAGGGTATCCAGATTCTGGTTATTACGTTGAGCGTTCAGGCTCCAGTCAGTTTCGTTGAGTATCCAGACACCAGTTATTACGTTGAGCGTTCAGGCTCCGGTCAGTTTCGTTGGGTATCCAGACTCCGGTTATTACGTTGATCGTTCAGTCTTTAGTCAGTTTCGTTAAGTATCCAGACTCCGGTTATCACGTTGAGCGTTCAGGCTCCGGTCAGTTTTGTTGGGTATCCAGACACCGGTTATTATGTTGAGCGTTCAGGGTCCGGTCATTTTTGTTGAGTATCCAGA
>OZ012736.1:227513808-227563503 GCA_963859935.3 Lathyrus sativus
TGGATACCCAACGAAACTGACCGGAGCGTGAGTGCTCAACGTAATAACAGAAGTATGGATACTCAACGAAACAGACCGGAGCCTGAACGCTCAACGTAATAACCGGAGTCTGGATACCCAACAAAACTGAATGGAGCCTGAACGCTCAACTTAATAAATGGAGTCTAGATACTCAACGAAACTGACCGGAGCCTGAACGCTCAACATAATAACCGGAGTCTTGATACTCAACGAAAATTATCAGACCCCGAACGCTCAACGTAATAACCGGAGTCTGGAAACTCAAAGAAAATGACCGGAGCCCGAACGCTCAACTTAATAACTGGAGTTTGGATACTCAACGAAACTGACCGGAGCCTGAATGCTCAACGTAATAACCGGAGTCTGGATACCCAACAAAACTGAATGGAGCCTGAACGCTCAACTTAATAACCGGATTCTGGATACTCAACGAAACTGACCAGAGCCTGAACGCTCAACGTAATAACCGGAGTCTGGATACTCAACGAAAATGACCGGAGCCCGAATGCTTAACGTAATAACTGAAGTCTGGATACTCAATGAAAATGACCAGAGCATGAATGCTCAACTTAATAACTGGAGTTTGGATACTCAACGAAACTGACCGGAGCCTGAACACTCAACGTAATAACCGGAGTCTGGATACTCAACAAAAATGACCGGAGCCTTAACGCACAACGTAATAACCGGAGTCTGGATACCCAACGAAACTAACCGGAGCGTGAGTGCTCAACGTAATAACAGGAGTATGGATACTCAACGAAACAGACCGGAGCCTGAACGCTCAACGTAATAACCGGAGTCTGGATACCCAACAAAACTGAATGGAGCCTGAACGCTCAACTTAATAAATGGAGTCTGGATACTCAACGAAACTGACCGGAGCCTGAACGCTCAACATAATAACCGGAGTCTTGATACTCAACGAAAATTATCAGACCCCGAACGCTCAACGTAATAACCGGAGTCTGGAAACTCAAAGAAAATGACCGGAGCATGACCGCTCAACTTAATAACCGGAGTTTGGATACTCAACGAAATTGACCGGAGCCTGAACGCTCAACGTAATAACCGGAGTCTGGATACTCAACAAAAATTACCAGAGCCTTAATGCTCAACGTAATAACCAGAGTATGGATACCCAACGAAACTAACCAGAGCCTGAACGCTCAACGTAATAACTAGAGTCTAGATACTCAACGAAACTGGCCGGAGCCTGAATGATCAACATAATGACCAGAGCCTGAACACTCAACGTAATAACCAGAGTCTGGACACTCAACGAAAATTGACCGGAGCTTGAACGCTCAACTTAATAAATGAAGTCTGGAAAACCAAAGAAACTGACCGGAGCGTGAACGCTCAACGTAATAACCGGAGTCTGGATACTTAACGAAACTGATCGGAGCCTGAATGCTCAACGTAATAACTGGAGTCTGGATACCCAACGAAACTGACCGGAGCCTGAATGTTTAACTTAATAACCGAAGTATGGATACTCAACGAAACAGACCGGAGCCTGAACGCTCAATGTAATGACCAGATTCTGGATACACAACGAAAATGACCGGAGCCCCAACGCTCAACGTAATAACCGGAGTCTGGATACTCAAACAAAATGACCAGAGCCTGAATGCTCAAATTAATAAACGGAGTTTGGATACTCAACGAAACTGACCGGAACCTGAACGCTCAACGTAATAATTGGAGTCTGGATACTCATAAAAACTGAATGGAGCCTAAACGCTCAAATTAATAACCGGAGTCTGGATACTCAACGAAACTGACCGGAGCCTGAACGCTCAACGTAATAACCGGAGTCTGGATACCCAACGAAACTGACCGGAGCGTGAGTGCTCAACGTAATAACAGAAGTATGGATACTCAACGAAACAGACCGGAGCCTGAACGCTCAACGTAATAACCGGAGTCTGGATACCCAACAAAACTGAATGGAGCCTGAACGCTCAACTTAATAAATGGAGTCTGGATACTCAACGAAACTGACCGGAGCCTGAACGCTCAACATAATAACCGGAGTCTTGATACTCAACGAAAATTATCAGACCCCGAACGCTCAACGTAATAACCGGAGTCTGGAAACTCAAAGAAAATGACCGGAGCCCGAACGCTCAACTTAATAACTGGAGTTTGGATACTCAACGAAACTGACCGGAGCCTGAATGCTCAACGTAATAACCGGAGTCTGGATACCCAACAAAACTGAATGGAGCCTGAACGCTCAACTTAATAACCGGATTCTGGATACTCAACGAAACTGACCAGAGCCTGAACGCTCAACGTAATAACCGGAGTCTGGATACTCAACGAAAATGACCGGAGCCCGAATGCTTAACGTAATAACTGAAGTCTGGATACTCAATGAAAATGACCAGAGCATGAATGCTCAACTTAATAACTGGAGTTTGGATACTCAACGAAACTGACCGGAGCCTGAACACTCAACGTAATAACCGGAGTCTGGATACTCAACAAAAATGACCGGAGCCTTAACGCACAACGTAATAACCGGAGTCTGGATACCCAACGAAACTAACCGGAGCGTGAGTGCTCAACGTAATAACAGGAGTATGGATACTCAACGAAACAGACCGGAGCCTGAACGCTCAACGTAATAACCGGAGTCTGGATACCCAACAAAACTGAATGGAGCCTGAACGCTCAACTTAATAAATGGAGTCTGGATACTCAACGAAACTGACCGGAGCCTGAACGCTCAACATAATAACCGGAGTCTTGATACTCAACGAAAATTATCAGACCCCGAACGCTCAACGTAATAACCGGAGTCTGGAAACTCAAAGAAAATGACCGGAGCATGACCGCTCAACTTAATAACCGGAGTTTGGATACTCAACGAAATTGACCGGAGCCTGAACGCTCAACGTAATAACCGGAGTCTGGATACTCAACAAAAATTACCAGAGCCTTAATGCTCAACGTAATAACCAGAGTATGGATACCCAACGAAACTAACCAGAGCCTGAACGCTCAACGTAATAACTAGAGTCTAGATACTCAACGAAACTGGCCGGAGCCTGAATGATCAACATAATGACCAGAGCCTGAACACTCAACGTAATAACCAGAGTCTGGACACTCAACGAAAATTGACCGGAGCTTGAACGCTCAACTTAATAAATGAAGTCTGGAAAACCAAAGAAACTGACCGGAGCGTGAACGCTCAACGTAATAACCGGAGTCTGGATACTTAACGAAACTGATCGGAGCCTGAATGCTCAACGTAATAACTGGAGTCTGGATACCCAACGAAACTGACCGGAGCCTGAATGTTTAACTTAATAACCGAAGTATGGATACTCAACGAAACAGACCGGAGCCTGAACGCTCAATGTAATGACCAGATTCTGGATACACAACGAAAATGACCGGAGCCCCAACGCTCAACGTAATAACCGGAGTCTGGATACTCAAACAAAATGACCAGAGCCTGAATGCTCAAATTAATAAACGGAGTTTGGATACTCAACGAAACTGACCGGAACCTGAACGCTCAACGTAATAATTGGAGTCTGGATACTCATAAAAACTGAATGGAGCCTAAACGCTCAAATTAATAACCGGAGTCTGGATACTCAACGAAACTGACCGGAGCCTGAACGCTCAACGTAATAACCGGAGTCTGGATACCCAACGAAACTGACCGGAGCGTGAGTGCTCAACGTAATAACAGAAGTATGGATACTCAACGAAACAGACCGGAGCCTGAACGCTCAACGTAATAACCGGAGTCTGGATACCCAACAAAACTGAATGGAGCCTGAACGCTCAACTTAATAAATGGAGTCTGGATACTCAACGAAACTGACCGGAGCCTGAACGCTCAACATAATAACCGGAGTCTTGATACTCAACGAAAATTATCAGACCCCGAACGCTCAACGTAATAACCGGAGTCTGGAAACTCAAAGAAAATGACCGGAGCCCGAACGCTCAACTTAATAACTGGAGTTTGGATACTCAACGAAACTGACCGGAGCCTGAATGCTCAACGTAATAACCGGAGTCTGGATACCCAACAAAACTGAATGGAGCCTGAACGCTCAACTTAATAACCGGATTCTGGATACTCAACGAAACTGACCAGAGCCTGAACGCTCAACGTAATAACCGGAGTCTGGATACTCAACGAAAATGACCGGAGCCCGAATGCTTAACGTAATAACTGAAGTCTGGATACTCAATGAAAATGACCAGAGCATGAATGCTCAACTTAATAACTGGAGTTTGGATACTCAACGAAACTGACCGGAGCCTGAACACTCAACGTAATAACCGGAGTCTGGATACTCAACAAAAATGACCGGAGCCTTAACGCACAACGTAATAACCGGAGTCTGGATACCCAACGAAACTAACCGGAGCGTGAGTGCTCAACGTAATAACAGGAGTATGGATACTCAACGAAACAGACCGGAGCCTGAACGCTCAACGTAATAACCGGAGTCTGGATACCCAACAAAACTGAATGGAGCCTGAACGCTCAACTTAATAAATGGAGTCTGGATACTCAACGAAACTGACCGGAGCCTGAACGCTCAACATAATAACCGGAGTCTTGATACTCAACGAAAATTATCAGACCCCGAACGCTCAACGTAATAACCGGAGTCTGGAAACTCAAAGAAAATGACCGGAGCATGACCGCTCAACTTAATAACCGGAGTTTGGATACTCAACGAAATTGACCGGAGCCTGAACGCTCAACGTAATAACCGGAGTCTGGATACTCAACAAAAATTACCAGAGCCTTAATGCTCAACGTAATAACCAGAGTATGGATACCCAACGAAACTAACCAGAGCCTGAACGCTCAACGTAATAACTAGAGTCTAGATACTCAACGAAACTGGCCGGAGCCTGAATGATCAACATAATGACCAGAGCCTGAACACTCAACGTAATAACCAGAGTCTGGACACTCAACGAAAATGACCGGAGCCTGAATGCACAACTTAGTAACCGGAGTCTGGATACTCAACGAAACTGACCGGAGCCTTAACGCTCAACATAATGACCAGAGTCTGGATACCTAAAGAAACTGACCGGAGCGTGAGTGCTCAACGTAATAACTGGAGTCTGGATTCTGAACGAAACTAATCGGAGCTTGAACACAAAACATAATAACCAGAATCTGGAGACTCAACGAAAATGACCGGAGCCTGAATGCTCAATGTAATAACTGGAGTCTAGATACTCAACAAAATTGACCGGTGCCTGAACGCTCAACGTAAAAACTGAAGTCTGGATAACAAAAGAAACTGACCGGAGCTTGAACACTCAACGTAATAACCGGAGTCTGGATACTCAACGAAACTGAACGGAGCCTGAATGCTCAACGTAATAACTGGAGTCTGGATACCCAACGAAACTGACCGGAGCCTGAATGTTTAACTTAATAACCGAAGTCTGGATACTCAACGAAACAGACCGGAGCCTGAACGCTCAACATAATAACCAGATTCTGGATACACAACAAAAATGACCGGAGACCGAACGCTCAACGTAATAACCGGAGTCTGGATATTCAAAGAAAATGACCGGAGCCTGAACGCTTAACTTAATAACCGGAGTTTGGATACTCAACGAAACTGACTGGAACCTGAACGCTCAACGAAATAACCAGAGTCTGGATACTCAACAAAACTGAATGGAGCCTAAACGCTCAAATTAATAACCGGAGTCTGGATACTCAACGAAACTGACTGGAGCCTGAACGCTCAACGTAATAACCGGAGTCTGGATACCCAACAAAACTGAATGGAGCCTGAACGCTCAACTTAATAAATGGAGTCTGGATACTCAACGAAACTGACCGGAGCCTGAACGCTCAACATAATAACCGGAGTCTTGATACTCAACGAAAATTATCAGACCCCGAACGCTCAACGTAATAACCGGAGTCTGGAAACTCAAAGAAAATGACCGGAGCATGACCGCTCAACTTAATAACCGGAGTTTGGATACTCAACGAAATTGACCGGAGCCTGAACGCTCAACGTAATAACCGGAGTCTGGATACTCAACAAAAATTACCAGAGCCTTAATGCTCAACGTAATAACCAGAGTATGGATACCCAACGAAACTAACCAGAGCCTGAACGCTCAACGTAATAACTAGAGTCTAGATACTCAACGAAACTGGCCGGAGCCTGAATGATCAACATAATGACCAGAGCCTGAACACTCAACGTAATAACCAGAGTCTGGACACTCAACGAAAATTGACCGGAGCCTGAACGCTCAACTTAATAAATGAAGTCTGGAAAACCAAAGAAACTGACCGGAGCGTGAACGCTCAACGTAATAACCGGAGTCTGGATACTTAACGAAACTGATCGGAGCCTGAATGCTCAACGTAATAACTGGAGTCTGGATACCCAACGAAACTGACCGGAGCCTGAATGTTTAACTTAATAACCGAAGTATGGATACTCAACGAAACAGACCGGAGCCTGAACGCTCAATGTAATGACCAGATTCTGGATACACAACGAAAATGACCGGAGCCCCAACGCTCAACGTAATAACCGGAGTCTGGATACTCAAACAAAATGACCAGAGCCTGAATGCTCAAATTAATAAACGGAGTTTGGATACTCAACGAAACTGACCGGAACCTGAACGCTCAACGTAATAATTGGAGTCTGGATACTCATAAAAACTGAATGGAGCCTAAACGCTCAAATTAATAACCGGAGTCTGGATACTCAACGAAACTGACCGGAGCCTGAACGCTCAACGTAATAACCGGAGTCTGGATACCCAACGAAACTGACCGGAGCGTGAGTGCTCAACGTAATAACAGAAGTATGGATACTCAACGAAACAGACCGGAGCCTGAACGCTCAACGTAATAACCGGAGTCTGGATACCCAACAAAACTGAATGGAGCCTGAACGCTCAACTTAATAAATGGAGTCTGGATACTCAACGAAACTGACCGGAGCCTGAACGCTCAACATAATAACCGGAGTCTTGATACTCAACGGAAATTATCAGACCCCGAACGCTCAACGTAATAACCGGAGTCTGGAAACTCAAAGAAAATGACCGGAGCCCGAACGCTCAACTTAATAACTGGAGTTTGGATACTCAACGAAACTGACCGGAGCCTGAATGCTCAACGTAATAACCGGAGTCTGGATACCCAACAAAACTGAATGGAGCCTGAACGCTCAACTTAATAACCGGATTCTGGATACTCAACGAAACTGACCAGAGCCTGAACGCTCAACGTAATAACCGGAGTCTGGATACTCAACGAAAATGACCGGAGCCCGAATGCTTAACGTAATAACTGAAGTCTGGATACTCAATGAAAATGACCAGAGCATGAATGCTCAACTTAATAACTGGAGTTTGGATACTCAACGAAACTGACCGGAGCCTGAACACTCAACGTAATAACCGGAGTCTGGATACTCAACAAAAATGACCGGAGCCTTAACGCACAACGTAATAACCGGAGTCTGGATACCCAACGAAACTAACCGGAGCGTGAGTGCTCAACGTAATAACAGGAGTATGGATACTCAACGAAACAGACCGGAGCCTGAACGCTCAACGTAATAACCGGAGTCTGGATACCCAACAAAACTGAATGGAGCCTGAACGCTCAACTTAATAAATGGAGTCTGGATACTCAACGAAACTGACCGGAGCCTGAACGCTCAACATAATAACCGGAGTCTTGATACTCAACGAAAATTATCAGACCCCGAACGCTCAACGTAATAACCGGAGTCTGGAAACTCAAAGAAAATGACCGGAGCATGACCGCTCAACTTAATAACCGGAGTTTGGATACTCAACGAAATTGACCGGAGCCTGAACGCTCAACGTAATAACCGGAGTCTGGATACTCAACAAAAATTACCAGAGCCTTAATGCTCAACGTAATAACCAGAGTATGGATACCCAACGAAACTAACCAGAGCCTGAACGCTCAACGTAATAACTAGAGTCTAGATACTCAACGAAACTGGCCGGAGCCTGAATGATCAACATAATGACCAGAGCCTGAACACTCAACGTAATAACCAGAGTCTGGACACTCAACGAAAATGACCGGAGCCTGAATGCACAACTTAGTAACCGGAGTCTGGATACTCAACGAAACTGACCGGAGCCTTAACGCTCAACATAATGACCAGAGTCTGGATACCTAACGAAACTGACCGGAGCGTGAGTGCTCAACGTAATAACTGGAGTCTGGATTCTGAACGAAACTAATCGGAGCTTGAACACAAAACATAATAACCAGAATCTGGAGACTCAACGAAAATGACCGGAGCCTGAATGCTCAATGTAATAACTGGAGTCTAGATACTCAACAAAATTGACCGGTGCCTGAACGCTCAACGTAAAAACTGAAGTCTGGATAACAAAAGAAACTGACCGGAGCTTGAACACTCAACGTAATAACCGGAGTCTGGATACTCAACGAAACTGAACGGAGCCTGAATGCTCAACGTAATAACTGGAGTCTGGATACCCAACGAAACTGACCGGAGCCTGAATGTTTAACTTAATAACCGAAGTCTGGATACTCAACGAAACAGACCGGAGCCTGAACGCTCAACATAATAACCAGATTCTGGATACACAACGAAAATGACCGGAGACCGAACGCTCAACGTAATAACCGGAGTCTGGATACTCAAAGAAAATGACCGGAGCCTGAACGCTTAACTTAATAACCGGAGTTTGGATACTCAACGAAACTGACTGGAACCTGAACGCTCAACGAAATAACCAGAGTCTGGATACTCAACAAAACTGAATGGAGCCTAAACGCTCAAATTAATAACCGGAGTCTGGATACTCAACGAAACTGACCGGAGCCTGAACGCTCAACGTAATAACCGGAGTCTGGATACCCAACAAAACTGAATGGAGCCTGAACGCTCAACTTAATAACCGGATTCTGGATACTCAACGAAACTGACCGGAGCCTGAACGCTCAACGTAATAACCGGATTCTGGATACTCAACGAAAATGACCAGAGCCCGAACGCTCAACGTAATAACCGGAGTCTGGAAACTCAAAGAAAATGACCAGAGCATGAACGCTCAACTTAATAACTGGAGTTTGGATACTCAACGAAACTGACCGGAGCCTGAACGCTCAACGTAATAACCGGAGTCTGGATACCCAACAAAACTGAATGGAGCCTGAACGTTCAACTTAATAACCGGATTCTGGATACTCAATGAAACTGACCGGAGCCTGAATGCTCAACGTAATAACCGGAGTCTGGATACTCAACGAAAATGACCGGAGCCCGAACGCTCAACGTAATAACCGAAGTCTGGATACTCAAAGAAAATGACCGAAGCATGAACGCTCAACTTAATAACTGGAGTTTGGATACTCAACGAAACTGACCGGAGCCTGAACGCTCAACGTAATAACTGGAGTCTGGATACTCAACAAAAATGGCCGGAGCCTTAACGCTCAACGTAATAACCGGAGTCTGGATACCCAACGAAACTGACCGGAGCGTGAGTGCTCAACTTAATAACCGGAGTATGGATACTCAACGAAACAGACTGGAGCCTGAATGCTCAACGTAATAACCGGAGTCTGGATACCCAACAAAACTGAATGGAGCCTGAACGCTCAACTTAATAACCGGAGTCTGGATACTCAACGAAACTGACCGGAGCCTGAGCGCTCAACGTAATAACCGGAGTCTTGATACTCAACGAAAATGATCAGAGCCCGAACGCTCAACGTAATAACCGGAGTCTGGAAACTCAAAGAAAATGACCGGGGCATGACCGCTCAACTTAATAACCGGAGTTTGGATACTTAATGAAACTAACCAGAGCCTGAACGCTCAACGTAATAATTGGAGTCTGGATACTCAACGAACTTCGCCGGAGCCTGAACGATCAACGTAATGATCGGAACCTGAAAGTTCAACGTAATAACCAGAGTCTGGATCCTCAACGAAAATGACCGGAGCCTGAATGCACAACTTAATAACCGGAGCCTTAACGCTCAACGTAATGACCAAAGTCTGGATACCTAACGAAACTGACCGGAGCGTCAGTGCTCAACGTAATAACCGGAGTCTGGATTCTGAACGAAACTAATTGGAGCTTGAACACAAAACATAATAACCGGAATCTGGAGACTCAATGAAAATGACCGGAGCCTGAATGCTCAACGTAATAACCTGAGTCTAGATACACAACAAAATTGACCGGAGCCTGAACGCTCAACTTAATAACCGAAGTCTGGAAAACCAAAGAAACTGACCGGAGCGTGAACGCTCAACGTAATAACCGGAGTCTGGATACTTAACGAAACTGATCGGAGCCTGAATGCTCAATGTAATAAATGGAGTCTGTATACCCAACGAAACTGACCGGAGCCTGAATGTTTAAATTAATAACCGAAGTATGGATACTCAACGAAACAGACCGGAGCCTGAACGCTCAATGTAATGACCAGATTCTGGATACACAACGAAAATGACCGGAGCCCCAACGCTCAACGTAATAACCGGAGTCTGGATACTCAAACAAAATGACCAGAGCCTGAATGCTCAAATTAATAAACGGAGTTTGGATACTCAACGAAACTGACCGGAACCTGAACGCTCAACGTAATAATTGGAGTCTGGATACTCATAAAAACTGAATGGAGCCTAAACGCTCAAATTAATAACCGGAGTCTGGATACTAAACGAAACTGACCGGAGCCTGAACGCTCAACGTAATAACCGGAGTCTGGATACCCAACAAAACTGAATGGAGCCTGAACGCTCAACTTAATAACCGGATTCTGGATACTCAACGAAACTGACCCGAGCCTGAACGCTCAAAGTAATAACCGGAGTCTGGATAATCAACGAAAATGAACGGAGCCCGAACGCTCAACGTAATAACCGGAGTCTGGAAACTCAAAGAAAATGACCAGAGCATGAACGCTCAACTTAATAACTGGAGTTTGGATACTCAACGAAACTGACCGGAGCTTGAACGCTCAACGTAATAACCGGAGTCTGGATACCCAACAAAACTGAATGGAGCCTAAACGCTAAACTTAATAACCGGATTCTGGATACTCAACGAAATTGACCGGAGCCTGAACGCTCAACGTAATAACTGGAGTCTGGATACTCAACGAAAATGACCGGAGCCCGAACGCTCAACGTAATAACCGGAGTCTGGAAACTCAAAGAAAATGACCAGAGCAAGAACGCTCAACTTAATAACTGGAGTTTGGATACTCAACGAAACTTACCGGAGCCCGAACGCTCAACGTAATAGCCGGAGTCTTGATACTCAACGAAAATGACCGGAGTCCGAACGCTCAACGTAATAACCGAAGTCTGGATACTCAAAGAAAATGACCAGAGCATGAACGCTCAACTTAAAAACTGGAGTTTGGATACTCAACGAAACTGACCGGAGCCTGAACGCTCAACGTAATAACCGAAGTCTGGATACTCAACAAAAATTACCAGAGCCTTAATGCTCAACGTAATAACCGGAGTATGGATACCCAACGAAAATAACCAGAGCCTGAACGCTCAACGTAATAACTGGAGTCTGGATACTCAAAGAAACTGGCCGGAGCCTGAACGATCAACTTAATAACCAGAGCCTAAACGCTCAACGTAATAACCAGAGTCTGGATACTCAACGAAAATGACCGGAGCCTGAATGCACAACTTAATAACCGAAGCTTTAACGCTCAACATAATGACCAGTGTCTGGATACCTAACGAAACTGACCGGAGCGTCAGTGCTCAACGTAATAACCGGAGTCTGGATTCTCAACGAAAATAATCGGAGCTTGAACACAAAACATAATAACCGGAATCTAGACTCAACGAAAATGACCGGAGCCTGAATGCTCAACGTAATAACCGGAGTCTAGATACTCAACAAAATTGACCGGAGCCTGAACGCTCAACTTAATAACCGAAGTCTGGATAACCAAAGAAACTGACCGGAGCGTGAACGCTCAATGTTATAACCGGAGTCTGGATACTCAATGAAACTGACCGGAGCCTGAACGCTCAACGTAATAACCGGAGTCTGGAAACTCAAAGAAAATGACCAAAGCATGAATGCTCAACTTAATAACTAGAGTTTGGATACTCAACGAAACTGACCGGAGCCTGAACGCTCAACGTAATAACCGGAGTCTGGATACCCAACAAAACTGAATGGAGCCTGAACGCTAAACTTAATAACCAGATTCTGGATACTCAACGAAACTGACCGGAGCCTGAACGCTCAACGTAACAACCGGAGTCTGGATACTCAACGAAAATGACCGGAGCCCGAACACTCAACGTAATAACCGAAGTCTGGAAACTCAAAGAAAATGACCAGAGCATGAACGCTCAACTTAATAATTGGAGTTTGGATACTCAACGAAACTGACCGGAGCCTGAACACTCATCGTAATAACTGGAGTCTGGATACTCAACAAAAATGGCCGGAGCCTTAACGCTCAACGTAATAACCGGAGTCTGGATACCCAACGAAACTGACCGGAGCCTGAACGCTCAACATAACAACCGGAGTCTGGATACTCAACGAAAATGACCGGAGCCCGAACACTCAACGTAATAACCGAAGTCTGGAAACTCAAAGAAAATGACCAGAGCATGAATGCTCAACTTAATAATTGGAGTTTGGATACTCAACGAAACTGACCGGAGCCTAAACACTCATCGTAATAACTGGAGTCTGGATACTCAACAAAAATGGCCGCAGCCTTAACGCTCAACGTAATAACCGGAGTCTAGATACCCAACGAAACTGACCGGAGCGTGAGTGATCAACGTAATAACCGGAGTATGGATACTCAACGAAACAGACCGGAGTCTGAACGCTCAACGTAATAACCGGAGTCTGGATAACCAACAAAACTGAATGGAGCTTAAACACTCAACTTAATAATCGGAGTCTGGATACTCAACGAAACTGACCGGAGCCTGAACGCTCAACGTAATAACCGGAGTCTTGATACTCAACGAAAATGATCAAAGCCGTAACGCTCAACGTAATAACCGGAGTCTGGAAACTCAAAGAAAATGATCGGGGCATGACCGCTCAACTTAATAACCAGAGTTTGGATACTTAACGAAACTAACCGGAGCCTGAACGCTCAACGTAATAACCGAATTCTGGATACTCAACAAAAATTACCAGAGCCTTAATGCTCAACGTAATAACCGGAGTATGGATACGCAACGAAACTAACCAGAGCCTGAACGCTCAACGTAATAACTGGAGTCTGGATACTCAACGAAATTGACCGGAGCCTGAACGATCAACGTAATGACCGTAGCCTGAACGCTCAACGTGATAACCAGAGTCTGGATACTAAACGAAAATGACCGGAGCCTGAATGCACAACTTAATAACCGGAGCCTTAACGCTCAACATAATGACCAGTGTCTGGATACCTAACGAAACTGACCGGAGCGTCAGTGCTCAACGTAATAACCGGAGTCTGGATTCTCAACGAAAATAATCGGAGCTTGAACACAAAACATAATAACCGGAATCTGGAGACTCAACGAAAATGACCGGAGCCTGAATGCTCAACGTAATAGCCGTAGTCTAGATACTCAACAAAATTGACCGGAGCCTGAACACTCAACTTAATAACCGAAGTCTGGATAACCAAAGAAACTGACCGGAGCGTGAATGCTCAACGTTATAACCGGAGTCTGGATACTCAACAAAAATTATCAGACCCCGAACGCTCAACGTAATAACCGGAGTCTGGAAACTCAAAGAAAATGACCGGAGCCCGAACGCTCAACTTAATAACTGGAGTTTGGATACTCAACGAAACTGACCGGAGCCTGAACGCTCAACGTAATAACCGGAGTCTGGATACCCAACAAAACTGATTGGAGCCTGAACGCTCAACTTAATAACCGGATTCTGGATACTCAACGAAACTGACCGGAGCCTGAACGCTCAACGTAATAACCGGAGTCTGGATACTCAACGAAAATGACCGGAGCCCGAATGCTCAACGTAATAACTGAAGTCTGGATACTCAATGAAAATGACCAGAGCATGAACGCTCAACTTAATAACTGGAGTTTGGATACTCAACGAAACTGACCGGAGCCTGAACACTCAACGTAATAACCGGAGTCTGGATACTCAACAAAAATGACCGGAGCCTTAACGCACAACGTAATAACCGGAGTCTGGATACCCAACGAAACTGACCGGAGCGTGAGTGCTCAACGTAATAACAGGAGTATGGATACTCAACGAAACAGACCGGGGCCTGAACGCTCAACGTAATAACCGGAGTCTGGATACCCAACAAAACTGAATGGAGCCTGAACGCTCAACTTAATAAATGGAGTCTGGATACTCAACGAAACTGACGGAGCCTGAACGCTCAACATAATAACCGGAGTCTTGATACTCAACAAAAATTATCAGACCCCGAACGCTCAACGTAATAACCGGAGTCTGGATACTCAAAGAAAATGACCGGAGCATGACCGCTCAACTTAATAACCGGAGTTTGGATACTCAACGAAATTGACCGGAGCCTGAACGCTCAACGTAATAACCGGAGTCTGGATACTCAACAAAAATTACAAGAGCCTTAATGCTCAACGTAATAACCGGAGTATGGATACCCAACGAAACTAACCAGAGCCTGAACGCTCAACGTAATAACTAGAGTCTAGATACTCAACGAAACTGGCCGGAGCCTGAATGATCAACGTAATGACCAGAGCCTGAACGCTCAACGTAATAACCAGAGTCTGGATACTCAACGAAAATGACCGGAGCCTGAATGCACAACTTAGTAACCGGAGTCTGGATACTCAACGAAACTGACCGGAGCCTTAACGCTCAGCATAATGACCAGAGTCTGGATACCTAACGAAACTGACCGGAGCGTGAGTGCTCAACGTAATAACCGGAGTCTGGATTCTGAACGAAACTAATCGGAGCTTGAACACAAAACATAATAACTAGAATCTGGAGACTCAACGAAAATGACCGGAGCCTGAATGCTCAATGTAATAAGTGGAGTCTAGATACTCAACAAAATTGACCGGTGCCTGAACGCTCAACGTAAAAACCGAAGTCTGGATAACAAAAGAAACTGACCGGAGCTTGAACACTCAACGTAATAACCGGAGTCTAGATACTCAACGAAACTGAACGGAGCCTGAATGCTCAACGTAATAATTGGAGTCTGGATACCCAACGAAACTGACCGGAGCCTGAATGTTTAACTTAATAACCGAAGTCTGGATACTCAACGAAACAGACCGGAGCCTGAACGCTCAACATAATAACCAGATTCTGGATACACAACGAAAATGACCGGAGCCCGAACGCTCAACGTAATAACCGGAGTCTGGATACTCAAAGAAAATGACCGGAGCCTGAACGCTTAACTTAATAACCGGAGTTTGGATACTCAACGAAACTGACTGGAACCTGAACGCTCAACGTAATAACCAGATTCTGGATACTCAACAAAACTGAATGGAGCCTAAACGCTCAAATTAATAACCGGAGTCTGGATACTCAACGAAACTGACCGGAGCCTGAACGCTTAACGTAATAACCGGAGTCTGGATACCCAACAAAACTGAATGGAGCCTGAACGCTCAACTTAATAACCGGATTCTGGATACTCAACGAAACTGACCGGAGCCTGAACGCTCAACGTAATAACCGGATTCTGGATACTCAACGAAAATGACCAGAGCCCGAACACTCAACGTAATAACCGGAGTCTGGAAACTCAAAGAAAATGACCAGAGCATGAACGCTCAACTTAATAACTGGAGTTTGGATACTCAACGAAACTGACCGGAGCCTGAACGCTCAACGTAATAACCGGAGTCTGGATACCCAACAAAATTGAATGGAGCCTGAACGTTCAACTTAATAACCGGATTCTGGATACTCAATGAAACTGACCGGAGCCTGAACGCTCAACGTAATAACCGGAGTCTGGATACTCAACAAAAATGACCGGAGCCCGAACGCTCAACGTAATAACCGAAGTCTGGATACTCAAAGAAAATGACCGAAGCATGAACGCTCAACTTAATAACTGGAGTTTGGATACTCAACGAAACTGACCGGAGCCTGAACGCTCAACGTAATAACTGGAGTCTGGATACTCAACAAAAATGGCCGGAGCCTTAACGCTCAACGTAATAACCGGAGTCTGGATACCCAACGAAACTGACCGGAGCGTGAGTGCTCAACGTAATAACCGGAGTATGGATACTCAACGAAACAGACCGGAGCCTGAATGCTCAATGTAATAACCGGAGTCTGGATACCCAACAAAATTGAATGGAGCCTGAACGCTCAACTTAATAACCGGAGTCTGGATACTCAACGAAACTGACCGGAGCCTGAACGCTCAACGTAATAACCGGAGTCTTGATACTTAACGAAAATGATTAGAGCCCGAACGCTCAACGTAATAACCGGAGTCTGGAAACTCAAAGAAAATGATCGGGGCATGACCGCTCAACTTAATAACCGGAGTTTGGATACTTAATGAAACTAACCAGAGCCTGAACGCTCAACGTAATAACTGGAGTCTGGATACTCAACGAACTTCGCCGGAGCCTGAACGATCAACGTAATGATCGGAGCCTGAAAGTTCAACGTAATAACCAGAGTCTGGATCCTCAACGAAAATGACCGGAGCCTGAATGCACAACTTAATAACCGGAGCCTTAACGCTCAACGTAATGACCAAAGTCTGGATACCTAACAGAACTGACCGGAGCGTCAGTGCTCAACGTAATAACCGGAGTCTGGATTCTGAACGAAACTAATCGGAGCTTGAACACAAAACATAATAACCGGAATCTGGAGACTCAATGAAAATGACCGGAGCCTGAATGCTCAACGTAATAACCTGAGTCTAGATACACAACAAAATTGACCGGAGCCTGAACGCTCAACTTAATAAACGAAGTCTGGAAAACCAAAGAAACAGACCGGAGCGTGAACGCTCAACGTAATAACCGGAGTCTGGATACTTAACGAAACTGATCGGAGCCTGAATGCTCAACGTAATAACTGGAGTCTGGATACCCAACGAAACTGACCGGAGCCTGAATGTTTAACTTAATAACCGAAGTATGGATACTCAACGAAACAGACCGGAGCCTGAACGCTCAATGTAATGACCAGATTCTGGATACACAACGAAAATGACCGGAGCCCCAACGCTCAACGTAATAACCGGAGTCTGGATACTCAAACAAAATGACCAGAGCCTGAATGCTCAAATTAATAAACGGAGTTTGGATACTCAACGAAACTGACCGGAACCTGAACGCTCAACGTAATAATTGGAGTCTGGATACTCATAAAAACTGAATGGAGCCTAAACGCTCAAATTAATAACCGGAGTCTGGATACTCAACGAAACTGACCGGAGCCTGAACGCTCAACGTAATAACCGGAGTCTGGATACCCAACGAAACTGACCGGAGCGTGAGTGCTCAACGTAATAACAGGAGTATGGATACTCAACGAAACAGACCGGAGCCTGAACGCTCAACGTAATAACCGGAGTCTGGATACCCAACAAAACTGAATGGAGCCTGAACGCTCAACTTAATAAATGGAGTCTGGATACTCAACGAAACTGACCGGAGCCTGAACGCTCAACATAATAACCGGAGTCTTGATACTCAACGAAAATTATCAGACCCCGAACGCTCAACGTAATAACCGGAGTCTGGAAACTCAAAGAAAATGACCGGAGCATGACCGCTCAACTTAATAACCGGAGTTTGGATACTCAACAAAAATTACCAGAGCCTGAACGCTCAACGTAATAACCAGAGTATGGATACCCAACGAAACTAACCAGAGCCTGAACGCTCAACGTAATAACTAGAGTCTAGATACTCAACGAAACTGGCCGGAGCCTGAATGATCAACATAATGACCAGAGCCTGAACACTCAACGTAATAACCAGAGTCTGGATACTCAACGAAAATGACCGGAGCCTGAATGCACAACTTAGTAACCGGAGTCTGGATACTCAACGAAACTGACCGGAGCCTTAACGCTCAACATAATGACCAGAGTCTGGATACCTAACGAAACTGACCGGAGCGTGAGTGCTCAACGTAATAACCGGAGTCTGGATTCTGAACGAAACTAATCGGAGCTTGAACACAAAACATAATAACCAGAATCTGGAGACTCAACGAAAATGACCGGAGCCTGAATGCTCAATGTAATAACTGGAGTCTAGATACTCAACAAAATTGACCGGTGCCTGAACGCTCAACGTAAAAACTGAAGTCTGGATAACAAAAGAAACTGACCGGAGCTTGAACACTCAACGTAATAACCGGAGTCTGGATACTCAACGAAACTGAACGGAGCCTGAATGCTCAACGTAATAACTGGAGTCTGGATACCCAACGAAACTGACCGGAGCCTGAATGTTTAACTTAATAACCGAAGTCTGGATACTCAACGAAACAGACCGGAGCCTGAACGCTCAACATAATAACCAGATTCTGGATACACAACGAAAATGACCGGAGACCGAACGCTCAACGTAATAACCGGAGTCTGGATACTCAAAGAAAATGACCGGAGCCTGAACGCTTAACTTAATAACCGGAGTTTGGATACTCAACGAAACTGACTGGAACCTGAACGCTCAACGAAATAACCAGAGTCTGGATACTCAACAAAACTGAATGGAGCCTAAACGCTCAAATTAATAACCGGAGTCTGGATACTCAACGAAACTGACCGGAGCCTGAACGCTCAACGTAATAACCGGAGTCTGGATACCCAACAAAACTGAATGGAGCCTGAACGCTCAACTTAATAACCGGATTCTGGATACTCAACGAAACTGACCGGAGCCTGAACGCTCAACGTAATAACCGGATTCTGGATACTCAACGAAAATGACCAGAGCCCGAACGCTCAACGTAATAACCGGAGTCTGGAAACTCAAAGAAAATGACCAGAGCATGAACGCTCAACTTAATAACTGGAGTTTGGATACTCAACGAAACTGACCGGAGCCTGAACGCTCAACGTAATAACCGGAGTCTGGATACCCAACAAAACTGAATGGAGCCTGAACGTTCAACTTAATAACCGGATTCTGGATACTCAATGAAACTAACCGGAGCCTGAACGCTCAACGTAATAACCGGAGTCTGGATACTCAACGAAAATGACCGGAGCCCGAACGCTCAACGTAATAACCGAAGTCTGGATACTCAAAGAAAATGACCGAAGCATGAACGCTCAACTTAATAACTGGAGTTTGGATACTCAACGAAACTGACCGGAGCCTGAACGCTCAACGTAATAACTGGAGTCTGGATACTCAACAAAAATGGCCGGAGCCTTAGCGTTCAACGTAATAACCGGAGTCTGGATACCCAACGAAACTGACCGGAGCGTGAGTGCTCAACGTAATAACCGGAGTATGGATACTCAACGAAACAGAATGGAGCCTGAATGCTCAACGTAATAACCGGAGTCTGGATACCCAACAAAACTGAATGGAGCCTGAACGCTCAACTTAATAACCGGAGTCTGGATACTCAACGAAACTGACCGGAGCCTGAGCGCTCAACGTAATAACCGGAGTCTTGATACTCAACGAAAATGATCAGAGCCCGAATGCTCAACGTAATAACCGGAGTCTGGAAACTCAAAGAAAATGACCGGGGCATGACCGCTCAACTTAATAACCGGAGTTTGGATACTTAATGAAACTAACCAGAGCCTGAACGCTCAACGTAATAATTGGAGTCTGGATACTCAACGAACTTCGCCGGAGCCTAAACGATCAACGTATGATCGGAACCTGAAAGTTCAACGTAATAACCAGAGTCTGGATCCTCAACGAAAATGACCGGAGCCTGAATGCACAACTTAATAACCGGAGCCTTTACGCTCAACGTAATGACCAAAGTCTGGATACCTAACGAAACTGACCGGAGCGTCAGTGCTCAACGTAATAACCGGAGTCTGGATTCTGAACGAAACTAATTGGAGCTTGAACACAAAACATAATAACCGGAATCTGGAGACTCAATGAAAATGACCGGAGCCTGAATGCTCAACGTAATAACCTGAGTCTAGATACACAACAAAATTGACCGGAGCCTGAACGCTCAACTTAATAACCGAAGTCTGGAAAACCAAAGAAACTGACCGGAGCGTGAACGCTCAACGTAATAACCGGAGTCTGGATACTTAACGAAACTGATCGGAGCCTAAATGCTCAATGTAATAAATGGAGTCTGTATACCCAACGAAACTGACCGGAGCCTGAATGTTTAAATTAATAACCGAAGTATGGATACTCAACGAAACAGACCGGAGCCTGAACGCTCAATGTAATGACCAGATTCTGGATACACAACGAAAATGACCGGAGCCCCAACGCTCAACGTAATAACCGGAGTCTGGATACTCAAACAAAATGACCAGAGCCTGAATGCTCAAATTAATAAACGGAGTTTGGATACTCAACGAAACTGACCGGAACCTGAACGCTCAACGTAATAATTGGAGTCTGGATACTCATAAAAACTGAATGGAGCCTAAACGCTCAAATTAATAACCGGAGTCTGGATACTCAACGAAACTGACCGGAGCCTGAACGCTCAACGTAATAACCGGAGTCTGGATACCCAACAAAACTGAATGGAGCCTGAACGCTCAACTTAATAACCGGATTCTGGATACTCAACGAAACTGACCCGAGCCTGAACGCTCAAAGTAATAACCGGAGTCTGGATAATCAACGAAAATGAACGGAGCCCGAACGCTGAACGTAATAACCGGAGTCTGGAAACTCAAAGAAAATGACCAGAGCATGAACGCTCAACTTAATAACTGGAGTTTGGATACTCAACGAAACTGACCGGAGCTTGAACGCTCAACGTAATAACCGGAGTCTGGATACCCAACAAAACTGAATGGAGCCTGAACGCTAAACTTAATAACCGGATTCTGGATACTCAACGAAATTGACCGGAGCCTGAACGCTCAACGTAATAACTGGAGTCTGGATACTCAACGAAAATGACCGGAGCCCGAACGCTCAACGTAATAACCGGAGTCTGGAAACTCAAAGAAAATGACCAGAGCAAGAACGCTCAACTTAATAACTGGAGTTTGGATACTCAACGAAACTTACCGGAGCCCGAACGCTCAACGTAATAGCCGGAGTCTGGATACTCAACGAAAATGACCGGAGTCCGAACGCTCAACGTAATAACCGAAGTCTGGATACTCAAAGAAAATGACCAGAGCATGAACGCTCAACTTAAAAACTGGAGTTTGGATACTCAACGAAACTGACCGGAGCCTGAACGCTCAACGTAATAACCGAAGTCTGGATACTCAACAAAAATTACCAGAGCCTTAATGCTCAACGTAATAACCGGAGTATGGATACCCAACGAAAATAACCAGAGCCTGAACGCTCAACGTAATAACTGGAGTCTGGATACTCAAAGAAACTGGCTGGAGCCTGAACGATCAACTTAATAACCAGAGCCTAAACGCTCAACGTAATAACCAGAGTCTGGATACTCAACGAAAATGACCGGAGCCTGAATGCACAACTTAATAACCGAAGCTTTAACGCTCAACATAATGACCAGTGTCTGGATACCTAACGAAACTGACCGGAGCGTCAGTGCTCAACGTAATAACCGGAGTCTGGATTCTCAACGAAAATAATCGGAGCTTGAACACAAAACATAATAACCGGAATCTAGACTCAACGAAAATGACCGGAGCCTGAATGCTCAACGTAATAACCGGAGTCTAGATACTCAACAAAATTGACCGGAGCCTGAACGCTCAACTTAATAACCGAAGTCTGGATAACCAAAGAAACTGACCGGAGCGTGAACGCTCAATGTTATAACCGGAGTCTGGATACTCAATGAAACTGACCGGAGCCTGAACGCTCAACGTGATAACCGGAGTCTGGAAACTCAAAGAAAATGACCAAAGCATGAATGCTCAACTTAATAACTAGAGTTTGGATACTCAACGAAACTGACCGGAGCCTGAACGCTCAACGTAATAACCGGAGTCTGGATACCCAACAAAACTGAATGGAGCCTGAACGCTAAACTTAATAACCAGATTCTGGATACTCAACGAAACTGACCGGAGCCTGAACGCTCAACGTAACAACCGGAGTCTGGATACTCAACGAAAATGACCGGAGCCCGAACACTCAACGTAATAACCGAAGTCTGGAAACTCAAAGAAAATGACCAGAGCATGAACGCTCAACTTAATAATTGGAGTTTGGATACTCAACGAAACTGACCGGAGCCTGAACACTCATCGTAATAACTGGAGTCTGGATACTCAACAAAAATGGCCGGAGCCTTAACGCTCAACGTAATAACCGGAGTCTGGATACCCAACGAAACTGACCGGAGCCTGAACGCTCAACGTAACAACCGGAGTCTGGATACTCAACGAAAATGACCGGAGCCCGAACACTCAACGTAATAACCGAAGTCTGGAAACTCAAAGAAAATGACCAGAGCATGAATGCTCAACTTAATAATTGGAGTTTGGATACTCAACGAAACTGACCGGAGCCTAAACACTCTTCATAATAACTGGAGTCTGGATACTCAACAAAAATGGCCGCAGCCTTAACGCTCAACGTAATAACCGGAGTCTAGATACCCAACGAAACTGACCGGAGCGTGAGTGATCAACGTAATAACCGGAGTATGGATACTCAACGAAACAGACCGGAGTCTGAACGCTCAACGTAATAACCGGAGTCTGGATAACCAACAAAACTGAATGGAGCTTAAACACTCAACTTAATAATCGGAGTCTGGATACTCAACGAAACTGACCGGAGCCTGAACGCTCAATGTAATAACCGGAGTCTTGATACTCAACGAAAATGATCAAAGCCGTAACGCTCAACGTAATAACCGGAGTCTGGAAACTCAAAGAAAATGATCGGGGCATGACCGCTCAACTTAATAACCAGAGTTTGGATACTTAACGAAACTAACCGGAGCCTGAACGCTCAACGTAATAACCGAATTCTGGATACTCAACAAAAATTACCAGAGCCTTAATGCTCAACGTAATAACCGGAGTATGGATACGCAACGAAACTAACCAGAGCCTGAACGCTCAACGTAATAACTGGAGTCTGGATACTCAACGAAATTGACCGGAGCCTGAACGATCAACGTAATGACCGTAGCCTGAACGCTCAACGTGATAACCAGAGTCTGGATACTAAACGAAAATGACCGGAGCCTGAATGCACAACTTAATAACCGGAGCCTTAACGCTCAACATAATGACCAGTGTCTGGATACCTAACGAAACTGACCGGAGCGTCAGTGCTCAACGTAATAACCGGAGTCTGGATTCTCAACGAAAATAATCGGAGCTTGAACACAAAACATAATAACCGGAATCTGGAGACTCAACGAAAATGACCGGAGCCTGAATGCTCAACGTAATAACCGTAGTCTAGATACTCAACAAAATTGACCGGAGCCTGAACACTCAACTTAATAACCGAAGTCTGGATAACCAAAGAAACTGACCGGAGCGTGAATGCTCAACGTTATAACCGGAGTCTGGATACTCAACGAAAATGACCGGAGCCCGAACGCTCAACGTAATAACCGGAGTCTTGAAACTCAAAGAAAATGACCAGAGCATGAACGCTCAACTTAATAACTGGAGTTTGGATACTCAACGAAACTGACCGGAGCCTGAACGCTCAACGTAATAACCGGAGTATGGATACCCAACAAAACTGAATGGAGCCTGAACTCTAAACTTAATAACCGGATTCTGGATACTCAACGAAACTGACCGGAGCCTGAACGCTCAATGTAACAACCGGAGTCCGGATACTCAACGAAAATGACCGGAGCCAGAAAACTCAACGTAATAACCGAAGTCTGGAAACTCAAAGAAAATGACCAGAGCATGAACGCTCAACTTAATAATTGGAGTTTGGATACTCAACGAAACTGACCGGAGCCTGAACGCTCATCGTAATAACTGGAGTCTGGATACTCAACAAAAATGGCCGGAGCCTTAACGCTCAACGTAATAACCAGAGTCTGGATACCCAACGAAACTGACCGGAGCGTGAGTGCTCAACGTAATAACCGGAGTATGGATACTCAACGAAACAGACCGGAGTCTGAACGCTCAACGTAATAACCGGAGTCTGGATACCCAACAAAACTGAATGGAGCTTGAACACTCAACTTAATAACCGGAGTCTGGATACTCAACGAAACTGACCGGAGCCTGAACGCTCAACGTAATAACCGGAGTCTTGATAATCAACGAAAATGATCAGAGCCAGAACGCTCAATGTAATAACCGGAGTCTAGAAACTCAAAGAAAATGATCGGGGCATGACCGCTCAACTTAATAACCGGAGTTTGGATACTTAACGAAACTAACCGGAGCCTGAACGCTCAACGTAATAATCGAATTCTGGATACTCAACAAAAATTACCAGAGCCTTAATGCTCAACGTAATAACCGGAGTATGGATACCCATCGAAACTGACCGGAGCCTGAACGCTCAACGTAATAACTGGAGTCTGGATACTCAACTAAATTGACCGGAGCCTGAACGATAAACGTAATGACCGTAGCCTGAACGCTCAACGTGATAACCAGTGTCTGGATACTCAACGAAAATGACCGGAGCCTGAATGCACAACTTAATAACCGGAGCCTTAACGCTCAACATAATGACCAGTGTCTGGATACCTAACGAAACTGACCGGAGCGTCAGTGCTCAACGTAATAACCGGAGTTTGGATTCTCAACGAAAATAATCGGAGCTTGAACACAAAACATAATAACCGGAATCTGGAGACTCAACGAAAATGACCGGAGCCTGAATGCTCAACGTAATAACCGGAGTCTAGATACTCAACAAAATTGACCGGAGCCTGAACACTCAACTTAATAACCGAAGTCTGGATAACCAAAGAAACTGACCGGAGCGTGAACGCTCAACGTTATAACCGGAGTCTGGATACTCAACGAAACTAATCGGAGCCTGAATGCTCAACGTAATAACTGGAGTCTGGATACCCAACGAAACTGACCGGAGCCTGAATGTTTAATTTAATAACCGAAGTATGGATACTCAACGAAACAGACCGGAGCCTGAACGCTCAATGTAATGACCAGATTCTGGATACACAACGAAAATGACCGGAGCCTGAATGCACAACTTAGTAACCGGAGTCTGGATACTCAACGAAATTGACCGGAGCCTTAACGCTCAACATAATGACCAGAGTCTGGATACCTAACGAAACTGACCGGAGCGTGAGTGCTCAACGTAATAACCGGAGTCTGGATTCTGAACGAAACTAATCGGAGCTTGAACACAAAACATAATAACCAGAATCTGGAGACTCAACGAAAATGACCGGAGCCTAAATGCTCAACGTAATAACCGGAGTCTAGATACTCAACAAAATTGACCGGAGCCTGAACACTCAACTTAATAACCGAAGTCTGGATAACCAAAGAAACTGACCGGAGCGTGAACGCTCAACGTTATAACCGGAGTCTGGATACTCAACGAAACTGAACGGAGCCTGAATGCTCAACGTAATAACTGGAGTCTGGATACCCAACGAAACTGACCGGAGCCTGAATGTTTAACTTAATAACCGAAGTATGGATACTCAACGAAACAGACCGGAGCCTGAACGCTCAATGTAATGACCAGATTCTGGATACACAACGAAAATGACCGGAGCCCGAACGCTCAACATAATAACCGGAGTCTGGATACTCAAAGAAAATGACCAGAGCCTGAACGCTCAAATTAATAACCGGTGTTTGGATACTCAACGAAACTGACCGGAACCTGAACGTTCAACGTAATAATTGGAGTCTGGTTACTCAACAAAACTGAATGGAGCCTAAACGCTCAAATTAATAACCGGGGTCTGGATACTCAACGAAACTGACCGGAGCCTGAACGCTCAACGTAATAACCGGAGCTTGGATACCCAACAAAACTGAATGGAGCCTGAACGCTCAACTTAATAACTGGATTCTGGATACTCAACGAAACTGACCGGAGCCTGAACGCTCAACGTAATAACCGGAGTCTGGATACTCAACGAAAATGACCGGAGCCCGAACGCTCAACGTAATAACCGGAGTCTGGAAACCCAAAGAAAATGACCAGAGCATGAACGCTCAACTTAATAACTGGAGTTTGGATACTCAACGAAACTGACCAGAGCCTGAACGCTCAACGTAATAACCGGAGTCTGGATACCCAAAAAAACTGAATGGAGCCTAAACGCTAAACTTAATAACCGGATTCTGGATACTCAACGAAACTGACCGGAGCCTGAACGCTCAACGTAATAACCGGAGTCTGGATACTCAACGAAAATGACCGGAGCCCGAATGCTCAACGTAATAACTGAAGTCTGGATACTCAATGAAAATGACCAGAGCATGAACGCTCAACTTAATAACTGGAGTTTGGATACTCAACGAAACTGACCGGAGCCTGAACACTCAACGTAATAACCGGAGTCTGGATACTCAACAAAAATGACTGGAGCCTTAGCGCACAACGTAATAACCGGAGTCTGGATACCCAACGAAACTGACCGGAGCGTGAGTGCTCAACGTAATAACAGGAGTATGGATACTCAACGAAACAGACCGGAGCCTGAACGCTCAACGTAATAACCGGAGTTTGGTTACCCAACAAAACTGAATGGAGCCTGAACGCTCAACTTAATAAATGGAGTCTGGATACTCAACGAAACTGACCGGAGCCTGAACGCTCAACATAATAACCGGAGTCTTGATACTCAACGAAAATTATCAGACCCCGAGCGCTCAACGTAATAACCGGAGTCTGGAAACTCAAAGAAAATGACCGGAGCATGACCGCTCAACTTAATAACCGGAGTTTGGATACTGAACGAAATTGACCGGAGCCTGAACGCTCAACGTAATAACCGGAGTCTGGATACTCAACAGAAATTACCAGAACCTTAATGCTCAACGTAATAACCGGAGTATGGATACCCAACGAAACTAACCAGAGCCTGAACGCTCAACGTAATAACTAGAGTCTAGATACTCAATGAAACTGGCCGGAGCCTGAATGATCAACATAATGACCAGAGCCTGAACGCTCAACGTAATAACCAGAGTCTGGATACTCAACGAAAATGACCGGAGCCTGAATGCACAACTTAGTAACCGGAGTCTGGATACTCAACGAAACTGACCGGAGCCTTAACGCTCAACATAATGACCAGAGTCTGGATACCTAACGAAACTGACCGGAGTGTGAGTGCTCAACGTAATAACCGGAGTCTGGATTCTGAACGAAACTAATCGGAGCTTGAACACAAAACATAATAACCAGAATCTGGAGACTCAACGAAAATGACCGGAGCCTGAATGCTCAACGTAATAACCGGAGTCTAGATACTCAACAAAATTGACCGGAGCCTGAACACTCAACTTAATAACCGAAGTCTGGATAACCAAAGAAACTGACCGGAGCGTGAACGCTCAACGTTATAACCGGAGTCTGGATACTCAACGAAACTGAACGGAGCCTGAATGCTCAACGTAATAACTGGAGTCTGGATACCCAACGAAACTGACCGGAGCCTGAATGTTTAACTTAATAACCGAAGTATGGATACTCAACGAAACAGACCGGAGCCTGAACGCTCAATGTAATGACCAGATTCTGGATACACAACGAAAATGACCGGAGCCCGAACGCTCAACATAATAACCGGAGTCTGGATACTCAAAGAAAATGACCAGAGCCTGAACGCTCAAATTAATAACCGGTGTTTGGATACTCAACGAAACTGACCGGAACCTGAACGTTCAACGTAATAATTGGAGTCTGGTTACTCAACAAAACTGAATGGAGCCTAAACGCTCAAATTAATAACCGGAGTCCGGATACTCAACGAAACTGACCGGAGCCTGAACGCTCAACGTAATAACCGGAGCCTGGATACCCAACAAAACTGAATGGAGCCTGAACGCTCAACTTAATAACCGGTTTCTGGATACTCAACGAAACTGACCGGAGCCTGAACGCTCAACGTAATAACCGGAGTCTGGATACTCAACGAAAATGACCGGAGCCCGAACGCTCAACGTAATAACCGGAGTCTGGAAACTCAAAGAAAATGACCAGAGCATGAATGCTCAAATTAATAACTGGAGTTTGGATACTCAACGAAACTGACCGGAGCCTGAACGCTCAACGTAATAACCGGAGTCTGGATACCCAACAAAACTGAATGGAGCCTGAACGTTCAACTTAATAACCGGATTCTGGATACTCAATGAAACTGACCGGAGCCTGAACGCTCAAAGTAATAACCGGAGTCTGGATACTCAACGAAAATGACCGGAGCCCGAACGCTCAACGTAATAACCGAAGTCTGGATACTCAAAGAAAATGACCGAAGCATGAACACTCAACTTAATAACTGGAGTTTGGATACTCAACGAAACTGACCGGAGCCTGAACGCTCAACGTAATAACTCGAGTCTGGATACTCAACAAAAATGGCCGGAGCCTTAACGCTCAACGTAATAACCGGAGTCTGGATACACAACGAAACTGACCGGAGCGTGAGTGCTCAATGTAATAACCGGAGTATGGATACTCAACGAAACAGACCGGAGCCTGAATGCTCAACGTAATAACCGGAGTCTGGATACCCAACAAAACTGAATGGAGCCTGAACGCTCAACTTAATAACCGGAGTCTGGATACTCAACGAAACTGACCGGAGCCTGAACGCTCAACGTAATAACCGGAGTCTTGATACTCAACGAAAATGACCGGAGCCCGAACGCTCAACATAATAACCGGAGTCTGGATACACAACGAAACTGACCGGGGCATGACCGCTCAACTTAATAACCGGAGTTTGGATACTTAATGAAACTAACCAGAGCCTGAACGCTCAACGTAATAACTGGAGCCTGGATACTCAACGAACTTCGCCGGAGCCTGAACGATCAACGTAATGACCGGAGCCTGAAAGTTCAACGTAATAACCAGTGTCTGGATCCTCAACGAAAATGACCGGAGCCTGAATGCACAACTTAATAACCGGAGCCTTAACGCTCAACGTAATGACCAAAGTCTGGATACCTAACGAAACTGACCGGAGCGTCAGTGCTCAACGTAATAACCGGAGTCTGGATTCTGAACGAAACTAATCGGAGCTTTAACACAAAACATAATAACCGGAATCTGGAGACTCAATGAAAATGACCGGAGCCTGAATGCTCAACGTAATAACCTGAGTCTAGATACACAACAAAATTGACCGGAGCCTGAACGCTCAACTTAATAACCGAAGTCTGGAAAACCAAAGAAACTGACCGGAGCGTGAACGCTCAACGTAATAACTGGAGTCTGGATACTTCACGAAACTGATCGGAGCCTGAATGCTCAACGTAATAACTGGAGTCTGGATACCCAACGAAACTGACCGGAGCCTGAATGTTTAACTTAATAACCGAAGTATGGATACTCAACGAAACAGACCGGAGCCTGAACGCTCAATGTAATGACCAGATTCTGGATACACAACGAAAATGACCGGAGCCCCAACGCTCAACGTAATAACCGGAGTCTGGATACTCAAACAAAATGACCAGAGCCTGAATGCTCAAATTAATAAACGGAGTTTGGATACTCAACGAAACTGACTGGAACCTAAACGCTCAACGTAATAATTGGAGTCTGGATACTCATAAAAACTGAATGGAGCCTAAACGCACAAATTAATAACCGGAGTCTGGATACTCAACGAAACTGACCGGAGCCTGAACGCTCAACGTAATAACCGGAGTCTGGATACCCAACAAAACTGAATGGAGCCTAAACGCTCAACTTAATAACCGGATTCTGGATACTCAACAAAACTGACCCGATCCTGAACGGTCAAAGTAATAACCGGAGTCTGGATAATCAACAAAAATGAACGGAGCCCGAACGCTCAACGTAATAACCGGAGTCTGGAAACTCAAAGAAAATGACCAGAGCATGAACGCTCAACTTAATAACTGGAGTTTGGATACTCAACGAAACTGACCGGAGCTTGAACGCTCAACGTAATAACCGGAGTCTGGATACCCAACAAAACTGAATGGAGCCTGAACGCTAAACTTAATAACCAGATTCTGGATACTCAACGAAATTGACCGGAGCCTGAACGCTCAACGTAATAACTGGAGTCTGGATACTCAACGAAAATGACCGGAGCCCGAACGCTCAACGTAATAACCGGAGTCTGGAAACTCAAAGAAAATGACCAGAGCAAGAACGCTCAACTTAATAACTGGAGTTTGGATACTCAACGAAACTTACCGGAGCCCGAACGCTCAACGTAATAACCGGAGTCTGGATACTCAGCGAAAATGACCGGAGCCCGAACGCTCAACGTAATAACCGAAGTCTGGATACTCAAAGAAAATGACCAGAGCATGAACGCTCAACTTAAAAACTGGAGTTTGGATACTCAACGAAACTGACTGGAGCCTGAACGCTCAACGTAATAACCGAAGTCTGGATACTCAACAAAAATTACCAGAGCCTTAATGCTCAACGTAATAACCGGAGTATGGATACCCAACGAAAATAACCACAGCCTGAATGCTCAACGTAATAACTGGAGTCTGGATACTCAACGAAACTGGCCGGAGCCTGAACGATCAACTTAATAACCAGAGCCTAAACGCTCAACGTAATAACCAGAGTCTGGATACTCAACGAAAATGACCGGAGCCTGAATGCACAACTTAATAACCGAAGCTTTAACGCTCAACATAATGACCAGTGTCTGGATACCTAACGAAACTGACCGGAGCGTCAGTGCTCAACGTAATAACCGGAGTCTGGATTCTCAACGAAAATAATTGGAGCTTGAACACAAAACATAAAAACCGGAATCTGGAGACTCAACGAAAATGACCGGAGCCTGAATGCTCAACGTAATAACCGGAGTCTAGATACTCAACAAAATTGACCGGAGCCTGAACGCTCAACTTAATAACTGAAGTCTGGATAACCAAAGAAACTGACCGGAGCGTGAACGCTCAATGTTATAACCGGAGTCTGGATACTCAATGAAACTGACCGGAGCCCGAACGCTCAACGTAATAACCGGAGTCTGGAAACTCAAAGAAAATGACCAGAGCATGAATGCTCAACTTAATAACTAGAGTTTGGATACTCAACGAAACTGACCGGAGCCTGAACGCTCAACGTAATAACCGGAGTCTGGATACCCAACAAAACTGAATGGAGCCTGAACGCTCAACTTAATAACCGGATTCTGGATACTCAACAAAACTGACCCGATCCTGAACGCTCAAAGTAATAACCGGAGTCTGGATAATCAACGAAAATGAACGGAGCCCGAACGCTCAACGTAATAACCGGAGTCTGGAAACTCAAAGAAAATGACCAGAGCATGAACGCTCAACTTAATAACTGGAGTTTGGATACTCAACGAAACTGACTGGAGCTTGAACGCTCAACGTAATAACCGGAGTCTGGATACCCAACAAAACTGAATGGAGCCTGAACGCTAAACTTAATAACCGGATTCTGGATACTCAACGAAATTGACCGGAGCCTGAACGCTCAACGTAATAACTGGAGTCTGGATACTCAACGAAAATGACCGGAGCCCGAACGCTCAACGTAATAACCGGAGTCTGGAAACTCAAAGAAAATGACCAGAGCAAGAACGCTCAACTTAATAACTGGAGTTTGGATACTCAACGAAAATGACCGGAGCCCGAATGCTCAATGTAATAACCGGAGTCTGGATACTCAACGAAAATGACCGGAGCCCGAACGCTCAACTTAAAAACTAGAGTCTGGATACTCAAAGAAAATGACCGGAGCATGAACGCTCAACTTAAAAACTGGAGTTTGGATACTCAACGAAACTGACCGGAGCCTGAACGCTCAACGTAATAACCGAAGTCTGGATACTCAACAAAAATTACCAGAGCCTTAATACTCAACGTAATAACCGGAGTATGGATACCCAACGAAAATAACCAGAGCCTGAATGCTCAACGTAATAACTGGAGTCTGGATACTCAACGAAACTGGCCGGAGCCTGAACGATCAACTTAATAACCAGAGCCTAAACGCTCAACGTAATAACCAGAGTCTGGATACTCAACGAAAATGACCGGAGCCTGAATGCACAACTTAATAACCGAAGCTTTAACGCTCAACATAATGACCAGTGTCTGGATACCTAACGAAACTGACCGGAGCGTCAGTGCTCAACGTAATAACCGGAGTCTGGATTCTCAACGAAAATAATCGGAGCTTGAACACAAAACATAATAACCGGAATCTAGAGACTCAACGAAAATGACCGGAGCCTGAATGCTCAACGTAATAACCGGAGTCTAGATACTCAACAAAATTGACCGGAGCCTGAACGCTCAACTTAATAACCGAAGTCTGGATAACCAAAGAAACTGACCGGAGCGTGAACGCTCAATGTTATAACCGGATTCTGGATACTCAATGAAACTGACCGGAGCCCGAACGCTCAACGTAATAACCGGAGTCTGGAAACTCAAAGAAAATGACCAGAGCATGAACGCTCAACTTAATCACTAGAGTTTGGATACTCAACGAAACTGACCGGAGCCTGAACGCTCAACGTAATAACCGGAGTCTGGATACCCAACAAAACTGAATGGAGCCTGAACGCTAAACTTAATAACCGGATTCTGGATACTAAACGAAACTGACCGGAGCCTGAACGCTCAACGTAACAACCGGAGTCTGGATACTCAACGAAAATGACCGGAGCCCGAACACTCAACGTAATAACCGAAGTCTCGAAACTCAAAGAAAATGACCAGAGCATGAACGCTTAACTTAATAACTGGAGTTTGGATACTCAACGAAACTGACCGGAGCCCGAACACTCATCGTAATAACCGGAGTCTGGATACTCAACAAAAATGGCCGGAGCCCGAATGCTCAACGTAATAACCGAAGTCTGGATACTCAAAGAAAATGACCAGAGCATGAACGCTCAACTTAAAAACTGGAGTTTGGATACTCAACGAAACTGACCGGAGCCTGAACGCTCAACGTAATAACCGAAGTCTGGATACTCAACAAAAATTACCAGAGCCTTAATGCTCAACGTAATAACCGGAGTATGGATACCCAACGAAAATAACCAGAGCCTGAATGCTCAACGTAATAACTGGAGTCTGGATACTCAACGAAACTGGCCGGAGCCTGAACGATCAACTTAATAACCAGAGCCTAAACGCTCAACGTAATAACCAGAGTCTGGATACTCAACGAAAATGACCGGAGCCTGAATGCACAACTTAATAACCGATGCTTTAACGTTCAACATAATGACCAATGTCTGGATACCTAACGAAACTGACCGGAGCGTCAGTGCTCAACGTAATAACCGGAGTCTGGATTCTCAACGAAAATAATCGGAGCTTGAACACAAAACATAATAACCGGAATCTGGAGACTCAACGAAAATGACCGGAGCCTGAATGCTCAACGTAATAACCAGAGTCTAGATACTCAACAAAATTGACCGGAGCCTGAACGCTCAACTTAATAACCGAAGTCTGGATAACCAAAGAAACTGACCGGAGCGTGAACGCTCAATGTTATAACCGGATTCTGGATACTCAATGAAACTGACCGGAGCCCGAACGCTCAACGTAATAACCGGAGTCTGGAAACTCAAAGAAAATGACCAGAGCATGAACGCTCAACTTAATCACTAGAGTTTGGATACTCAACGAAACTGACCGGAGCCTCAACGCTCAACGTAATAACCGGAGTCTGGATACCCAACAAAACTGAATGGAGCCTGAACGCTAAACTTAATAACCGGATTCTGGATACTCAACGAAACTGACCGGAGCCTGAACGCTCAACGTAACAACCGGAGTCTGGATACTCAACGAAAATGACCGGAGCCCGAACACTCAACGTAATAACCGAAGTCTCGAAACTCAAAGAAAATGACCAGAGCATGAACGCTTAACTTAATAACTGGAGTTTGGATACTTAACGAAACTGACCGGAGCCCGAACACTCATCGTAATAACCGGAGTCTGGATACTCAACAAAAATGGCCGGAGCCCGAATGCTCAACGTAATAACCGAAGTCTGGATACTCAAAGAAAATGACCAGAGCATGAACGCTCAACTTAAAAACTGGAGTTTGGATACTCAACGAAACTGACCGGAGCCTGAACGCTCAACGTAATAACCGAAGTCTGGATACTCAACAAAAATTACCAGAGCCTTAATGCTCAACGTAATAACCGGAGTATGGATACCCAACGAAAATAACCAGAGCCTGAATGCTCAACGTAATAACTGGAGTCTGGATACTCAACGAAACTGGCCGGAGCCTGAACGATCAACTTAATAACCAGAGCCTAAACGCTCAACGTAATAACCAGAGTCTGGATACTCAACGAAAATGACCGGAGCCTGAATGCACAACTTAATAACCGATGCTTTAACGCTCAACATAATGACCAATGTCTGGATACCTAACGAAACTGACCGGAGCGTCAGTGCTCAACGTAATAACCGGAGTCTGGATTCTCAACGAAAATAATCGGAGCTTGAACACAAAACATAATAACCGGAATCTGGAGACTCAACGAAAATGACCGGAGCCTGAATGCTCAACGTAATAACCGGAGTCTAGATACTCAACAAAATTGACCGGAGCCTGAACGCTCAACTTAATAACTGAAGTCTGGATAACCAAAGAAACTGACCGGAGCGTGAACGCTCAATGTTATAACCGGAGTCTGGATACTCAATGAAACTGACCGGAGCCCGAACGCTCAACGTAATAACCGGAGTCTGGAAACTCAAAGAAAATGACCAGAGCATGAATGCTCAACTTAATAACTAGAGTTTGGATACTCAACGAAACTGACCGGAGCCTGAACGCTCAACGTAATAACCGGAGTCTGGATACCCAACAAAACTGAATGGAGCCTGAACGCTCAACTTAATAACCGGATTCTGGATACTCAACAAAACTGACCCGATCCTGAACGCTCAAAGTAATAACCGGAGTCTGGATAATCAACGAAAATGAACGGAGCCCGAACGCTCAACGTAATAACCGGAGTCTGGAAACTCAAAGAAAATGACCAGAGCATGGACGCTCAACTTAATAACTGGAGTTTGGATACTCAACGAAACTGACTGGAGCTTGAACGCTCAACGTAATAACCGGAGTCTGGATACCCAACAAAACTGAATGGAGCCTGAACGCTAAACTTAATAACCGGATTCTGGATACTCAACGAAATTGACCGGAGCCTGAACGCTCAACGTAATAACTGGAGTCTGGATACTCAACGAAAATGACCGGAGCCCGAACGCTCAACGTAATAACCGGAGTCTGGAAACTCAAAGAAAATGACCAGAGCAAGAACGCTCAACTTAATAACTGGAGTTTGGATACTCAACGAAAATGACCGGAGCCCGAACGCTCAATGTAATAACCGGAGTCTGGATACTCAACGAAAATGACCGGAGCCCGAACGCTCAACTTAAAAACTAGAGTCTGGATACTCAAAGAAAATGACCGGAGCATGAACGCTCAACTTAAAAACTGGAGTTTGGATACTCAACGAAACTGACCGGAGCCTGAACGCTCAACGTAATAACCGAAGTCTGGATACTCAACAAAAATTACCAGAGCCTTAATACTCAACGTAATAACCGGAGTATGGATACCCAACGAAAATAACCAGAGCCTGAATGCTCAACGTAATAACTGGAGTCTGGATACTCAACGAAACTGGCCGGAGCCTGAACGATCAACTTAATAACCAGAGCCTAAACGCTCAACGTAATAACCAGAGTCTGGATACTCAACGAAAATGACCGGAGCCTGAATGCACAACTTAATAACCGAAGCTTTAACGCTCAACATAATGACCAGTGTCTGGATACCTAACGAAACTGACCGGAGCGTCAGTGCTCAACGTAATAACCGGAGTCTGGATTCTCAACGAAAATAATCGGAGCTTGAACACAAAACATAATAACCGGAATCTAGAGACTCAACGAAAATGACCGGAGCCTGAATGCTCAACGTAATAACCGGAGTCTAGATACTCAACAAAATTGACCGGAGCCTGAACGCTCAACTTAATAACCGAAGTCTGGATAACCAAAGAAACTGACCGGAGCGTGAACGCTCAATGTTATAACCGGATTCTGGATACTCAATGAAACTGACCGGAGCCCGAACGCTCAACGTAATAACCGGAGTCTGGAAACTCAAAGAAAATGACCAGAGCATGAACGCTCAACTTAATCACTAGAGTTTGGATACTCAACGAAACTGACCGGAGCCTGAACGCTCAACGTAATAACCGGAGTCTGGATACCCAACAAAACTGAATGGAGCCTGAACGCTAAACTTAATAACCGGATTCTGGATACTCAACGAAACTGACCGGAGCCTGAACGCTCAACGTAACAACCGGAGTCTGGATACTCAACGAAAATGACCGGAGCCCGAACACTCAACGTAATAACCGAAGTCTCGAAACTCAAAGAAAATGACCAGAGCATGAACGCTTAACTTAATAACTGGAGTTTGGATACTCAACGAAACTGACCGGAGCCCGAACACTCATCGTAATAACCGGAGTCTGGATACTCAACAAAAATGGCCGGAGCCCGAATGCTCAACGTAATAACCGAAGTCTGGATACTCAAAGAAAATGACCAGAGCATGAACGCTCAACTTAAAAACTGGAGTTTGGATACTCAACGAAACTGACCGGAGCCTGAACGCTCAACGTAATAACCGAAGTCTGGATACTCAACAAAAATTACCAGAGCCTTAATGCTCAACGTAATAACCGGAGTATGGATACCCAACGAAAATAACCAGAGCCTGAATGCTCAACGTAATAACTGGAGTCTGGATACTCAACGAAACTGGCCGGAGCCTGAACGATCAACTTAATAACCAGAGCCTAAACGCTCAACGTAATAACCAGAGTCTGGATACTCAACGAAAATGACCGGAGCCTGAATGCACAACTTAATAACCGATGCTTTAACGCTCAACATAATGACCAATGTCTGGATACCTAACGAAACTGACCGGAGCGTCAGTGCTCAACGTAATAACCGGAGTCTGGATTCTCAACGAAAATAATCGGAGCTTGAACACAAAACATAATAACCGGAATCTGGAGACTCAACGAAAATGACCGGAGCCTGAATGCTCAACGTAATAACCGGAGTCTAGATACTCAACAAAATTGACCGGAGCCTGAACGCTCAACTTAATAACTGAAGTCTGGATAACCAAAGAAACTGACCGGAGCGTGAACGCTCAATGTTATAACCGGAGTCTGGATACTCAATGAAACTGACCGGAGCCCGAACGCTCAACGTAATAACCGGAGTCTGGAAACTCAAAGAAAATGACCAGAGCATGAATGCTCAACTTAATAACTAGAGTTTGGATACTCAACGAAACTGACCGGAGCCTGAACGCTCAACGTAATAACCGGAGTCTGGATACCCAACAAAACTGAATGGAGCCTGAACGCTCAACTTAATAACCGGATTCTGGATACTCAACAAAACTGACCCGATCCTGAACGCTCAAAGTAATAACCGGAGTCTGGATAATCAACGAAAATGAACGGAGCCCGAACGCTCAACGTAATAACCGGAGTCTGGAAACTCAAAGAAAATGACCAGAGCATGGACGCTCAACTTAATAACTGGAGTTTGGATACTCAACGAAACTGACTGGAGCTTGAACGCTCAACGTAATAACCGGAGTCTGGATACCCAACAAAACTGAATGGAGCCTGAACGCTAAACTTAATAACCGGATTCTGGATACTCAACGAAATTGACCGGAGCCTGAACGCTCAACGTAATAACTGGAGTCTGGATACTCAACGAAAATGACCGGAGCCCGAACGCTCAACGTAATAACCGGAGTCTGGAAACTCAAAGAAAATGACCAGAGCAAGAACGCTCAACTTAATAACTGGAGTTTGGATACTCAACGAAAATGACCGGAGCCCGAACGCTCAATGTAATAACCGGAGTCTGGATACTCAACGAAAATGACCGGAGCCCGAACGCTCAACTTAAAAACTAGAGTCTGGATACTCAAAGAAAATGACCGGAGCATGAACGCTCAACTTAAAAACTGGAGTTTGGATACTCAACGAAACTGACCGGAGCCTGAACGCTCAACGTAATAACCGAAGTCTGGATACTCAACAAAAATTACCAGAGCCTTAATACTCAACGTAATAACTGGAGTATGGATACCCAACGAAAATAACCAGAGCCTGAATGCTCAACGTAATAACTGGAGTCTGGATACTCAACGAAACTGGCCGGAGCCTGAACGATCAACTTAATAACCAGAGCCTAAACGCTCAACGTAATAACCAGAGTCTGGATACTCAACGAAAATGACCGGAGCCTGAATGCACAACTTAATAACCGAAGCTTTAACGCTCAACATAATGACCAGTGTCTGGATACCTAACGAAACTGACCGGAGCGTCAGTGCTCAACGTAATAACCGGAGTCTGGATTCTCAACGAAAATAATCGGAGCTTGAACACAAAACATAATAACCGGAATCTAGAGACTCAACGAAAATGACCGGAGCCTGAATGCTCAACGTAATAACCGGAGTCTAGATACTCAACAAAATTGACCGGAGCCTGAACGCTCAACTTAATAACCGAAGTCTGGATAACCAAAGAAACTGACCGGAGCGTGAACGCTCAATGTTATAACCGGATTCTGGATACTCAATGAAACTGACCGGAGCCCGAACGCTCAACGTAATAACCGGAGTCTGGAAACTCAAAGAAAATGACCAGAGCATGAACGCTCAACTTAATCACTAGAGTTTGGATACTCAACGAAACTGACCGGAGCCTGAACGCTCAACGTAATAACCGGAGTCTGGATACCCAACAAAACTGAATGGAGCCTGAACGCTAAACTTAATAACCGGATTCTGGATACTCAACGAAACTGACCGGAGCCTGAACGCTCAACGTAACAACCGGAGTCTGGATACTCAACGAAAATGACCGGAGCCCGAACACTCAACGTAATAACCGAAGTCTCGAAACTCAAAGAAAATGACCAGAGCATGAACGCTTAACTTAATAACTGGAGTTTGGATACTCAACGAAACTGACCGGAGCCCGAACACTCATCGTAATAACCGGAGTCTGGATACTCAACAAAAATGGCCGGAGCCCGAATGCTCAACGTAATAACCGAAGTCTGGATACTCAAAGAAAATGACCAGAGCATGAACGCTCAACTTAAAAACTGGAGTTTGGATACTCAACGAAACTGACCGGAGCCTGAACGCTCAACGTAATAACCGAAGTCTGGATACTCAACAAAAATTACCAGAGCCTTAATGCTCAACGTAATAACCGGAGTATGGATACCCAACGAAAATAACCAGAGCCTGAATGCTCAACGTAATAACTGGAGTCTGGATACTCAACGAAACTGGCCGGAGCCTGAACGATCAACTTAATAACCAGAGCCTAAACGCTCAACGTAATAACCAGAGTCTGGATACTCAACGAAAATGACCGGAGCCTGAATGCACAACTTAATAACCGATGCTTTAACGCTCAACATAATGACCAATGTCTGGATACCTAACGAAACTGACCGGAGCGTCAGTGCTCAACGTAATAACCGGAGTCTGGATTCTCAACGAAAATAATCGGAGCTTGAACACAAAACATAATAACCGGAATCTGGAGACTCAACGAAAATGACCGGAGCCTGAATGCTCAACGTAATAACCGGAGTCTAGATACTCAACAAAATTGACCGGAGCCTGAATGCTCAACTTAATAACCGAAGTCTGGATAACCAAAGAAACTGACCGGAGCGTGAACGCTCAATGTTATAACCGGAGTCTGGATACTCAATGAAACTGACCGGAGCCCGAACGCTCAACGTAATAACCGGAGTCTGGAAACTCAAAGAAAATGACCAGAGCATGAATGCTCAACTTAATAACTAGAGTTTGGATACTCAACGAAACTGACCGGAGCCTCAACGCTCAACGTAATAACCGGAGTCTGGATACCCAACAAAACTGAATGGAGCCTGAACGCTCAACTTAATAACCGGATTCTGGATACTCAATAAAACTGACCCGATCCTGAACGCTCAAAGTAATAACCGGAGTCTGGATAATCAACGAAAATGAACGGAGCCCGAACGCTCAACGTAATAACCGGAGTCTGGAAACTCAAAGAAAATGACCAGAGCATGAACGCTCAACTTAATAACTGGAGTTTGGATACTCAACGAAACTGACCGGAGCTTGAACGCTCAACGTAATAACCGGAGTCTGGATACCCAACAAAACTGAATGGAGCCTGAACGCTAAACTTAATAACCGGATTCTGGATACTCAACGAAATTGACCGGAGCCTGAACGCTCAACGTAATAACTGGAGTCTGGATACTCAACGAAAATGTCCGGAGCCCGAACGCTCAACGTAATAACCGGAGTCTGGAAACTCAAAGAAAATGACTAGAGCAAGAACGCTCAACTTAATAACTGGAGTTTGGATACTCAACGAAACTTACCGGAGCCCGAACGCTCAACGTAATAACCGGAGTCTGGATACTCAACGAAAATGACCGGAGCCCGAACGCTCAACGTAATAACCGAAGTCTGGATACTCAAAGAAAATGACCAGAGCATGAACGCTCAACTTAAAAACTGGAGTTTGGATACTCAACGAAACTGACCGGAGCCTGAACGCTCAACGTAATAACCGAAGTCTGGATACTCAACAAAAATTACCAGAGCCTTAATGCTCAACGTAATAACCGGAGTATGGATACCCAACGAAAATAACTAGAGCCTGAATGCTCAACGTAATAACTGGAGTCTGGATACTCAACGAAACTGGCCGGATCCTGAACGATCAACTTAATAACCAGAGCCTAAACGCTCAACGTAATAACCAGAGTCTGGATACTCAACGAAAATGACCGGAGCCTGAATGCACAACTTAATAACCGAAGCTTTAACGCTCAACATAATGACCAGTGTCTGGATACCTAACGAAACTGACCGGAGCGTCAGTGCTCAACGTAATAACCGGAGTCTGGATTCTCAACGAAAATAATCGGAGCTTGAGCACAAAACATAATAACCGGAATCTGGAGACTCAACGAAAATGACCGGAGCCTGAATGCTCAACGTAATAACCGAAGTCTAGATACTCAACAAAATTGACCGGAGCCTGAACGCTCAACTTAATAACCGAAGTCTGGATAACCAAAGAAACTGACCGGAGCGTGAACGCTCAATGTTATAACCGGAGTCTGGATACTCAATGAAACTGACCGGAGCCCGAACGCTCAACGTAATAACTGGAGTCTGGAAACACAAAGAAAATGACCAGAGCATGAATGCTCAACTTAATAACTAGAGTTTGGATACTCAACGAAACTGACCGGAGCCTGAACGCTCAACGTAATAACCGGAGTCTGGATACCCAACAAAACTGAATGGAGCCTGAACGCTCAACTTAATAACCGGATTCTGGATACTCAACAAAACTGACCCGATCCTGAACGCTCAAAGTAATAACCGGAGTCTGGATAATCAACGAAAATGAACGGAGCTCGAACGCTCAACGTAATAACCGGAGTCTGGAAACTCAAAGAAAATGACCAGAGCATGAACGCTCAACTTAATAACTGGAGTTTGGATACTCAACGAAACTGACCGGAGCTTGAACGCTCAACGTAATAACCGGAGTCTGGATACCCAACAAAACTGAATGGAGCCTGAACGCTAAACTTAATAACCGGATTCTGGATACTCAACGAAATTGACCGGAGCCTGAACGCTCAACGTAATAACTGGAGTCTGGATACTCAACGAAAATGACCGGAGCCCGAACGCTCAACGTAATAACCGGAGTCTGGAAACTCAAAGAAAATGACCAGAGCAAGAACGCTCAACTTAATAACTGGAGTTTGGATACTCAACGAAACTTACCGGAGCCCGAACGCTCAACGTAATAACCGGAGTCTGGATACTCAACGAAAATGACCGGAGCCCGAACGCTCAACGTAATAACCGAAGTCTGGATACTCAAAGAAAATGACCAGAGCATGAACGCTCAACTTAAAAACTGGAGTTTGGATACTCAACGAAACTGACCGGAGCCTGAACGCTCAACGTAATAACCGAAGTCTGGATACTCAACAAAAATTACCAGAGCCTTAATGCTCAACGTAATAACCGGAGTATGGATACCCAACGAAAATAACCAGAGCCTGAACGATAAACGTAATGACCGTAGCCTGAACGCTCAACGTGATAACCAGAGTCTGGATACTCAACGAAAATGACCGGAGCCTGAATGCACAACTTAATAACCGGAGCCTTAACGCTCAACATAATGACCAGTGTCTGGATACCTAACGAAACTGACCGGAGCGTCAGTGCTCAACGTAATAACCGGAGTCTGGATTCTCAACGAAAATAATCGGAGCTTGAACACAAAACATAATAACCGGAATCTGGAGACTCAACGAAAATGACCGGAGCCTGAATGCTCAACGTAATAACCGTAGTCTAGATACTCAACAAAATTGACCGGAGCCTGAACACTCAACTTAATAACCGAAGTCTGGATAACCAAAGAAACTGACCGGAGCGTGAATGCTCAACGTTATAACCGGAGTCTGGATACTCAACGAAACTGATCGGAGCCTGAATGCTCAACGTAATAACTGGAGTCTGGATACCCAACGAAACTGACCGGAGCCTGAATGTTTAACTTAATAACCGAAGTATGGATACTCAACGAAACAGACCGGAGCCTGAACGCTCAATGTAATGACCAGATTCTGGATACACAACGAAAATGACCGGAGCCCGAATGCTCAACGTAATAACCGGAGTCTGGAAACTCAAAGAAAATGACCAGAGCATGAACGCTCAACTTAATAACTGGAGTTTGGATACTCAACGAAACTTACCGGAGCCCGAACGCTCAACGTAATAACCGGAGTCTGGATACTCAACGAAAATGACCGGAGCCCGAACGCTCAACGTAATAACCGAAGTCTGGATACTCAAAGAAAATGACCAGAGCATGAACGCTCAACTTAAAAACTGGAGTTTGGATACTCAACGAAACTGACCGGAGCCTGAACGCTCAACGTAATAACCGAAGTCTGGATACTCAACAAAAATTACCAGAGCCTTAATGCTCAACGTAATAACCGGAGTATGTATACCCAACGAAAATAACCAGAGCCTGAATGCTCAACGTAATAACTGGAGTCTGGATACTCAACGAAACTGGCCGGAGCCTGAACGATCAACTTAATAACCAGAGCCTAAACGCTCAACGTAATAACAAGAGTCTGGATACTCAACGAAAATGACAGGAGCCTGAATGCACAACTTAATAACCGAAGCTTTAACGCTCAACATAATGACCAGTGTCTGAATACCTAACGAAACTGACCGGAGCGTCAGTGCTCAACGTAATAACCGGAGTCTGGATTCTCAACAAAAATAATCGGAGCTTGAACACAAAACATAATAACCGGAATCTGGAGACTCAACGAAAATGACCGGAGCCTGAATGCTCAACGTAATAACCGGAGTCTAGATACTCAACAAAATTGACCGGAGCCTGAACGCTCAACTTAATAACCGAAGTCTGGATAACCAAAGAAACTGACCGGAGCATGAACGCTCAATGTTATAACCGGAGTCTGGATACTCAATGAAACTGACCGGAGCCCGAACGCTCAACGTAATAACCGGAGTCTAGAAACTCAAAGAAAATGACCAGAGCATGAACGCTCAACTTAATAACTGGAGTTTGGATACTCAACGAAACTGACCGGAGCTTGAACGCTCAACGTAATAACCGGAGTCTGGATACCCAACAAAACTGAATGGAGCCTAAACGCTAAACTTAATAACCGGATTCTGGATACTCAACGAAATTGACCGGAGCCTGAACGCTCAACGTAATAACTGGAGTCTGGAGACTCAACGAAAATTACCGGAGCCCGAACGCTCAACGTAATAACCGGAGTCTGGAAACTCAAAGAAAATGACCAGAGCAAGAACGCTCAACTTAATAACTGGAGTTTGGATACTCAACGAAACTTACCGGAGCCCGAACGCTCAACGTAATAACCGGAGTATGGATACTCAACGAAAATGACCGGAGCCCGAACGCTCAACGTAATAACCGAAGTCTGGATACTCAAAGAAAATGACCAGAGCATGAACGCTCAACTTAAAAACTGGAGTTTGGATACTCAACGAAACTGACCGGAGCCTGAACGCTCAACGTAATAACCGAAGTCTGGATACTCAACAAAAATTACCAGAGCCTTAATGCTCAACGTAATAACCGGAGTATGGATACCCAACGAAAATAACCAGAGCCTGAATGCTCAACGTAATAACTGGAGTCTGGATACTCAACGAAACTGGCCGGAGCCTGAACGATCAACTTAATAACCAGAGCCTAAACGCTCAACGTAATAACCAGAGTCTGGATACTCAACGAAAATGACCGGAGCCTGAATGCACAACTTAATAACCGAAGCTTTAACGCTCAACATAATGACCAGTGTCTGGATACCTAACGAAACTGACCGGAGCGTCAGTGCTCAACGTAATAACCGGAGTCTGGATTCCCAACGAAAATAATCGGAGCTTGAACACAAAACATAATAACCGGAATCTGGAGACTCAACGAAAATGACCGGAGCCTGAATGCTCAACGTAATAACCGGAGTCTAGATACTCAACAAAATTGACCGGAGCCTGAACGCTCAACTTAATAACCGAAGTCTGGATAACCAAAGAAACTGACCGGAGCGTGAACGCTCAATGTTATAACCGGAGTCTGGATACTCAATGAAACTGACCGGAGCCAGAACGCTCAACGTAATAACCGGAGTCTGGAAACTCAAAGAAAATGACCAGAGCATGAATGCTCAACTTAATAACTAGAGTTTGGATACTCAACGAAACTGACCGGAGCCTGAACGCTCAACGTAATAACCGGAGTCTGGATACCCAACAAAACTGAATGGAGCCTGAACGCTCAACTTAATAACCGGATTCTGGATACTCAACAAAACTGACCCGATCCTGAACGCTCAAAGTAATAACCGGAGTCTGGATAATCAACGAAAATGAACGGAGCCCGAACGCTCAACGTAATAACCGAAGTCTGGAAATTCAAAGAAAATGACCAGAGCATGAACGCTCAACTTAATAATTGGAGTTTGGATACTCAACGAAACTGACCGGAGCCTTAACACTCATCGTAATAACTGGAGTCTGGATACTCAACAAAAATGGCCGCAGCCTTAACGCTCAACGTAATAACCGGAGTCTGGATACCCAACGAAACTGACCGGAGCGTGAGTGATCAACGTAATAACCGGAGTATAGATACTCAACGAAACAGACCGGAGTCTGAACACTCAACGTAATAACCGGAGTCTGGATAACCAACAAAACTGAATGGAGCTTGAACACTCAACTTAATAATCGGAGTCTGGATACTCAACGAAACTGACCGGAGCCTGAACGATCAACGTAATAACCGGAGTCTTGATACTCAACGAAAATGATCAAAGCCGGAACGCTCAACGTAATAACCGGAGTCTGGAAACTCAAAGAAAATGATCGGGGCATGACCGCTCAACTTAATAACCAGAGTTTAGATACTTAACGAAACTAACCGGAGCCTGAACGCTCAACGTAATAACCGAATTCTGGATACTCAACAAAAATTACCAGAGCCTTAATGCTCAACGTAATAACCGAAGTATGGATACGCAACGAAACTAACCAGAGCCTGAACGCTCAACGTAATAACTGGAGTCTGGATACTCAACGAAATTGACCGGAGCCTGAACGATCATCGTAATGACCGTAGCCTGAACGCTCAACGTGATAACCAGAGTCTGGATACTCAACGAAAATGACCGGAGCCTGAATGCACAACTTAATAACCGGAGCCTTAACGCTCAACATAATGACCAGTGTCTGGATACCTAACGAAACTGACCGGAGCGTCAGTGCTCAACGTAATAACCGGAGTCTGGATTCTCAACGAAAATAATCGGAGCTTGAACACAAAACATAATAACCGGAATCTGGAGACTCAACGAAAATGACCGGAGCCTGAATGCTCAACGTAATAACCGTAGTCTAGATACTCAACAAAATTGACCGGAGCCTGAACACTCAACTTAATAACCGAAGTCTGGATAACCAAAGAAACTGACCGGAGCGTGAATGCTCAACGTTATAACCGGAGTCTGGATACTCAACGAAACTGATCGGAGCCTGAATGCTCAACGTAATAACTAGAGTCTGGATACCCAACAAAACTGACCGGAGCCTGAATGTTTAACTTAATAACCGAAGTATGGATACTCAACGAAACAGACCGGAGCCTGAACGCTCAATGTAATGACCAGATTTTGGATACACAACGAAAATGACCGGAGCCCGAATGCTCAACGTAATAACCGGAGTCTGGAAACTCAAAGAAAATGACCAGAGCATGAACGCTCAGCTTAATAACTGGAGTTTGGATACTCAACGAAACTTACCGGAGCCCGAACGCTCAACGTAATAACCGGAGTCTGGATACTCAACGAAAATGACCGGAGCCCGAACGCTCAACGTAATAACTGAAGTCTGGATACTCAAAGAAAATGACCAGAGCATGAACGCTCAACTTAAAAACTGGAGTTTGGATACTCATTGAAACTGACCGGAGCCTGAACGCTCAACGTAATAACCGAAGTCTGGATACTCAACAAAAATTACCAGAGCCTTAATGCTCAACGTAATAACCGGAGTATGGATACCCAACGAAACTAACCAGAGCCTGAACGCTCAACGTAATAACTGGAGTCTGGATACTCAACGAAACTGGCCGGAGCCTGAACGATCAACTTAATAACCAGAGCCTAAACGCTCAACGTAATAACCAGAGTCTGGATACTCAACGAAAATGACCAGAGCCTGAATGTACAACTTAATAACCGGAGCTTTAACGCTCAACATAATGACCAGTGTCTGGATACCTAACGAAACTGACCGGAGCGTCAGTGCTCAACGTAATAACCGGAGTCTGGATTCTCAACGAAAATAATCGGAGCTTGAACACAAAACATAATACCCGGAATCTGGAGACTCAACGAAAATGACCGGAGCCTGAATGCTCAACGTAATAACCGGAGTCTAGATACTCAACAAAATTGACCGGAGCCTGAACGCTCAACTTAATAACCGAAGTCTGGATAACCAAAGAAACTGACCGGAGCCTGAACGCTCAACGTAATAACCGGAGTCTGGATACTCAACGAAAATGACCGGAGCCCGAACGCTCAACGTAATAACCAGAGTCTTGAAACTCAAAGAAAATGACCAGAGCATGAACGCTCAACTTAATAACTGGAGTTTGGATACTCAACGAAACTGACCGGAGCCTGAACGCTCAACGTAATAACCGGAGTATGGATACCCAACAAAACTGAATGGAGCCTGAACGCTAAACTTAATAACCAGATTCTGGATACTCAACGAAACTGACCGGAGCCTGAACGCTCAATGTAACAACCGGAGTCTGGATACTCAACGAAAATGACCGGAGCCAGAACACTCAACGTAATAACCGAACTCTGGAAACTCAAAGAAAATGACCAGAGCATGAACGCTCAACTTAATAATTGGAGTTTGGATACTCAACGAAACTGACCGGAGCCTGAACGCTCATCGTAATAACTGGAGTGTGGATACTCAACAAAAATGGCCGGAGCCTTAACGCTCAACGTAATAACCAGAGTCTGGATACCCAACGAAACTGACCGGAGCGTGAGTGCTCAACGTAATAACCGGAGTATGGATACTCAACGAAACAGACCGGAGTCTGAACGCTCAACGTAATAACCGGAGTCTGGATACCTAACAAAACTGAATGGAGCTTGAACACTCAACTTAATAACCGGAGTCTGGATACTCAACGAAACTGACCGGAGCCTGAACGCTCAACGTAATAACCGGAGTCTTGATAATCAACGAAAATGATCAGAGCCGGAACGCTAAACGTAATAACCAGAGTCTGGAAACTCAAAGAAAATGATCGGGGCATGACCGCTCAACTTAATAACCGGAGTTTGGATACTTAACGAAACTAACCGGAGCCTGAACGCTCAACGTAATAACCGAATTCTGGATACTCAACAAAAATTACCAGAGCCTTAATGCTCAACGTAATAACCGGAGTATAGATACCCAACGAAACTGACCGGAGCCTGAACGCTCAATGTAATAACTGGAGACTGGATACTCAACGAAATTGACCGGAGCCTGAACGATAAACGTAATGACCGTAGCCTGAACGCTCAACGTGATAACCAGAGTCTGGATACTCAACGAAAATGACCGGAGCCTGAATGCACAACTTAATAACCGGAGCCTTAACGCTCAACATAATGACCAGTGTCTGGATACCTAACGAAACTGACCGGAGCGTCAGTGCTCAACGTAATAACCGGAGTCTGGATTCTCAACGAAAATAATCGGAGCTTGAACACAAAACATAATAACCGGAATCTGGAGACTCAACGAAAATGACCGGAGCCTGAATGCTCAACGTAATAACCGTAGTCTAGATACTCAACAAAATTGACCGGAGCCTGAACACTCAACTTAATAACCGAAGTCTGGATAACCAAAGAAACTGACCGGAGCGTGAATGCTCAACGTTATAACCGGAGTCTGGATACTCAAGGATACTGATCGAAGCCTGAATGCTCAACGTAATAACTGGAGTCTGGATACCCAACGAAACTGACCGGAGCCTGAATGTTTAACTTAATAACCGAAGTATGGATACTCAACGAAACAGACCGGAGCCTGAACGCTCAATGTAATGACCAGATTCTGGATACACAACGAAAATGACCGGAGCCCGAATGCTCAACGTAATAACCGGAGTCTGGAAACTCAAAGAAAATGACCAGAGCATGAACGCTTAACTTAATAACTGGAGTTTGGATACTCAACGAAACTTACCGGAGCCCGAACGCTCAACGTAATAACCGGAGTCTGGATACTCAACGAAAATGACCGGAGCCCGAACGCTCAACGTAATAACCGAAGTCTGGATACTCAAAGAAAATGACCAGAGCATGAACGCTCAACTTAAAAACTGGAGTTTGGATACTCAACGAAACTGACCGGAGCCTGAACGCTCAACGTAATAACCGAAGTCTGGATACTCAACAAAAATTACCAGAGCCTTAATGCTCAACGTAATAACCGGAGTATGGATACCCAACGAAACTAACCAGAGCCTGAACGCTCAACGTAATAACTGGAGTCTGGATA
>OZ012736.1:227564003-227613530 GCA_963859935.3 Lathyrus sativus
GAAACTGACCGGAGCCTGAACGCTCAACGTAATAGCCGGAGTCTGGATACCCAAAGAAACTGACCGGAGCCTGAACGCTCAACGTAATAACCGGAGTCTAGATATCCAACAAAACTGACCGGAGTCTGGATACCAAACAAAACTGACTAGAGCCTGAACGCTCAACGTAATAACCGAAGTCTAGATACCAAACGAAACTGACCGGAGCCTGAACGCTCAACGTAATAAACGAAGTCTGAATACCCAACGAAACTGACCGGAGCCTGAACGCTCAACGTAATAATCGGAGTCTGGATACCCAACGAAACTGACCGGAGCCTGAACACTCAACGTAATAACCGAAGTCTGAATACCCAACGAAACGGACCGGAGCCTAAACGTTCAACGAAATAACCGGAGTCTGGATACCCAACGAAACTGACCGGATGCTGAACCCTCAACATAATAACCGGAGTCTGGATACCCAACAAAACTGACCGAAGCCTGAACGCTCAACGTAAAAACCGGAGTCTGGATACGCAACGAAACTGACCGGAGCCTGAACGCTCAACGTAATAACCGGAGTCTGGATACCCAACGAAACTGACCGGAGCCTGAACGCTCAACGTAAAAACCGGAGTCTGGATACCCAACGAAACTGACCGGAGCCTGAACGCTCAACGTAATAACCGGAGTCTGGATACCCAAAGAAACTAACCGGAGCCTGAACGCTCAACGTAATAACCGTAGTCTGGATACCCAACGAAACTGACCGGAGCCTGAACGCTCAACGTAATAACCGGAGTCTGGATACCCAACGAAACTGACCGGAGCCTTAACCCTCAACATAATAACCGGAGTCTGGATACCCAACAAAACTGACCGGAGCCTAAACGCTCAACGTAAAAACCGGAGTCTGAATACCCAACGAAACTGACCGGAGCCTGAATGCTCAACGTAATAACTGGAGTCTCGATACCCAACGAAACTGACCGGAGCCTGAATGTTCAACATAATGACCGGAGCCTGGATACCCAACGAAACTGACCGGAGCCTGAACGCTCAACGTAATAACCGAAGTCTGGATACTAAACAAAACTGATCGGAGCCTGAACGCTCTACGTAATAACCGGAGTTTGGATACCCAACAAAATTGACTGGAGCCTGAACGATCAACGTAATAACCGGAGTCTGGATACACAAAGAAACTGACCGGAGCCTGAATGCTCAACGTAATAACCGGAGTCTGGATACCCAACAAAACTGACCGGAGCCTGAACGTTCAACGTAATAAACGGAGTCTGGATACCCAACGAAACTGACCGGAGCCTGAACGCTCAACGTAATAACCGGAATCTGGATACCCAAAGAAACTGACCGGAGCCTGAACACTCAACGTAATAACTGGAGTCTGGATACCAAACGAAACTGACCGGAGCCTGAATGCTCAACGTAATAAATGAAGTCTGAATACCCAACGAAACTAACCGGAGCCTGAACGCTCAACGTAATAATCGGAGTCTGGATACCCAACGAAACTGACCGGAACCAGAACACTCAACGTAATAACCGAAGTCTGAATACCCAACGAAACTGACCGGAGCCTGAACGCTCAACGTAATAACCGGAGTCTGGATACCCAACGAAACTGACCGGAACCTGAACCCTCAACATAATAACCGGAGTCTGGATACCCAACAAAACTGACCGGAGCCTGAACGCTCAACGTAAAAACCGGAGTCTGGACACGCAACGAAACTGACCGGAGCCTGAACGCTCAACGTAATAACCGGAGTCTGGATACCCAACGAAATTGAATGGAGCTTGAACGCTCAACGTAATAACCGGAATCTGGATACTCAACGAAACTGACTGGAGCCTGAACGCTCAATGAATAACCGGAGTCTGGATAATCAACGAAACTGACTGGAGCCTCAACGATCAACGTAATAACCGGAGTCTAGATACACAACGAAATTGACCGGAGCCTGATTGCTCAACGTAATAACCGGAGTCTGGATACACAACAAAACTCACCGGAGCCTGAACGCTCAACGTAATAACCGGAGTCTGGATACCCAATGAAACTAACCGGAGCCTGAACGCTCAACGTAATAACCGAAGACTGAATACCCAACGAAACTGACCGGAGCCTGAACGCTCAACGTAATAACCGGAGTCTGGATACCCAACGAAAATGACCGGAGCCTGAAAGCTCAACGTAATAACCGGAGTCTGGATACTCAAAGAAACTAACCGGAGCCTGAACGCTCAACGTAATAACCGAAGTCTGGATACCCAACGAAACTGACCGGAGCCTGAACGCTCAACGAAATAACCGGAGTCTGGATACCCAACGAAACTGACCGGAGCCTAAACCCTCAACATAATAACCGGAGTCTGGATACCCAACAAAACTGACCGGAGCCTGAACGCTCAACGTAAAAACCGGAGTCTGGATACCCAACGAAACTGACCGGAGCCTGAACGCTCAACGTAATAACCGGAGTCTGGATACCCAACGAGAATGACCGGAGCCTGAACGTTCAACGTAATAACCGGAGTCTGGATACCCAACGAAAATGAATGGAGCTTGAACGCTCAACGTAATAACCAGAATCTGGATACCCAACGAAACTGACTGGAGCCTGAACCCTCAACGTAATAACCGGAGTCTAGATAATCAACGAAACTGACTGGAGCCTCAACGATCAACGTAATAACCAGAGTCTGGATACACAACGAAATTGACCGGAGCCTGATTGCTCAACGTATTAACCGGAGTCTGGATACCCAACGAAATTGACCGGACCCTGAACGATCAATGTAATGACCGGAGCCTGAACGCTCAACGTAATAACCGGAGTCTGGATACCCAACGAAACTGACCGGAGGCTGAACGCTCAACGAAATAACCGGTGTCTGGATACCCAACAAAACTGACCGGAGCCTGCTATCTCAACGTAAAAACCAGAGTCTGGATACCCAACAAAACTGACTGGAGCCTGAACGCTCAACGTAATAACCGAAATCTGGATACCCAACAAATTTGACCGGAACCTGAACGCTCAACGAAAAACCGGAGTTTGGATACCCAACAAAACTGACCGGAGCTTGAACGCTCAACGTAATAACCGGAGTCTGGATACCCAAAGAAACTGACCGGAGCCTGAACGCTCAACGTAATAACCGGAGTCTGGATACCCAAAGAAACTGACCGGAGCATGAACGCTCAATGTAATAACCGGAGTCTGGATACCAAACGAAACTGACCGGAGCCTGAATGCTCAACGTAATAAATGAAGTCTGAATACCCAACGAAACTAACCGGAGCCTGAACGCTCAACGTAATAATCGGAGTCTGGATACCCAACGAAACTGACCGGAACCAGAACACTCAACGTAATAACCGAAGTCTGAATACTCAACGAAACTGACCGGAGCCTGAACGCTCAACGTAATAACCGGAGTCTGGATACCCAACGAAACTGACCGGAGCCTGAACCCTCAACATAATAACCGGAGTCTGGATACCCAACAAAACTGACCGGAGCCTGAACGCTCAACGTAAAAACCGGAGTCTGGATACGCAACGAAACTGACCGGAGCCTAAACGCTCAACGTAATTACCGGAGTCTGGTTACCCAACGAAATTGAATGGAGCTTGAACGCTCAACGTAATAACCGGAATCTGGATACTCAACGAAACTGACTGGAGCCTGAACGCTCAATGAATAACCGGAGTCTAGATACACAACGAAATTGACCGGAGCCTGATTGCTCAACGTAATAACCGGAGTCTGGATACCCAACGAAACTAACCGGAGCCTGAACGCTCAACGTAATAACCGAAGATTGAATACCCAACGAAACTGACTGGAGCCTGAACGCTCAACGTAATAACCGGAGTCTGGATACCCAACGAAAATGACCAGAGCCTGAACGCTCAACGTAATAACCGGAGCCTGGATACCCAAAGAAACTGACCGGAGCCTGAACGCTCAACGTAATAACCGAAGTCTGGATACCCAACGAAACTGACCGAAGCCGGAACGCTCAACGTAATAACCGGAGTCTGGATACCCAACGAAACTGACCAGAGCCTAAACCCTCAACATAATAACCGGAGTCTGGATACCCAAAAAACTGACCGGAGCCTGAACGCTCAACGTAAAAACCGGAGTCTGGATACCCAACGAAACTGACCGGAGCCTGAACGCTCAACGTAGTAACCGGAGTCTGGATACCCAACGAGACTGACCATAGCCTGAACGTTCAACGTAATAACCGGAGTCTGGATACCCAACGAAATTGAATGGAGCTTGAACGCTCAACGTAATAACCGAAATCTGGATACTCAACAAAATTGACTGGAGCCTGAACGCTCAACGTAATAACCGGAGTCTAGATAATCAACGAAACTGACTGGAGCCTCAACGATCAACGTAATAACCGAAGTCTGGATACACAACGAAATTGACCGGAGCCTGATTTCTCAACGTATTAACCGGAGTCTAGATACCCAACGAAATTGACCGGAGCCTGAACGCTCAACGTAATAACCGGAGTCTGTATACTCAACAAAAATTACCAGAGCATGAACGCTCAACGTAATAACCGAAGTCTGGAAACCAAACGAAACTGACCGGAGCCTGAACGCTCTACGTAATAACCGGAGTCTGGATACCCAAAGAAACTGACTGGATCTTGAATGCTCAACGTAATAAACGGAGTCTGGATACCCAAAGAAACTGACCGGAGCCTGAACGTTCAACGTAATAACCAGAGTCTGGATACCCAACAAAACTGACCGAAGCCTGAACGCGCAACGTAATAACCGAAGTCTGGATACCCAACGAAACTGACCGGAGCCTGAACGCTCAATGTAATAACCGGAGTCTGGATACACAACGAAACTGACCGGAGCCTGAACGCTCAACGTAATAACCAGAGTCTGGATACCCAACGAAACTGACCGGAGGCTGAACGCTCAACATAATAACCGGTGTATGGATACCCAGTGAAACTGACCGGAGCCTGCTATCTCAACGTAATAACCGGAGTCTGGATACCCAATAAAACTGACCGGAGCCTGAACGTTCAACGTAATAAACGGAGTCTGGATACCCAACGAAACTGACCGGAGCCTGAATGTTCAACGTAATAAACAGAGTCTAGATACCCAACGAAACTGACCGGAGCCTGAACGCTCAACGTAATAGCCGTAGTCTGGATACCCAAAGAAACTGACCGGAGCCTGAACGCTCAACGTAATAGCCGGAGTCTGGATACCCAGAGAAACTGACCGGAGCCTGAACGCTCAACGTAATAACCAGAGTCTAGATATCCAACAAAACTGACCGGAGTCTGGATACCAAACAAAACTAACTAGAGCCTGAACGCTCAACGTAATAACCGAAGTCTAGATACCAAACGAAACTGACCGGAGCCTGAACGCTCAACGTAATAAACGAAGTCTGAATACCCAACGAAACTGACCGGAGCCTGAACGCTCAACGTAATAATTGGAGTCTGGATACCCAACGAAACTGACCGGAGCCTGAACACTCAACGTAATAACCGAAGTCTGAATACCCAACGAAACGGACCGGAGCCTAATCGTTCAACGAAATAACCGGAGTCTGGATACCCAACGAAACTGACCGGATGCTGAACCCTCAACATAATAACCGGAGTCGGGATACCCAACAAAACTGACCGAAGCCTGAACGCTCAACGTAAAAACCGGAGTCTGGATACGCAACGAAACTGACCAGAGCCTGAACGCTCAACATAATAACCGGAGTCTGGATACCCAACGAAACTGACCGGAGCCTGAACGCTCAACGTAAAAACCGGAGTCTGGATACCCAACGAAACTGACCGGAGCCTGAACGCTCAACGTAATAACCGGAGTCTGGATACCCAAAGAAACTAACCGGAGCCTGAACGCTCAACGTAATAACCGTAGTCTGGATACCCAACGAAACTGACCGGAGCCTGAACGCTCAACGTAATAACCGGAGTCTGGATACCAAACGAAACTGGCCGGAGCCTTAACCCTCAACATAATAACCGGAGTCTGGATACCCAACAAAACTGACCGGAGCCTAAACGCTCAACGTAAAAACCGGAGTCTGAATACCCAACGAAACTGACCGGAGCCTGAATGCTAAACGTAATAACCGGAGTCTCGATACCCAACGAAACTGACCGGAGCCTGAATGTTCAACATAATAACCGGAGTCTGGATACCCAACGAAACTGACCGGAGCCTGAACGCTCAACGTAATAACCGAAGTCTGGATACTAAACAAAACTAATCGGAGCCTGAACGCTCTACGTAATAACCGGAGTTTGGATACCCAACAAAAATGACTGGAGCCTGAACGATCAACGTAATAACCGGAGTCTGGATACACAACGAAACTGACCGGAGCCTGAATGCTCAACGTAATAACCGGAGTCTAGATACCCAACAAAACTGACCGGAGCCTGAACGTTCAACGTAATAAACGGAGTCTGGATACCCAACGAAACTGACCGGAGCCTGAACGCTCAACGTAATAACCGAAATCTGGATACCAAACGAAACTGACTAGAGCCTGAACGCTCAACGTAATAACCAGAGTCTGGATACCCAACGAAACTGATCGGAGGCTGAACGCTCAACGTAATAACTGGTGTCTGGATACCCAATGAAAGTGACCGGAGCCTGAATGCTCAACGTAATAACCGGAGTCTGGATACCCAATGAAACTGACCGGAGCCTGAACGTTCAACGTAATAAACGGAGTCTAGATACCCAACGAAACTGATCGGAGCCTGAACGCTCAACGTAATAACCGAAGTCTGGATACCAAACGAAACTGACCGGAGCCTGAACGCTCAACGTAATAACCAGAGTCTGGATACCCAACGAAACTGACCGGAGGCTGAACGCTGAACGTAATAACCGGAGTCTGGATACCCAACGAAACTGACCGGAGCCTGAACGCTCAATGTAATAATCGGAGTCTGGATACCCAAAGAAACTAACCGGAGCCTGAACGCTCAACGTAATAACCGGAGTCTGGATACCCAACGAAACTGACCGGAGCCTGAACGCTCAACGTAATAACAGGAGTCTGGATACCCAACGAAACTGACCGGAGCCTTAACCCTCAACATAATAACCGGAGTCTGGATACCCAACAAAACTGACCGGAGCCTAAACGCTCAACGTAAAAACCGGAGTCTGGATACCCAACGAAACTGACCGGAGCCTGAATGCTCAACGTAATAACCGGAGTCTCGATACCCAACGAAACTGACCGGAGCCTGAACGTTCAACGTAATAACCGGAGTCTGGATACCCAACGAAACTGACCGGAGCCTGAACGTTAAACGTAATAACCGAAGTCTGGATACCAAACGAAACTGACCGGAGCCTGAACGCTCTACGTAATAACCAGAGTTTGGATACCCAACGAAATTGACTAGAGCCTGAACAATCAACGTAATAACCGGAGTCTGGATACACAACGAAACTGACCGGAGCCTGGATGCTCAACGTAATAACCGGAGTCTGGATACCCAACAAAAGTGACCGGAGCCTGAATGTTCAACCTAATAAACGGAGTCTGGATACCCAACGAAACTGACCGGAGCCTGAATGTTCAACGTAATAAACGGAGTCTAGATACCCAACGAAACTGACCGGTGCCTGAACGCTCAACGTAATAACCGAAGTCTGGATACCAAACGAAACTGACCGGAGCCTGAACGCTCAACGTAATAACCAGAGTCTGGATACCCAACGAAACTGACCGGAGGCTGAACGCTCAACGTAATAACCGGAGTCTGGATACCCAACGAAACTGATCGGAGCCTGAACGCTCAATGTAATTACCGGAGTCTGGATACCCAAAGAAACTAACCGGAGCCTGAACGCTCAACGTAATAACCGGAGTCTGGATACCCAACGAAACTGACCGGAGCCTGAACGCTCAACGTAATAACCGGAGTGAGGATACCCAACGAAACTGACCGGAGCCTTAACCCTCAACATAATAACCGGAGTCTGGATACCCAACAAAACTGACCGGAGCCTAAACGCTCAACGTAAAAACCGGAGTCTGGATACCCAACGAAACTGACCGGAGCCTGAATACTCAACGTAATAACCGGAGTCTCGATACCCAACGAAACTGACCGGAGCCTGAACGCTCTACGTAATAACCGGAGTCTGGATACCAAACAAAACTGACCAGAGCCTGAATGCTCAACGTAATAACCGAAGTCTGGATACCCAACAAAACTGACCGGAGCCTGAACGCTCAACGAAAAACCGGAGTCTGGATACCCAACGAAATTGACCGGAGCCTGAACGCTCAACGTAATAACCGGAGTCTGGATACCCAACGAAACTGATCGGAGCCTTAACGCTCAATGTAATTACCGGAGTCTGGATACCCAAAGAAACTGACCGGAGCCTGTACGCTCAACGTAATAACCGGAGTCTGGATACCCAACGAAACTGACCGGAGCCTGAACGCTCAACGTAATAACCGGAGTCAGGATACCCAACAAAACTGACCGGAGCCTTAACCCTCAACATAATAACCGGAGTCTGGATACCCAACAAAACTGACCGGAGCCTGAACGCTCAACGTAATAACCGGAGTCTGGATACCCAACGAAACTGACCGGAGCCTGAATACTCAACGTAATAACCGGAGTCTCGATACCCAACGAAACTGACCGGAGCCTGAACGCTCTACGTAATAACCGGAGTCTGGATACCAAACAAAACTGACCAGAGCCTGAATGCTCAACGTAATAACCGAAGTCTGGATACCCAACAAAACTGATCGGAGCCTGAACGCTCAACGAAAAACCGGAGTCTGGATACCCAACGAAATTGACCGGAGCCTGAACGCTCAACGTAATAACCGGAGTCTGGATACCCAACGAAACTGATCGGAGCCTGAACGCTCAATGTAATTACCGGAGTCTGGATACCCAAAGAAACTGACCGGAGCCTGTACGCTCAACGTAATAACCGGAGTCTGGATACCCAACGAAACTGACCGGAGCCTGAACGCTCAACGTAATAACCGGAGTCAGGATACCCAACGAAACTGACCGGAGCCTTAACCCTCAATATAATAACCGGAGTCTGGATACCCAACAAAACTGACCGGAGCCTAAACGCTCAACGTAAAAACCGGAGTCTGGATACCCAACGAAACTGACCGGAGCCTGAATACTCAACGTAATAACCGGAGTCTCGATACCCAACGAAACTGACCGGAGCCTGAACGCTCTACGTAATAACCGGAGTCTGGATACCAAACAAAACTGACCAGAGACTGAATGCTCAACGTAATAACCGAAGTCTGGATACCCAACAAAACTGACCGGAGCCTGAACGCTCAACGAAAAACCGGAGTCTGGATACCCAACGAAACTGACCGGAGCCTGAATGCTCAACGTAATAACCGGAGTCTGGATACCCAAAGAAACTGACCGGAGCCTGAACGCTCAACGTAATAACCGGAGTCTGGATACCCAAAGAAACTGAGCGGAGCCTGAACGCTCAACGTAATAACCGGAGTCTGGATACCCAACGAAACTGACTGGAGCCTGAACGCTCAACGTAATAACCGGAATCTGGATACCTAAAGAAACTGACCGGAGCTTGAACGCTCAACGTAATAACCGGAGTCTGGATACCCAACGAAACTGACCGGAGCCTGAACGCTCAATGTAATACCTGGAGTATGGATACCCAACGAAACTGACCGGAGCCTGAACCCTCAACATAATAACCGGAGTCTGGATACCCAACAGAACTGACCGGAGCCTAAACGCTCAACGTAAAAACCAGAGTCTGGATACCTAAAGAAACTGACCGGAGCCTGAACGCTCAACGTATTAACCGGAGTCTGGATACCCAAAGAAACTGACCGGAGCCTGAACGCTCAACGTAATAACCGGTGTCTGGATACCCAACGAAACTGACCAGAGCCTGAACGCTCAACGTAATAACCGGAGTCTGGATACCCAAAGAAACTGACCGGAGCCTGAACGCTCAACGTAATAACCGGAGTCTAGATACCCAACGAAACTGACCGGAGCCTGAACGCTCAATGTAATAACCGGAGTCTGGATACCCGACGAAACTGACCGGAGCCTGAACCCTCAACATAATAACCGGAGTCTGGATACCCAACAAAACTGACCGGAGCCTAAACGCTCAATGTAAAAACCAGAGTCTGGATACCCAACGAAACTGACCGGAGCCTGAATGCTCAACGTAATAACCGGAGTCTGGATACCTAACGAAACTGACCGTAGCTTGAATGTTCAACGTAATAAACGGAGTCTGGATACCCAACGAAACTGACCGGAGCCTGAATGCTCAACGTAATAACCAAAGTCTGGATACCAAACGAAACTGACCGGAGCCTGAACGATCAACGTAATAACCGGAGTCTGGATACACAACGAAATTAACCGGAGCCTGAACGCTCAACAAAATAACCAGAGTCTGGATACCCAACGAAACTGACCGGAGCCTGAACGCTCAACGTAATAACCGGAGTCTGGATACCCAAAGAAACTGACCGGAGCCTGAACGCTCAACGTAATAACCGGAGTCTGGATACCCAACGAAACTGACCAGGGCCTGAACGCTCAACGTAATAACCGGAGTCTGGATACCCAATGTAACTGACCGGAGCATGAACCCTCAACGTAAAAACCGGAGTCTGGATACCCAACAAAACTGACGGGAGCTTGAACGCTCAACGTAATAACCGGAGTCTGGATACACAACGAGACTGATCGGTGCCTGAACGCTCAACGTAATAACCTGAGTCTTGATACCTAACGAAACTGACCGGAGCCTCAATGCTCAACGTAATAACCGGAGTCTGGATACCCAACGAAACTGACCGGAGCCTGAACGTTTAACGTAATAAACGGAGTCTGGAGACCCAACGAAACTGACCGGAGCCTAAACGCTCAACGTAATAACCGAAGTCTGGATACCAAACGAAACTGACCGGAGCCTGAACGCTCAACGTAATAACCGGAGTCTGGATACCCAAAGAAACTGACCGGAACCTGAACGCTCAACGTAATAACCAGAGTCTGGATACCCAAAGAAACTGACCGGAGCCTGAACGCTACACGTAATAACCGGAGTGTGGATACCCAACAAAACTGACCGGAGCCTGAACGCTCAACGTAATAACCGGAGTCTGGATACCCAAAGAAACTTACCGGAGCCTGAACGCTCAACGTAATAACCGGAGTCTGGATACCCAACGAAACTGACCGGAGCCTGAACGCTCAATGTAATAACCGGAGTCTGGATACCCAACGAAACTGACCGGAGCCTGAACCCTCAACATAATAACCGGAGTCTGGATACCCAACAAAACTGACCGGAGCCTAAACGCTCAACGTAAAAACCAGAGTCTGGATACCCAACGAAACTGACCAGAGCCTGAATGCTCAACGTAATAACCGGAGTCTGGATACCCAATGAAACTGACCGGAGCCTGAATGTTCAACGTAATAAACGGAGTCTAGATACCCACCGAAACTGACCGGAGCCTGAACGCTCAATGTAATAACCGAAGTCTGGATACCAAACGAAACTGACCGGAGCCTGAACGCTCTACGTAATAATCGGAGTCTGGATACCCAAAGAAACTGACCGGAGCCTGAACGCTCAACGTAATAACCGGAGTCTAGATACCCAAAGAAACTGACCGGAGCCTGAATGCTCAACGTAATAACCGGAGTCTGGATACCCAACGAAACTGACCGTAGCCTGAACGCTCAACGTAATAACCGGAGTCTGGATACCCAACAAAACTGACCGGAGCCTGAACGCTCAATGTAATAACCGGAGTCTGGATACCCAACGAAACTGACCGGAGCCTGAACCCTCAACATAATAACCGGAGTCTGGATACCCAACAAAACTGACCGGAGCCTAAACGCTCAACGTAAAAACCAGAATCTGGATACCCAACGAAACTGACCGGAGCCTGAATGCTCTACGTAATAACCGGAGTCTGGATACCCAACGAAATTGACTGGAGCTTGAACGATCAACGTAATAACCGGAGTCTGGATACACAACGAAATTGACCGGAGCCTGAACGCTCAACAAAATAACCGGAGTCTGGATACCCAACGAAACTGACCGGAGCCTGAACGCTCAACGTAATAACCGAAGTCTGGATACCAAACGAAACTGACCGGAGCCTGGACGCTCTACGTAATAACCGGAGTTTGGATACCCAACGAAATTGACTGGAGCCTGAACGATCAACGTAATAACCGGAGTCTGGATACCCAAAGAAACTTACTGGAGCCTGAACGCTCAACGTAATAACCGGAGTCTGGATACCCAACGAAACTGACCGGAGCCTGAACGCTCAATGTAATAACCGGAGTCTGGATACCCAACGAAACTGACCGGAGCCTGAACCCTCAACATAATAACCGGAGTCTGGATACCCAACAAAACTGACCGGAGCCTAAACGCTCAACGTAAAAACCAGAGTCTGGATACCCAACGAAACTGACCGGAGCCTGAATGCTCAACGTAATAACCGGAGTCTGGATACCCAATGAAACTGACCGGAGCCTGAATGTTCAACGTAATAAACGGAGTCTAGATACCCAACGAAACTGACCGGAGCCTGAACGCTCAATGTAATAACCGAAGTCTGGATACCAAACGAAACTGACCGGAGCCTGAACGCTCTACGTAATAATCGGAGTCTGGATACCCAAAGAAACTGACCGGAGCCTGAACGCTCAACGTAATAACCGGAGTCTAGATACCCAAAGAAACTGACCGGAGCCTGAATGCTCAACGTAATAACCGGAGTATGGATACCCAACGAAACTGACCGTAGCCTGAACGCTCAACGTAATATCCGGAGTCTGGATACCCAACAAAACTGACCGGAGCCTGAACGCTCAATGTAATAACCGGAGTCTGGATACCCAACGAAACTGACCGGAGCCTGAACCCTCAACATAATAACCGGAGTCTGGATACCCAACAAAACTGACCGGAGCCTAAACGCTCAACGTAAAAACCAGAATCTGGATACCCAACGAAACTGACCGGAGCCTGAATGCTCTACGTAATAACCGGAGTCTGGATACCCAACGAAATTGACTGGAGCTTGAACGATCAACGTAATAACCGGAGTCTGGATACACAACGAAATTGACCGGAGCCTGAACGCTCAACAAAATAACCGGAGTCTGGATACCCAACGAAACTGACCGGAGCCTGAACGCTCAACGTAATAACCGAAGTCTGGATACCAAACGAAACTGACCGGAGCCTGGACGCTCTACGTAATAACCGGAGTTTGGATACCCAACGAAATTGACTGGAGCCTGAACGATCAACGTAATAACCGGAGTCTGGATACACAACGAAACTGACCGGAGCCTGAATGCTCAACGTAATAACCGGAGTCTGGATACCCAACAAAACTGACCGGAGCCTGAATGTTCAACGTAATAAACGGAGTCTGGATACCCAACGAAACTGACCGGAGCCTGAACGCTCAACGCAATAACCGAAGTCTGGATACCAAACGAAACTTACCAGAGCCTGAACGCTCAACGTAATAACCAGAGTCTGGATACCCAACGAAACTGACCGGAGGCTGAACGCTCAACTTAATAACCGGTGTCTGGATACCCAACGAAACTGACCGGAGCCTGAATGCTCAACGTAATAACCGGAGTCTGGATACCCAACGATACTGACCGGATCCTGAACATTAAACGTAATAAATGGAGTCTGGATACCCAACGAAACTGACCGGAGCCTGAACGCTCAACGTAATAACCGAAGTCTGGATACCAAACGAAACTGACCGGAGCCTGAACGCTCAACGTAATAACCAGAGTCTTGATACCCAACGAAACTGACCGGAGCCTGAATGCTCAACGTAATAACCGGAGTCTGGATACCCAACGAAACTGACCGTAGCCTGAACGCTCAACGTAATAACCGGAGTCTGGATACCCAACAAAACTGACCGGAGCCTGAACGCTCAATGTAATAACCGGAGTCTGGATACCCAACGAAACTGACCGGAGCCTGAACCCTCAACATAATAACCGGAGTCTGGATACCCAACAAAACTGACCGGAGCCTAAACGCTCAACGTAAAAACCAGAATCTGGATACCCAACGAAACTGACCGGAGCCTGAATGCTCTACGTAATAACCGGAGTCTGGATACCCAACGAAATTGACTGGAGCTTGAACGATCAACGTAATAACCGGAGTCTGGATACACAACGAAATTGATCGGAGCCTGAACGCTCAACAAAATAACCGGAGTCTGGATACCCAACGAAACTGACCGAAGCCTGAACGCTCAACGTAATAACCGAAGTCTGGATACCAAACGAAACTGACCGAAGCCTGGACGCTCTACGTAATAACCGGAGTTTGGATACCCAACGAAATTGACTGGAGCCTGAACGATCAACGTAATAACCGGAGTCTGGATACACAACGAAACTGACCGGAGCCTGAATGCTCAACGTAATAACCGGAGTCTGGATACCCAACAAAACTGACCGGAGCCTGAATGTTCAACGTAATAAACGGAGTCTGGATACCCAACGAAACTGACCGGAGCCTGAACGCTCAACGCAATAACCGAAGTCTGGATACCAAACGAAACTTACCAGAGCCTGAACGCTCAACGTAATAACCAGAGTCTGGATACCCAACGAAACTGACCGGAGGCTGAACGCTCAACTTAATAACCGGTGTCTGGATACCCAACGAAACTGACCGGAGCCTGAATGCTCAACGTAATAACCGGAGTCTGGATACCCAACGATACTGACCGGATCCTGAACATTAAACGTAATAAACGGAGTCTGGATACCCAACGAAACTGACCGGAGCCTGAACGCTCAACGTAATAACCGAAGTCTGGATACCAAACGAAACTGACCGGAGCCTGAACGCTCAACGTAATAACCAGAGTCTTGATACCCAACGAAACTGACCGGAGCCTGAATGCTCAACGTAATAACCGGAGTCTGGATACCCAACGAAACTGACCGTAGCCTGAACGCTCAACGTAATAACCGGAGTCTGGATACCCAACAAAACTGACCGGAGCCTGAACGCTCAATGTAATAACCGGAGTCTGGATACCCAACGAAACTGACCGGAGCCTGAACCCTCAACATAATAACCGGAGTCTGGATACCCAACAAAACTGACCGGAGCCTAAACGCTCAACGTAAAAACCAGAATCTGGATACCCAACGAAACTGACCGGAGCCTGAATGCTCTACGTAATAACCGGAGTCTGGATACCCAACGAAATTGACTGGAGCTTGAACGATCAACGTAATAACCGGAGTCTGGATACACAACGAAATTGATCGGAGCCTGAACGCTCAACAAAATAACCGGAGTCTGGATACCCAACGAAACTGACCGAAGCCTGAACGCTCAACGTAATAACCGAAGTCTGGATACCAAACGAAACTGACCGAAGCCTGGACGCTCTACGTAATAACTGGAGTTTGGATACCCAACGAAATTGACTGGAGCCTGAACGATCAACGTAATAACCGGAGTCTGGATACACAACGAAACTGACCGGAGCCTGAATGCTCAACGTAATAACCGGAGTCTGGATACCCAACAAAACTGACCGGAGCCTGAACGTTCAACGTAATAAACGGAGTCTGGATACCCAACGAAACTGACCGGAGCCTGAACGCTCAACGTAATAACCGAAGTCTGGATACCAAACGAAACTTACCAGAGCCTGAACGCTCAACGTAATAACCAGAGTCTGGATACCCAACGAAACTGACCGGAGGCTGAACGCTCATCGTAATAACCGGTGTCTGGATACCCAACGAAACTGACCGGAGCCTGAATGCTCAACGTAATAACCGGAGTCTGGATACCCAACGATACTGACCGGAGCCTGAACATTCAACGTAATAAACGGAGTCTGGATACCCAACGAAACTGACCGGAGCCTGAACGCTCAACGTAATAACCGAAGTCTGGATACCAAACGAAACTGACCGGAGCCTGAATGCTCAACGTAATAACCAGAGTCTTGATACCCAACGAAACTGACCGGAGCCTGAATGTTCAACGTAATAACCGGAGTCTGGATACCCAACTAAACTGACCGGAGCCTGATCGCTCAATGTAATAACCAGAGTCTGGATACCCAACGAAACTGACCGGAGCCTGAACCCTCAACATAATAACCGGAGTCTGGATACCCAACAAAACTGACCGGAGCCTAAACGCTCAACATAAAAACCGAGTCTGGATACCCAACGAAACTGACCAGAGCCTGAATGCTCAACGTAATAACCGGAGTCTGGATACCCAACGAAACTGACCGGAGCCTGAATGTTCAACGTAATAAACAGAGTCTAGATACCCAACGAAACTGACCGGAGCCTGAACGCTCAACGTAATAACCGAAGTCTGGATACCAAACGAAACTGACCGGAGCATGAACGCTCTACATAATAACCGGAGTCTGGATACCCAACGAAATTGACTGGAGCCTGAATGATCAACGTAATAACCGGAGTCTGGATACAAAACGAAATTGACCGGAGCCTGAACGCTCAACAAAATAACCGGAGTCTGGATACCCAACGAAACTGACCGGAGCCTGAACGCTCAACGTAATAACCGGTGTCTGGATACCCAACGAAACTGACCGGAGCCTGAATGCTCAACGTAATAACCGGAGTCTGGATACCCAACGATACTGACCGGAGCCTGAACATTCAACGTAATAAACGGAGTCTGGATACCCAACGAAACTGACCGGAGCCTGAACGCTCAACGTAATAACCGAAGTCTGGATACCAAACGAAACTGACCGGAGCCTGAATGCTCAACGTAATAACCAGAGTCTTGATACCCAACGAAACTGACCGGAGCCTGAATGCTCAACGTAATAACCGGAGTCTGGATACCCAACTAAACTGACCGGAGCCTGATCGCTCAATGTAATAACCGGAGTCTGGATACCCAACGAAACTGACCGGAGCCTGAACCCTCAACATAATAACCGGAGTCTGGATACCCAACAAAACTGACCGGAGCCTAAACGCTCAACGTAAAAACCAGAGTCTGGATACCCAACGAAACTGACCAGAGCCTGAATGCTCAACGTAATAACCGGAGTCTGGATACCCAACGAAACTGACCGGAGCCTGAATGTTCAACGTAATAAACAGAGTCTAGATACCCAACGAAACTGACCGGAGCCTGAACGCTCAACGTAATAACCGAAGTCTGGATACCAAACGAAACTGACCGGAGCATGAACGCTCTACATAATAAACGGAGTCTGGATACCCAACAAAATTGACTGGAGCCTGAATGATCAACGTAATAACCGGAGTCTGGATACAAAACGAAATTGACCGGAGCCTGAACGCTCAACAAAATAACTGGAGTCTGGATACCCAACGAAACTGACCGGAGCCTGAACGCTCAACGTAATAACCGGAGTATGGATACCCAACGAAACTGACCGGAGCCTGAATGCTCAACGTAATAACCGGAGTCTGGATACCCAACGAAACTGACCGGAGCCTGAACGCTCAACGTAATAACCGGAGTCTGGTTACCCAAAGAAACTGACCGGAGCCTGAACGCTCAAAGTAATAACCAGAGTCTGGATACCCAAAGAAACTGACCGGAGCCTGAACGCTCAACGTAATAACCGGAGTTTGGATACCCAACGAAACTGACCGGAGCCTGAACACTCAACGTAATAACCGGAGTTTGGATACCCAAAGAAACTGACCGGAGCCTGAACGCTCAACGTAATAACCGGAGTCTGGATACCCAACGAAACTGACCGGAGCCTGAACGCTCAATGTAATAACCGGAGTCTGGATACCCAACGAAACTGACCGGAGCCTGAACCCTAAACATAATAACCGGAGTCTGGATACCCAACAAAACTGACCGGAGCCTAAACGCTCAACGTAAAAACCAGAGTCTGGATACCCAACGAAACTGACCAGAGCCTGAATGCTCAACGTAATAACCGGAGTCTGGATACCCAACGAAACTGACCGGAGCCTGAATGTTCAACGTAATAAACAGAGTCTAGATACCCAACGAAACTGACCGGAGCCTGAACGCTCAACGTAATAACCGAAGTCTGGATACCAAACGAAACTGACCGGAGCATGAACGCTCTACATAATAACCAGAGTCTGGATACCCAACGAAATTGACTGGAGCCTGAATGATCAACGTAATAACCGGAGTCTGGATACAAAACGAAATTGACCGGAGCCTGAACGCTCAACAAAATAACCGGAGTCTGGATACCCAACGAAACTGACCGGAGCCTGAACGCTCAACGTAATAACCGGAGTATGGATACCCAACGAAACTGACCGGAGCCTGATTGCTCAACGTAATAACCGGAGTCTGGATACCCAACGAAACTGACCGGAGCCTGAACGCTCAACGTAATAACCGGAGTCTGGATACCCAACGAAACTGACCGGAGCCTGAATGCTCAATGTAATAACCGGAGTCTGGATACCCAACGAAACTGACCGGAGCCTGAACCCTCAACATAATAACCGGAGTCTGGATACCCAACAAAACTGACCGGAGCCTAAACGCTCAACGTAAAAACCAGAATCTGGATACCCAACGAAACTGACCGGAGCCTGAATGCTCTACGTAATAACCGGAGTCTGGATACCCAACGAAATTGACTGGAGCTTGAACGATCAACGTAATAACCGGAGTCTGGATACACAACGAAATTGACCGGAGCCTGAACGCTCAACAAAATAACCGGAGTCTGGATACCCAACGAAACTGACCGGAGCCTGAACGCTCAACGTAATAACCGAAGTCTGGATACCAAACGAAACTGACCGGAGCCTGGACGCTCTACGTAATAACCGGAGTTTGGATACCCAAAGAAATTGACTGGAGCCTGAACGATCAACGTAATAACCGGAGTCTGGATACACAACGAAACTGACCGGAGCCTGAATGCTCAACGTAATAACCGGAGTCTGGATACCCAACAAAACTGACCGGAGCCTGAACGTTCAACGTAATAAACGGAGTCTGGATACCCAACGAAACTGACCGGAGCCTGAACGCTCAACGTAATAACCGAAGTCTGGATACCAAACGAAACTTACCAGAGCCTGAACGCTCAACGTAATAACCAGAGTCTGGATACCCAACGAAACTGACCGGAGGCTGAACGCTCAACTTAATAACCGGTGTCTGGATACCCAACGAAACTGACCGGAGCCTGAATGCTCAACGTAATAACCGGAGTCTGGATACCCAATGATACTGACCGGAGCCTGAACATTCAACGTAATAAACGGAGTCTGGATACCCAACGAAACTGACCGGAGCCTGAACGCTCAACGTAATAACCGAAGTCTGGATACCAAACGAAACTGACCGGAGCCTGAACACTCAACGTAATAACCAGAGTCTTGATACCCAACGAAACTGACCGGAGCCTGAATGCTCAACGTAATAACCGGAGTCTGGATACCCAACGAAACTGACCGTAGCCTGAACGCTCAACGTAATAACCGGAGTCTGGATACCCAACAAAACTGACCGGAGCCTGAACGCTCAACGTAATAACCGGAGTCTGGATACCCAACGAAACTGACCGGAGCCTGAACGCTCAATGTAATAACCGGAGTCTGGATACCCAATGAAACTGACCGGAGCCTGAACCCTCAACATAATAACCGGAGTCTGGATACCCAACAAAACTGACCGGAGCCTAAACGCTCAACGTAAAAACCAGAATCTGGATACCCAACGAAACTGACCGGAGCCTGAATGCTCTACGTAATAACCGGAGTCTGGATACCCAACGAAATTGACTGGAGCTTGAACGATCAACGTAATAACCGGAGTCTGGATACACAACGAAATTGACCGGAGCCTGAACGCTCAACAAAATAACCGGAGTCTGGATACCCAACGAAACTGACCGGAGCCTGAACGCTCAACGTAATAACCGAAGTCTGGATACCAAACGAAACTGACCGGAGCCTGGACGCTCTACGTAATAACCGGAGTTTGGATACCCAACGAAATTGACTGGAGCCTGAACGATCAACGTAATAACCGGAGTCTGGATACACAACGAAACTGACCGGAGCCTGAATGCTCAACGTAATAACCGGAGTCTGGATACCCAACAAAACTGACCGGAGCCTGAACGTTCAACGTAATAAACGGAGTCTGGATACCCAACGAAACTGACCGGAGCCTGAACGCTCAACGTAATAACCGAAGTCTGGATACCAAACGAAACTTACCAGAGCCTGAACGCTCAACGTAATAACCGGAGTCTGGATACCCAACAAAACTGACCGGAGCCTGAACGTTCAACGTAATAAATGGAGTCTGGATACCCAACGAAACTGACCGGAGCCTGAATGCTCAACGTAATAACCGGAGTCTGGATACCCAACAAAACTGACCGGAGCCTGAACGTTCAACGTAATAAACGGAGTCTGGATACCCAACGAAACTGACCGGAGCCTGAACGCTCAACGTAATAACCGAAGTCTGGATACCAAACGAAACTGACCGGAGCCTGAATGCTCAACGTAATAACCAGAGTCTTGATACCCAACGAAACTGACCGGATCCTGAATGCTCAACGTAATAACCGGAGTCTGGATACCCAACTAAACTGACCGGAGCCTGATCGCTCAACGTAATAACCGGAGTCTGGATACCCAACGAAACTGACCGGAGCCTGAACGCTCAACGTAATAACCGGAGTCTGGATACCCAAAGAAACTGACCGGAGCCTGAACGCTCAACGTAATAACCGGAGTTTGGATTCCCAAAGAAACTGACCGGAGCCTGAACGCTCAACGTAATAACCGGAATCTGGATACCCAACGAAACTGACCGGAGCCTGAATGCTCAACGTAATAACGGAGTCTGGATACCCAAAGAAACTGACCGGAGCATGAACGCTCAACGTAATAACCGGAGTCTGGATACCCAACGAAAGTGACCGGAGCCTGAACGCTCAATGTAATAACCAGAGTCTGGATACCCTACAAAACTGACCGGAGCCTGAACCCACAACATAATAACCAGAGTCTGGATACCCAACAAAACTGACCGGAGGCTAAACGCTCAACATAAAAACCAGAGTCTGGATACCCAACGAAAATGACCGTAGCCTGAATGCTCAACGTAATAACCGGAATCTGGATACCCAACGAAACTGACCGGAGCCTGAACGTTCAACGTAATAAACGGAGTCTGGATACCCAACGAAACTGACCAGAGCCTGAACGCTCAACGTAATAACTGAAGTCTGGATACCAAACGAAACTGACCGGAGCCTGAGCGCTCAACGTAATAACCGAAGTCTGGATACCAAACGAAACTGACCGGAGCCTGAACGCTCAACGTAATAACCGGAGTCTGGTTACCCAAAGAAACTGACCGGAGCCTGAACGCTCAAAGTAATAACCAGAGTCTGGATACCCAAAGAAACTGACCGGAGCCTGAACGCTCAACGTAATAACCGGAGTCTGGATACCCAACGAAACTGACCGGAGCCTGAACGCTCAACGTAATAACCGAAGTCTGGATACCAAACGAAACTTACCAGAGCCTGAACGCTGAACGTAATAACCAGAGTCTGGATACCCAACGAAACTGACCGGAGGCTGAACGCTCAACGTAATAACCGGTGTCTGGATACCCAACGAAACTGACCGGATCCTGAATGCTCAACGTAATAACCGGAGTCTGGATACCCAACGATACTGACCGGAGCCTGAACATTCAACGTAATAAACGGAGTCTGGATACCCAATGAAACTGACCGGAGCCTGAACGCTCAACGTAATAACCGAAGTCTGGATACCAAACGAAACTGACCGGAGCCTGAATGCTCAACGTAATAACCAGAGTCTTGATACCCAACGAAACTGACCGGATCCTGAATGCTCAACGTAATAACCGGAGTCTGGATACCCAACTAAACTGACCGGAGCCTGATCGCTCAACGTAATAACCGGAGTCTGGATACCCAACGAAACTGACCGGAGCCTGAACGCTCAACGTAATAACCGGAGTCTGGATACCCAAAGAAACTGACCGGAGCCTGAACGCTCAACGTAATAACCGGAGTTTGGATTCCCAAAGAAACTGACCGGAGCCTGAACGCTCAACGTAATAACCGGAATCTGGATACCCAACGAAATTGACCGGAGCCTGAATGCTCAACGTAATAACGGAGTCTGGATACCCAAAGAAACTGACCGGAGCCTGAACGCTCAACGTAATAACCGGAGTCTGGATACCCAACGAAAGTGACCGGAGCCTGAACGCTCAATGTAATAACCAGAGTCTGGATACCTAACAAAACTGACCGGAGCCTGAACCCACAACATAATAACCGGAGTCTGGATACCCAACAAAACTGACCGGAGGCTAAACGCTCAACATAAAAACCAGAGTCTGGATACCCAACGAAACTGACCGTAGCCTGAATGCTCAACGTAATAACCGGAATCTGGATACCCAACGAAACTGACCGGAGCCTGAACGTTCAACGTAATAAACGGAGTCTGGATACCCAACGAAACTGACCGGAGCCTGAACGCTCAACGTAATAACTGAAGTCTGGATACCAAACGAAACTGACCGGAGCCTGAACGCTCAACGTAATAACCGAAGTCTGGATACCAAACGAAACTGACCGGAGCCTGAACGCTCAACGTAATAACCGGAGTCTGGTTACCCAAAGAAACTGACCGGAGCCTGAACGCTCAAAGTAATAACCAGAGTCTGGATACCCAAAGAAACTGACCGGAGCCTGAACGCTCAAAGTAATAACCGGAGTCTGGATACCCGACAAAACTGACCGGAGCCTGAATGTTCAACGTAATAAACAGAGTCTGGATACCCAACGAAACTGACCGGAGCCTGAACGCTCAACGCAATAACCGAAGTCTGGATACCAAACGAAACTTACCAGAGCCTGAACGCTCAACGTAATAACCAGAGTCTGGATACCCAACGAAACTGACCGGAGGCTGAACGCTCAACTTAATAACCGGTGTCTGGATACCCAACAAAACTGACCGGAGCCTGAATGCTCAACGTAATAACCGGAGTCTGGATACCCAACGATACTGACCGGAGCCAGAACATTAAACGTAATAAACGGAGTCTGGATACCCAACGAAACTGACTGGAGCCTGAACGCTCAACGTAATAACCGAAGTCTGGATACCAAACGAAACTGACCGGAGCCTGAACGCTCAACGTAATAACCAGAGTCTTGATACCCAACGATACTGACCGGAGCCTGAATGCTCAACGTAATAACCGGAGTCTGGATACCCAACGAAACTGACCGTAGCCTGAACGCTCAACGTAATAACCGGAGTCTGGATACCCAACAAAACTGACCGGAGCCTGAACGCTCAATGTAATAACCGGAGTCTGGATACCCAACGAAACTGACCGGAGCCTGAACCCTCAACATAATAACCGGAGTCTGGATACCCAACAAAACTGACCGGAGCCTAAACGCTCAACGTAAAAACCAGAATCTGGATACCCAACGAAACTGACCGGAGCCTGAATGCTCTACGTAATAACCGGAGTCTGGATACCCAACGAAATTGACTGGAGCTTGAACGATCAACGTAATAACCGGAGTCTGGATACACAACGAAATTGACCAGAGCCTGAACGCTCAACAAAATAACCGGAGTCTGGATACCCAACGAAACTGACCGAAGCCTGAACGCTCAACGTAATAACCGAAGTCTGGATACCAAACGAAACTGACCGGAGCCTGGACGCTCTACGTAATAACCGGAGTTTGGATACCCAACGAAATTGACTGGAGCCTGAACGATCAACGTAATAACCGGAGTCTGGATACACAACGAAACTGACCGGAGCCTGAATGCTCAACGTAATAACCGGAGTCTGGATACCCAACAAAACTGACCGGAGCCTGAACGTTCAACGTAATAAACGGAGTCTGGATACCCAACGAAACTGACCGAAGCCTGAACGCTCAACGTAATAACCGAAGTCTGGATACCAAACGAAACTTACCAGAGCCTGAACGCTCAACGTAATAACCAGAGTCTGGATACCCAACGAAACTGACCGGAGGCTGAACGCTCAACGTAATAACCGGTGTCTGGATACCCAACGAAACTGACTGGAGCCTGAATGCTCAACGTAATAACCGGAGTCTAGATACCCAACGATACTGACCGGAGCCTGAACATTCAACGTAATAAACGGAGTCTGGATACCCAACGAAACTGACCGGAGCCTGAACGCTCAACGTAATAACCGAAGTCTGGATACCAAACGAAACTGACCGGAGCCTGAATGCTCAACATAACAACCAGAGTCTTGATACCCAACGAAACTGACCGGAGCCTGAATGCTCAACGTAATAACCGGAGTCTGGATACCCAACTAAACTGACCGGAGCCTGATCGCTCAATGTAATAACCGGAGTCTGGATACCCAACGAAAATGACCGGAGCCTGAACCCTCAACATAATAACCGGAGTCTGGATACCCAACAAAACTGACCGGAGCCTAAACGCTCAACGTAAAAACCGAGTCTGGATACCCAACGTAACTGACCAGAGCCTGAATGCTCAACGTAATAACCGGAGTCTGGATACCCAACGAAACTGACCGGAGCCTGAATGTTCAACGTAATAAACAGAGTCTAGATACCCAACGAAACTGACCGGAGCCTGAACGCTCAACGTAATAACCGAAGTCTGGATACCAAACGAAACTGACCGGAGCATGAACGCTCTACATAATAACCGGAGTCTGGATACCCAACGAAATTGACTGGAGCCTGAATGATCAACGTAATAACCGGAGTCTGGATACAAAACGAAATTGACCGGAGCCTGAACGCTCAACAAAATAACCGGAGTCTGGATACCCAACGAAACTGACCGGAGCCTGAACGCTCAACGTAATAACCGGTGTCTGGATACCCAACGAAACTGACCGGAGCCTGAATGCTCAACGTAATAACCGGAGTCTGGATACCCAACGATACTGACCGGAGCCTGAACATTCAACGTAATAAACGGAGTCTGGATACCCAACGAAACTGACCGGAGCCTGAACGCTCAACGTAATAACCGAAGTCTGGATACCAAACGAAACTGACCGGAGCCTGAATGCTCAACGTAATAACCAGAGTCTTGATACCCAACGAAACTGACCGGAGCCTGAATGCTCAACGTAATAACCGGAGTCTGGATACCCAACTAAACTGACCGGAGCCTGATCGCTCAATGTAATAACCGGAGTCTGGATACCCAACGAAACTGACCGGAGCCTGAACCCTCAACATAATAACCGGAGTCTGGATACCCAACAAAACTGACCGGAGCCTAAACGCTCAACGTAAAAACCAGAGTCTGGATACCCAACGAAACTGACCAGAGCCTGAATGCTCAACGTAATAACCGGAGTCTGGATACCCAACGAAACTGACCGGAGCCTGAATGTTCAACGTAATAAACAGAGTCTAGATACCCAACGAAACTGACCGGAGCCTGAACGCTCAACGTAATAACCGAAGTCTGGATACCAAACGAAACTGACCGGAGCATGAACGCTCTACATAATAACCGGAGTCTGGATACCCAACGAAATTGACTGAGGCCTGAATGATCAACGTAATAACCGGAGTCTGGATACAAAACGAAATTGACCGGAGCCTGAACGCTCAACAAAATAACCGGAGTCTGGATACCCAACGAAACTGACCGGAGCCTGAACGCTCAACGTAATAACCGGAGTATGGATACCCAACGAAACTGACCGGAGCCTGAATGCTCAACGTAATAACCGGAGTCTGGATACCCAACGAAACTGACCGGAGCCTGAACGCTCAACGTAATAACCGGAGTCTGGTTACCCAAAGAAACTGACCGGAGCCTGAACGCTCAAAGTAATAACCAGAGTCTGGATACCCAAAGAAACTGACCGGAGCCTGAACGCTCAACATAATAACCGGAGTGTGGATACCCAACGAAACTGACCGGAGCCTGAACACTCAACGTAATAACCGGAGTTTGGATACCCAAAGAAACTGACCGGAGCCTGAACGCTCAACGTAATAACCGGAGTCTGGATACCCAAAGAAACTGACCGGAGCCTGAACGCTCAATGTAATAACCGGAGTCTGGATACCCAATGAAACTGACCGGAGCCTGAACCCTCAACATAATAACCGGAGTCTGGATACCCAACAAAACTGACCGGAGCCTAAACGCTCAACGTAAAAACCAGAGTCTGGATACCCAACGAAACTGACCAGAGCCTGAATGCTCAACGTAATAACCGGAGTCTGGATACCCAACGAAACTGACCGGAGCCTGAATGTTCAACGTAATAAACAGAGTCTAGATACCCAACGAAACTGACCGGAGCCTGAACGCTCAACGTAATAACCGAAGTCTGGATACCAAACGAAACTGACCGGAGCATGAACGCTCTACATAATAACCGGAGTCTGGATACCCAACGAAATTGACTGGAGCCTGAATGATCAACGTAATAACCGGAGTCTGGATACAAAACGAAATTGACCGGAGCCTGAACGCTCAACAAAATAACCGGAGTCTGGATACCCAACGAAACTGACCGGAGCCTGAACGCTCAACGTAATAACCGGAGTATGGATACCCAACGAAACTGACCGGAGCCTGAATGCTCAACGTAATAACCGGAGTCTGGATACCCAACGAAACTGACCGGAGCCTGAACGCTCAACGTAATAACCGGAGTCTGGATACCCAACGAAACTGACCGGAGCCTGAACGCTCAATGTAATAACCGGAGTCTGGATACCCAACGAAACTGACCGGAGCCTGAACCCTCAACATAATAACCGGAGTCTGGATACCCAACAAAACTGACCGGAGCCTAAACGCTCAACGTAAAAACCAGAATCTGGATACCCAACGAAACTGACCGGAGCCTTAATGCTCTACGTAATAACCGGAGTCTGGATACCCAACGAAATTGACTGGAGCTTGAACGATCAACGTAATAACCGGAGTCTGGATACACAACGAAATTGACCGGAGCCTGAACGCTCAACAAAATAACCGGAGTCTGGATACCCAACGAAACTGACCGGAGCCTGAACGCTCAACGTAATAACCGAAGTCTGGATACCAAACGAAACTGACCGGAGCCTGGACGCTCTACGTAATAACCGGAGTTTGGATACCCAACGAAATTGACTGGAGCCTGAACGATCAACGTAATAACCGGAGTCTGGATACACAACGAAACTGACCGGAGCCTGAATGCTCAACGTAATAACCGGAGTCTGGATACCCAACAAAACTGACCGGAGCCTGAACATTCAACGTAATAAACGGAGTCTGGATACCCAACGAAACTGACCGGAGCCTGAACGCTCAACGTAATAACCGAAGTCTGGATACCAAACGAAACTTACCAGAGCCTGAACGCTCAACGTAATAACCAGAGTCTGGATACCCAACGAAACTGACCGGAGGCTGAACGCTCAACTTAATAACCGGTGTCTGGATACCCAACGAAACTGACCGGAGCCTAAATGCTCAACGTAATAACCGGAGTTTGGATACCCAATGATACTGACCGGAGCCTGAACATTCAACGTAATAAACGGAGTCTGGATACCCAACGAAACTGACCGGAGCCTGAACGCTCAACGTAATAACCGAAGTCTGGATACCAAACGAAACTGACCGGAGCCTGAACGCTCAACGTAATAACCAGAGTCTGGATACCCAACGAAACTGACCGGAGCCTGAATGCTCAACGTAATAACCGGAGTCTGGATACCCAACGAAACTGACCGTAGCCTGAACGCTCAACGTAATAACCGGAGTCTGGATACCCAACAAAAATGACCGGATACTGAACGCTCAATGTAATAACCGGAGTCTGGATACCCAACGAAACTGACCGGAGCCTGAACCCTCAACATAATAACCGGAGTCTGGATACCCAACAAAACTGACCGGAGCCTAAACGCTCAACGTAAAAACCAGAATCTGGATACCCAACGAAACTGACCGGAGCCTGAATGGTCTACGTAATAACCGGAGTCTGGATACCCAACGAAATTGACTGGAGCTTGAACGATCAACGTAATAACCGGAGTCTGGATACACAACGAAATTGACCGGAGCCTGAACACTCAACAAAATAACCGGAGTCTGGATACCCAACGAAACTGACCGGAGCCTAAACGCTCAACGTAATAACCGAAGTCTGGATACCAAACGAAACTGACCGGAGTCTGGACGCTCTACGTAATAACCGGAGTTTGGATACCCAACGAAATTGACTGGAGCCTGAACGATCAACGTAATAACCGGAGTCTGGATACACAACGAAACTGACCGGAGCCTGAATGCTCAACGTAATAACCGGAGTCTGGATACCCAACAAAACTGACCGGAGCCTGAACGTTCAACGTAATAAACGGAGTCTGGATACCCAATGAAACTGACCGGAGCCTGAACGCTCAACGTAATAATCGAAGTCTGGATACCAAACGAAACTGACCGGAGCCTGAATGCTCAACGTAATAACCAGAGTCTTGATACCCAACGAAACTGACCGGATCCTGAATGCTCAACGTAATAACCGGAGTCTGGATACCCAACTAAACTGACCGGAGCCTGATCGCTCAACGTAATAACCGGAGTCTGGATACCCAAAGAAACTGACCGGAGCCTGAACGCTCAACGTAATAACCGGAGTTTGGATTCCCAAAGAAACTGACCGGAGCCTGAACGCTCAACGTAATAACCGGAATCTGGATACCCAACGAAACTGACCGGAGCCTGAATGCTCAACGTAATAACGGAGTCTGGATACCCAAAGAAACTGACCGGAGCCTGAACGCTCAACGTAATAACCGGAGTCTGGATACCCAACGAAAGTGACCGGAGCCTGAACGCTCAATGTAATAACCAGAATCTGGATACCCAACAAAACTGACCGGAGCCTGAACCCACAACATAATAACCGGAGTCTGGATACCCAACAAAACTGACCGGAGGCTAAACGCTCAACATAAAAACCAGAGTCTGGATACCCAACGAAACTGACCGTAGCCTGAATGCTCAACGTAATAACCGGAATCTGGATACCCAACGAAACTGACCGGAGCCTGAACGTTCAACGTAATAAACAGAGTCTGGATACCCAACGAAATTGACCGGAGCCTGAACGCTCAACGTAATAACTGAAGTCTGGATACCAAACGAAACTGACCGGAGCCTGAACGCTCAACGTAATAACCTAAGTCTGGATACCAAACGAAACTGACCGGAGCCTGAACGCTCAACGTAATAACTGGAGTCTGGTTACCCAAAGAAACTGACCGGAGCCTGAACGCTCAAAGTAATAACCAGAGTCTGGATACCTAAAGAAACTGACCGGAGCCTGAACGCTCAACGTAATAACCGGAGTTTGGATACCCAACGAAACTGACCGGAGCCTGAACGCTCAACGTAATAACCGAAGTCTGGATACCAAACGAAACTTACCAGAGCCTGAACGCTGAACGTAATAACCAGAGTCTGGATACCCAACGAAACTGACCGGAGGCTGAACGCTCAACGTAATAACCGGTGTCTGGATACCCAACGAAACTGACCGGAGCCTGAATGCTCAACGTAATAACCGGAGTCTGGATACCCAACGAAACTGACCGGAGCCTAAACGCTCAACGTAAAAACCAGAATCTGGATACCCAACGAAACTGACCGGAGCCTTAATGCTCTACGTAATAACCGGAGTCTGGATACCCAACGAAATTGACTGGAGCTTGAACGATCAACGTAATAACCGGAGTCTGGATACACAACGAAATTGACCGGAGCCTGAACGCTCAACAAAATAACCGGAGTCTGGATACCCAACGAAACTGACCGGAGCCTGAACGCTCAACGTAATAACCGAAGTCTGGATACCAAACGAAACTGACCGGAGCCTGGACGCTCTACGTAATAACCGGAGTTTGGATACCCAACGAAATTGACTGGAGCCTGAACGATCAACGTAATAACCGGAGTCTGGATACACAACGAAACTGACCGGAGCCTGAATGCTCAACGTAATAACCGGAGTCTGGATACCCAACAAAACTGACCGGAGCCTGAACATTCAACGTAATAAACGGAGTCTGGATACCCAACGAAACTGACCGGAGCCTGAACGCTCAACGTAATAACCGAAGTCTGGATACCAAACGAAACTTACCAGAGCCTGAACGCTCAACGTAATAACCAGAGTCTGGATACCCAACGAAACTGACCGGAGGCTGAACGCTCAACTTAATAACCGGTGTCTGGATACCCAACGAAACTGACCGGAGCCTAAATGCTCAACGTAATAACCGGAGTCTGGATACCCAATGATACTGACCGGAGCCTGAACATTCAACGTAATAAACGGAGTCTGGATACCCAACGAAACTGACCGGAGCCTGAACGCTCAACGTAATAACCGAAGTCTGGATACCAAACGAAACTGACCGGAGCCTGAACGCTCAACGTAATAACCAGAGTCTGGATACCCAACGAAACTGACCGGAGCCTGAATGCTCAACGTAATAACCGGAGTCTGGATACCCAACGAAACTGACCGTAGCCTGAACGCTCAACGTAATAACCGGAGTCTGGATACCCAACAAAAATGACCGGATACTGAACGCTCAATGTAATAACCGGAGTCTGGATACCCAACGAAACTGACCGGAGCCTGAACCCTCAACATAATAACCGGAGTCTGGATACCCAACAAAACTGACCGGAGCCTAAACGCTCAACGTAAAAACCAGAATCTGGATACCCAACGAAACTGACCGGAGCCTGAATGGTCTACGTAATAACCGGAGTCTGGATACCCAACGAAATTGACTGGAGCTTGAACGATCAACGTAATAACCGGAGTCTGGATACACAACGAAATTGACCGGAGCCTGAACACTCAACAAAATAACCGGAGTCTGGATACCCAACGAAACTGACCGGAGCCTAAACGCTCAACGTAATAACCGAAGTCTGGATACCAAACGAAACTGACCGGAGCCTGGACGCTCTACGTAATAACCGGAGTTTGGATACCCAACGAAATTGACTGGAGCCTGAACGATCAACGTAATAACCGGAGTCTGGATACACAACGAAACTGACCGGAGCCTGAATGCTCAACGTAATAACCGGAGTCTGGATACCCAACAAAACTGACCGGAGCCTGAACGTTCAACGTAATAAACGGAGTCTGGATACCCAATGAAACTGACCGGAGCCTGAACGCTCAACGTAATAATCGAAGTCTGGATACCAAACGAAACTGACCGGAGCCTGAATGCTCAACGTAATAACCAGAGTCTTGATACCCAACGAAACTGACCGGATCCTGAATGCTCAACGTAATAACCGGAGTCTGGATACCCAACTAAACTGACCGGAGCCTGATCGCTCAACGTAATAACCGGAGTCTGGATACCCAAAGAAACTGACCGGAGCCTGAACGCTCAACGTAATAACCGGAGTTTGGATTCCCAAAGAAACTGACCGGAGCCTGAACGCTCAACGTAATAACCGGAATCTGGATACCCAACGAAACTGACCGGAGCCTGAATGCTCAACGTAATAACGGAGTCTGGATACCCAAAGAAACTGACCGGAGCCTGAACGCTCAACGTAATAACCGGAGTCTGGATACCCAACGAAAGTGACCGGAGCCTGAACGCTCAATGTAATAACCAGAATCTGGATACCCAACAAAACTGACCGGAGCCTGAACCCACAACATAATAACCGGAGTCTGGATACCCAACAAAACTGACCGGAGGCTAAACGCTCAACATAAAAACCAGAGTCTGGATACCCAACGAAACTGACCGTAGCCTGAATGCTCAACGTAATAACCGGAATCTGGATACCCAACGAAACTGACCGGAGCCTGAACGTTCAACGTAATAAACAGAGTCTGGATACCCAACGAAACTGACCGGAGCCTGAACGCTCAACGTAATAACTGAAGTCTGGATACCAAACGAAACTGACCGGAGCCTGAACGCTCAACGTAATAACCTAAGTCTGGATACCAAACGAAACTGACCGGAGCCTGAACGCTCAACGTAATAACTGGAGTCTGGTTACCCAAAGAAACTGACCGGAGCCTGAACGCTCAAAGTAATAACCAGAGTCTGGATACCTAAAGAAACTGACCGGAGCCTGAACGCTCAACGTAATAACCGGAGTTTGGATACCCAACGAAACTGACCGGAGCCTGAACGCTCAACGTAATAACCGAAGTCTGGATACCAAACGAAACTTACCAGAGCCTGAACGCTGAACGTAATAACCAGAGTCTGGATACCCAACGAAACTGACCGGAGGCTGAACGCTCAACGTAATAACCGGTGTCTGGATACCCAACGAAACTGACCGGAGCCTGAATGCTCAACGTAATAACCGGAGTCTGGATACCCAACGATACTGACCGGAGCCTGAACATTCAACGTAATAAACAGAGTCTGGATACCCAATGAAACTGACCGGAGCCTGAACGCTCAACGTAATAACCGAAGTCTGGATACCAAACGAAACTGACCGGAGCCTGAATGCTCAACGTAATAACCAGAGTCTTGATACCCAACGAAACTGACCGGATCCTGAATGCTCAACGTAATAACCGGAGTCTGGATACCCAACTAAACTGACCGGAGCCTGATCGCTCAACGTAATAACCGGAGTCTGGATACCCAACGAAACTGACCGGAGCCTGAACGCTCAACGTAATAACCGGAGTCTGGATACCCAAAGAAACTGACCGGAGCCTGAACGCTCAACGTAATAACCGGAGTTTGGATTCCCAAAGAAACTGACCGGAGCCTGAACGCTCAACGTAATAACCGGAATCTGGATACCCAACGAAACTGACCGGAGCCTGAATGCTCAACGTAATAACGGAGTCTGGATACCCAAAGAAACTGACCGGAGCCTGAACGCTCAACGTAATAACCGGAGTCTGGATACCCAACGAAAGTGACTGGAGCCTGAACGCTCAATGTAATAACCAGAGTCTGGATACCCAACAAAACTGACCGGAGCCTGAACCCACAACATAATAACCGGAGTCTGGATACCCAACAAAACTGACCGGAGGCTAAACGCTCAACATAAAAACCAGAGTCTGGATACCCAACGAAACTGACCGTAGCCTGAATGCTCAACGTAATAACCGGAATCTGGATACCCAACGAAACTGACCGGAGCCTGAACGTTCAACGTAATAAACGGAGTCTGGATACCCAACGAAACTGACCGGAGCCTGAACGCTCAACGTAATAACTGAAGTCTGGATACCAAACGAAACTGACCGGAGCCTGAACGCTCAACGTAATAACCGAAGTCTGGATACCAAACGAAACTGACCGGAGCCTGAACGCTCAACGTAATAACCGGAGTCTGGTTACCCAAAGAAACTGACCGGAGTCTGAACGCTCAAAGTAATAACCAGAGTCTGGATACCCAAAGAAACTGACCGGAGCCTGAACGCTCAACGTAATAACCGGAGTGTGGATACCCAACGAAACTGACCGGAGCCTGAACACTCAACGTAATAACCGGAGTCTGGATACCCAAAGAAACTGACCGGAGCCTGAACGCTCAACGTAATAACCGGAGTCTGGATACCCAACGAAACTGACCGGAGCCTGAATGCTCAACGTAATAACCGGAGTCTGGATACCCAACGAAACTGACCGGAGCCTGAATGTTCAACGTAATAAACAGAGTCTAGATACCCAACGAAACTGACCGGAGCCTGAACGCTCAACGTAATAACCGAAGTCTGGATACCAAACGAAACTGACCGGAGCATGAACGCTCTACGTAATAACCGGAGTCTTGATACCCAACGAAATTGACTGGAGCCTGAATGATCAACGTAATAACCGGAGTCTGGATACAAAACGAAATTGACCGGAGCCTGAACGCTCAACAAAATAACCGGAGTCTGGATACCCAACGAAACTGACCGGAGCCTGAACGCTCAACGTAATAACCGGAGTATGGATACCCAACGAAACTGACCGGAGCCTGAATGCTCAACGTAATAACTGGAGTCTGGATACCCAACGAAACTGACCGGAGCCTGAACGCTCAACGTAATAACCGGAGTCTGGATACCCAACGAAACTGACTGGAGCCTGAACGCTCAACGTAATAACCGGAGTCTGGATACCCAAAGAAACTGACCGGAGCCTGAACGCTCAACGTAATAACTGGTGTTTGGATTCCCAAAGAAACTGACCGGAGCTTGAACGCTCAACGTAATAACCGGAGTCTGGATACCCAACGAAACTGACCGGAGCCTGAACACTCAACATAATAACCGGAGTCTGGATACCCAAAGAAACTGACCAGAGCCTGAACGCTCAACGTAATAACCAGAGTCTGGATACCTAACGAAACTGACCGGAGCCTCAACGCTCAATGTAATAAGCGGAGTCTGGATACCCAACGAAACTGACCGGAGCCTGAACCCTCAACATAATAACCGGAGTCTGGATACCCAACAAAACTGACCGGAGCCTAAACGCTCAACATAAAAACCAGAGTCTGGATACCCAACGAAACTGACCGGAGCCTGAATGCTCAACGTAATAACCGGAGTCTGAATACCCAACGAAACTGACCGGAGCCTGAACATTCAACGTAATAAACGGAGTCCGGATACCCAACGAAACTGACCGGAGCCTGAACGCTCAACGTAATAACTGAAGTCTGGATACCTAACGAAACTGACCGGAGCCTGAACGCTCTACGTAATAACCGGAGTCTGGATACCCAACGAAATTGACTAGAGCCTGAACGATCAACGTAATAACCAGAGTCTGGATACACAACGAAATTGACCGGAGCCTGAACGCTCAACAAAATAACCGGAGTCTGGATACCCAACGAAACTGACCAGAGCCTGAATGCTCAACGTAATAACCGGAGTCTGGATACCCAAAGAAACTGACCGGAGCCTGAACGCTCAACGTAATAACCTGAGTCTGGATACCCAACGAAACTGATCAGAGCCTGAACGATCAATGTAATAACCTGAGTCTTGATACCCAATGAAACTGACCGGAGCATGAACACTCAACGTAATAACCGGAGTCTGGATACCCAACAAAACTGACCAGAGCCTGAACGCTCAACGTAATAACCGGAGTCTGGATACACAACGAAACTAACCGGTGCCTGAACGCTCAACGTAATAAACGGAGTCTGGATACCCAAAGAAACTGACCGGAGCCTGAACGCTCAACGTAATAACCTGAGTCTGGATACCCAACGAAACTGATCAAAGCCTGAACGCTCAATGTAATAACCTGAGTCTTGATACCCAAAGAAACTGACCGGAGCATGAACGCTCAATGTAATAACCGGAGTCTGGATACCCAAAGAAACTGACCGGAGCCTGAACGCTCAACGTAATAACCGGAGTCTGGATACCCAACGAAACTGACCGGAGCCTGAACGCTCAACGTAATAACCGGAGTCTGGATACCCAAAGAAACTGACCGGAGCCTGAACGCTCAATGTAATAACCGGAGTCTGGATACCCAACGAAATTGACCGGAGCTTGAACCCTCAACATAATAACCGGAGTCTGGATACCCAACAAAACTGACCGAAGCCTAAACGCTCAACGTAAAAACCAGAGTCTGGATACCCAACAAAACTGACCGGAGCCTGAACGATCAACGTAATAACCGGAGTCTGGATACACAACGAAACTGACCGGTGCCTGAACGCTCAACGTAATAACCGGAGTCTGGATACCCAAAGAAACTGACCGGAGCCTGAACGCTCAACGTAATAACCGGAGTCATGATACCCAACAAAACTGACCGGAGCCTGAACCCTCAACATAATAACCGGAGTCTGGATACCGAACAAAACTGACCAAAGCCTAAACGCTCAACGTAAAAACCAGAGTCTGAATACCCAACGAAACTGACCGGAGCCTGAATGCTCAACGTAATAACTGGAGTGTGGATACCCAACGAAATTGACTGGAGACTGAACGATCAATGTAATAACCGGAGTCTGGATACACAGCGAAATTGACCGGAGCCTGAATGCTCAACGTAATAACTGGAGTCTGGATACCCAACGAAACTGACCGGAGCCTGAATGTTTAACGTAATAAACGAAGTCTGAATACCCAACGAAACTGACCGGAGCCTGAACGCTCAACGTAATAACCGAAGTCTGGATACCAAACGAAACTGACCGTTGCCTGAACCCTCTACGTAATAACCGGAGTCTGGATACCCAACGAAATTGACTGGAGCCTGAACGCTCAACGTAATAGCCGGAGTCTGGATACACAACGAAACTGACCGGTGCCTGAACGCTCAACGTAATAACCGGAGAATGGATATCCAAAGAAACTGACCGGAGCCTGAACGCTCAACGTAATAACCTGAGTCTGGATACCCAACGAAACTGATCGGAGCCTGAACACTCAACGTAATAACCGGAGTCTGGATACCCAACAGAACTGACCGGAGCCTGAACCCTCAACATAATAACCGGAGTCTGGATACCGAACAAAACTGACCTGAGCCTAAACGCTCAACGTAAAAACCAGAGTCTGAATACCCAACGAAACTGACCGGAGCCTGAATGCTCAACGTAATAACCGGAGTCTGGATACCCAACGAAACTGACCGGAGCCTGAACGCTCAACGTAATAACCGAAGTCTGGATACCAAACGAAACTGACCAGTGCCTGAACGCTCAACGTAATAACCGGAGTCTGGATACCCCAAGAAACTGACCGGAGCCTGAACGCTCAACGTAATAACCGGAGTCTGGATACCCAACAAAACTGACCGCAGCCTAAACGCTCAACGAAATAACCAGAGTCTGGATACCCGACGAAACTGACCGGAGCCTGAACGCTCAACGTAATAACCGGAGTCTGGATACCCAAAGAAACTGACCGGAGCCTGAACGCTCAACGTAATAACCGGAGTCTGGATACCCAACGAAACTGACCGGAGCCTGAACGCTCAACGTAATAACTGGTGTCTGGATACCCAACGAAACTGACTGGAGCCTGAACGCTCAACGTAAAAACCGGAGTCTGGATACCCAACAAAACTGACCGGAGCCTAAACGCTCAACGTAAAAACCAGAGTCTGGATACCCAACAAATCTGACTGGAGCCTGAACGCTCGAAGTAATAACCGGAGTCTGGATACACAACGAAACTGACCGGTGCCAGAACGCTCTACGTAATTACCTGAGTCTGGATACCCAACGAAACTGATCAGAGCCTGAACGCTCAACGTAATAACCTAAGTCTTGATACCCAACGAAACTGACCGGAGCCTGAACACTCAATGTAATAACAGGAGTCTGGATACCCAACAAAACTGACCGGAACCTGAACGCTCAACGTAAAAAACCGGAGTCTGGATACCCAACGAAACTGACCGGAGCCTGGACGCTCAACGTAATAACCAGAGTCTGGATACACAACGAAACTGACCGGTGCCTGAAAGCTCAACGTAATAACCGGAGTCTGGATACCCAAAGAAACTGACCGGAGCCAAAACGCTCAACGTAATAACCTGAGTCTGGATACCCAACAACACTGACCGGAGCCTGAACACTCAACGTAAGAACCGGAGTCTGGATACCCAACGAAACTGACCGGAGCCTGAACCCTCAACATAATAACCGGAGTCTGGATACCCAACAAAACTGACCGGAGCCTAAACGCTCAACGTAAAAACCAGAGTCTGGATACCCAACGAAACTGACCGGAGCCTGAATGCTCAATGTAATAACCGGAGTCTGGATACCCAACAAAACTGACCGGAGCCTGAACCTTCAATGTAATAAATGGAGTCTGGATACCCAACGAAACTGACCGGAGCCTGAACGCTCAACGTAATAACCGGAGTCTGGATACCCAAAGAAACTGACCGGAGCCTGAACGCTCAACGTAATAACCGGAGTCTGGATACCCAAAGAAACTGACCGGCGCCTGAACACTCAACGTAATAACCGGAGTCTGGATACCCAAAGAAACTGACCAGAGCCTGAACGCTCAACGTAATAACCGGATTCTGGATATCCAACGAAACTGACTGGAGCCTGAACACTCAACGTAATAACCGGAGTCTGGATACCCAAAGAAACTGACAGGAGCCTGAACGCTCAACGTAATAACCTAAGTCTGGATACCCAACGAAACTGACCGGAGCCTGAATGTTCAACGTAAAAACCGAAGTCTGGATACCAAACGAAACTGACCGGAGCCTGAACGCTCAACGTAAAAACCGAAGTCTGGATACCAAACGAAACTGACCGGAGCCTGAATGATCTACGTAATAACCGGAGTCTGGATACCCAACGAAACTGACCGGAGCCTGAATGATCAACGTAATAACCGGAGTCTGGATACACAACGAAATTGACCGGAGCCTGAACGCTCAACGTAATAACCGGAGTCTGGATACCCAACGAAACTGACATGAGCCTGAACGCTCAACGTAATAACCGGAGTCTGGATACCCAATGAAACTGACTGGAGCCTGAACGCTCAACGTAAAAACCGGAGTCTGGATACCCAACAAAACTGACCGGAGCCTAAATGTTCAACGTAAAAACCAGAGTCTGGATACCCAACGAATCTGACTGGAGCCTGAACGCTCGAAGTAATAACCAGAGTCTGGATACACAACGAAACTGACCGGTGCCTGAACGCTCAACGTAATAACCTGAGTCTGGATACCCAACGAAACTGATCAGAGCCTGAACGCTCAACGTAATAACCTGAGTCTTGATACCCAACGAAATTGACCGAAGCCTCAATATTCAACGTAATAACAGGAGTCTGGATACCCAACAAAACTTACCGGAACCTGAACGCTCAACGTAAAAAACCGGAGTCTGGATACCCAACGAAACTGACCGGAGCCTGGACGCTCAACGTAATAACCAGAGTCTGGATACACAACGAAACTGACCGGTGCCTGAAAGCCCAACGTAATAACTGGAGTCTGGATACCCAAAGAAACTGACCGGAGCCAAAACGCTCAACGTAATAACCTGAGTCTGGATACCCAACGAAACTGACCGGAGCCTGAACACTCAAGTAAGAACCGGAGTCTGGATACCCAACGAAACTGACCGGAGCCTGAACCCTCAACATAATAACCGGAGTCTGGATACCCAACAAAACTGACCGGAGCCTAAACGCTCAACGTAAAAACCAGAGTCTGGATACCCAACGAAACTGACCGGAGCCTGAATGCTCAACGTAATAACCGGAGTCTGGATACCCAACGAAACTGACCGGAGCCTGAACGTTCAACGTAATAAACGGAGTCTGGATACCCAACGAAACTGACCGGAGCCTAAACGCTCAACGTAATAACCAAAGTCTGGATACCAAACGAAACTGACCGGAGCCTGAACGCTCAACGTAATAACTGGAGTCTGGATACCCAAAGAAACTGACCGGAGCCTGAACGCTCTACGTAATAACCGGAGTCTGGATACCCAAAGAAACTGACCGGAGCCTGAACGCTCAACGTAATAACCGGAGTCTGGATACCCAACAAAACTGACCGGAGCCTGAACGCTCAACGTAATAACCGGAGTATGGATACCCAAAGAAACTGACAGGAGCCTGAACGCTCAACGTAATAACCAGAGTCTGGATAACCAAAGAAACTGACCGGAGCCTGAATGTTTAACGTAATAAACGGAGTCTGGATACCCAACGAAACTGACCGGAGCCTGAACGCTCAACGTAATAACCGAAGTCTGGATACCGAACGAAACTGACCGGAGCCTGAATGATCTACGTAATAACCGGAGTCTGGATACCCCACGAAACTGACCGGAGCCTGAATGATCAACGTAATAACCGGAGTCTGGATACACAACGAAACTGACCGGAGCCTGAACGTTCAACGTAATAAACGGAGTCTGGATACCCAACGAAACTGACCGGAGCCTGAACGTTCAACGTAATAACCGAAGTCTGGATACCAAATGAAACTGACCGGAGCCTGAATGCTCTACCTAATAACCGGAGTCTGGATACCTAACGAAATTGACTAGAGCCTGAACGATCAACGTAATAACCGGAGTCTGGATACACAACGAAATTGACCGGAGCCTGAACGCTCAACAAAATAACCGGAGTCTGGATACCCAACGAAACTGACCGGAGCCTGAACGCTCAACGTAATAACCGGAGTCTGGATACCAAAAGAAACTGACCGGAGCCTGAACGCTCAACTTAATAACCGGAGTCTGGATACCCAACGAAACTGATCGGAGCCTGAACGTTCAACGTAATAACCGGAGTCTGGATACCCAAAGAAACTGACCGGAGCCTGAACGCTCAACGTAATAACCGGAGTCTAGATACCAAAAAAAACTGACCGGAGCATGAACGCTCAATGTAATAACCTGAGTTTGGATACCCAACAAAACTGACAAGAGCCTGAACCCACAACATAATAACCGGAGTCTGGATACCCAACAAAACTGACCGGAGCCTAAACGCTCAATGTAAAAACCAGAGTCTGGATACCCAACGAAACTGACCGGAGCCTGAATGCTCAACGTAATAACCGGAGTCTGGATAACCAACAAAACTGACCGGAGCCTGAACGTTCAACGTAATAAACGGAGTCTGGATACCCAACAAAACTGACCGGAGCCTGAACGCTCAACGTAATAACCGAAGTTTGGATACCAAACGAAATTGACCGGAGCCTGAACGCTCAACGCAATAACCGGAGTCTGGATACCCAAAGAAACTGACCGGAGCTTGAACGCTCAACGTAATAACCGGAGTCTGGATACCCAACGAAACTGACCGGAGCTTGAACGCTCAACGTAATAATCGAAGTCTGGATATCTAACGAAACTGACCGGAGCCTGAACGCTCAACATAATAACCGGAGTCTGGATACCCTACGAAACTGACCGGAGCCTGAACGCTCAACGTAATAACCGGAGTCTGGATACCCAACAAAATTGACCGGAGCCTGAACGCTCAACGTAAAAACCGGAATCTGGATACCCAACGAAACTGATCGGAGCCTGAACGCTCAACATAATAACCGGAGTCTGGATACCCAACGAAACTGACCGGAGCCTGAACGTTCAAAGTAATAACCGGAGTCTGGATACCCAACGAAACTGACTGGAGCCTGAGCGCTCAACGTAATAACCGAAGTCTGGACACCCAAGGAAACTAACCGGAGCCTGAACGTTCAACGTAATAACCGGAGTCTGGATACCCTACGAAACTGACCGGAGTCTGAACGCTCAACATAATAACCGGAGTCTGGATACCCAACAAAACTGACCGGAGCCTGAACGCTCAACGTAAAAACCGGAGTCAGGATACCCAACGAAATTGACCGGAGCCTGAATGTTCAACGTAATAACCGGAATCTGGATACCCAACGAAATTGACCGGAGCCTGAACGCTCAACGTAATAACCGGAGTCTGGATACCCAACGAAACTGACCGGAGCTTGAATGCTCAACGTAATAATCGAAGTCTGGATACCTAACGAAACTGACCGGAGACTGAACACTCAACATAATAACCGGAGTCTGGATAGCCTACGAAACTGACCGGAGCCTGAATGCTCAACGTAATAACCGGAGTCTGGATACCCAACAAAATTGACTGGAGCTTGAACGCTCAACGTAATAATCGAAGTCTGGATACCTAACGAAACTGACCGGAGCCTGAACACTCAACATAATAACCGGAGTCTGGATAACCTACGAAACTGACCGGAGCCTGAACGCTCAACATAATAACCGGAGTCTGGATACCCTACGAAACTGACCGGAGCCTGAACGCTCAACGTAACAACCGGAGTCTAGATACACAACGAAATTGACCGGAGCCTGAACGCTCAACAAAATAATCGGAGTTTGGATACCCAACGAAACTGACCGGAGCCTAAACGCTCAACGTAATAACCGGAGTCTGGATACCAAAAGAAACTGACCGGAGCCTGAACGCTCAACTTAATAACCGGAGTCTGGATACCCTACGAAACTGATCGGAGCCTGAACGCTCAACGTAATAACCGGAGTCTGGATACCAAAGAAACTGACCGGAGCCTGAACGCTCAACGTAATAACCGGAGTCTGGATACCCAACGAAACTGACCGGAACCTGAACCCTCAACATAATAACCGGATTCTGGATACCCAACAAAACTGACCGGAGCCTAAACGCTCAATGTAAAAACCAGAGTCTGGATACCCAACGAAACTGACCGGAGCCTGAATGCTCAACGTAATAACCTTAGTCTGGATACCCAACGAAACTGACCGGAGCCTGAACGTTCAACGTAATAAACGAAGTCTGGATACCCAACGAAACTGACCGGAGCCTGAACGCTCTATGTAATAACCGGAGTCTGGATACCCAACGAAATTGACTGGAGCCTGAACGATCAACGTAATAACCGGAGTCTGGATACACAACGAAATTGACCGGAGCCTGAACGCTCAACGTAATAACCGAAGTTTGGATACCAAACGAAATTGACCGGAGCCTGAACGCTCAACGCAATAACCGGAGTCTGGATACCCAAAGAAACTGACCGGAGCTTGAACGCTCAACGTAATAACCGGAGTCTGGATACCCAACGAAACTGACCGGAGCTTGAACGCTCAACGTAATAATCGAAGTCTGGATACCTAACGAAACTGACCGGAGCCTGAACGCTCAACATAATAACCGGAGTCTGGATACCCTACGAAACTGACCGGAGCCTGAACGCTCAACGTAATAACCGGAGTCTGGATACCCAACAAAATTGACCGGAGCCTGAACGCTCAACGTAAAAACTGGAATCTGGATACCCAACGAAACTGATCGGAGCCTGAACGCTCAACATAATAACCGGAGTCTGGATACCCAACGAAACTGACCGGAGCCTGAACGTTCAACGTACTAACCGGAGTCTGGATACCCAACGAAACTGACTGGAGCCTGAACGCTCAACGTAATTACCTGAGTCTGGATACCCAACGAAACTGATCAGAGCCTGAACGCTCAACGTAATAACCTAAGTCTTGATACCCAACGAAACTGACCGGAGCCTGAACACTCAATGTAATAACAGGAGTCTGGATACCCAACAAAACTGACCGGAACCTGAACGCTCAACGTAAAAAACCGGAGTCTGGATACCCAACGAAACTGATCAGAGCCTGAACGCTCAACAAACTAACCGGAGTCTGGATACCCAACGAAACTGACCGGAGCCTGAACGCTCAACGTAATAACCGGAGTCTGGATACCCAACAAAACTGACCGGAGCCTGAACGCTCAACGTAAAAAACCGGAGTCTGGATACCCAACGAAACTTACCGGAGCCTGAACGCTCAACGTAATAACCGGAGTCTGGATACACAACGAAACTGACCGGTGCCTGAACGCTCACCGTAATAACCGGAGTCTGGATACCCAAAGAAACTGACCGGAGCCAAAACGCTCAACGTAATAACCTGAGTCTGGATACCCAACGACACTGACCGGAGCCTGAACACTCAACGTAAGAACCGGAGTCTGGATACCCAACGAAACTGACCGGAGCCTGAACCCTCAACATAATAACCGGAGTCTGGATACCCAACAAAACTGACCGGAGCCTAAACGCTCAACGTAAAAACCAGAGTCTGGATACACAACGAAACTGACCGGAGCCTGAATGCTCAATGTAATAACCGGAGTCTGGATACCCAACAAAACTGACCGGAGCCTGAACGTTCAATGTAATAAATGGAGTCTGGATACCCAACGAAACTGATCGGAGCCTGAACGCTCAACGTAATAACCGGAGTCTGGATACCCAAAGAAACTGACCGGAGCCTGAACGCTCAACGTAATAACCGGAGTCTGGATACCCAAAGAAACTGACCGGAGCCTGAACACTCAACGTAATAACCGGAGTCTGGATACCCAAAGAAACTGACCAGAGCCTGAACGCTCAACGTAATAACCGGAGTCTGGATATCCAACGAAACTGACTGGAGCCTGAACACTCAACGTAATAACCGGAGTCTGGATACCCAAAGAAACTGACAGGAGCCTGAACGCTCAACGTAATAACCTAAGTCTGGATACCCAACGAAACTGACCGGAGCCTGAATGTTCAACGTAATAAACGGAGTCTGGATACCCAACGAAACTGACCGGAGCCTGAACGCTCAACGTAAAAACCGAAGTCTGGATACCAAACGAAACTGACCGGAGCCTGAATGATCTACGTAATAACCGGAGTCTGGATACCCAACGAAACTGACCGGAGCCTGAATGATCAACGTAATAACCGGAGTCTGGATACACAACGAAACTGACCGGAGCCTGAACGCTCAACGTAATAACCGGAGTCTGGATACCCAACGAAACTGACATGAGCCTGAACGCTCAACGTAATAACCGGAGTCTGGATACCCAACGAAACTGACTGGAGCCTGAACGCTCAACATAAAAACCGGAGTCTGGATACCCAACAAAACTGACCGGAGCCTAAATGTTCAACGTAAAAACCAGAGTCTGGATACCCAACGAATCTGACTGGAGCCTGAACGCTCGAAGTAATAACCGGAGTCTGGATACACAACGAAACTGACCGGTGCCTGAACGCTCAACGTAATAACCTGAGTCTGGATACCCAACGAAACTGATCAGAGCCTGAACGCTCAACGTAATAACCTGAGTCTTGATACCCAACGAAACTGACCGAAGCCTCAACATTCAACGTAATAACAGTAGTCTGGATACCCAACAAAACTTACCGGAACCTGAACGCTCAACGTAAAAAACCGGAGTCTGGATACCCAACGAAACTAACCGGAGCCTGAACGCTCAACGTAATAACCAGAGTCTGGATACACAACGAAACTGACCGGTGCCTGAAAGCCCAACGTAATAACCGGAGTCTGGATACCCAAAGAAACTGACCGGAGCCAAAACGCTCAACGTAATAACCTGAGTCTGGATACCCAACGAAACTGACCGGAGCCTGAACACTCAAGTAAGAACCGGAGTCTGGATACCCAACGAAACTGACCGGAGCCTGAACCCTCAACATAATAACCGGAGTCTGGATACCCAACAAAACTGACCGGAGCCTAAACGCTCAACGTAAAAACCAGAGTCTGGATACCCAACGAAACTGACCGGAGCCTGAATGCTCAACGTAATAACCGGAGTCTGGATACCCAACGAAACTGACCGGAGCCTGAACGTTCAACGTAATAAACGGAGTCTGGATACCCAACGAAACTGACCGGAGCCTGAACGCTCAACGTAATAACTGGAGTCTGGATACCCAAAGAAACTGACCGGAGCCTGAACGCTCTACGTAATAACCGGAGTCTGGATACCCAAAGAAACTGACCGGAGCCTGAACGCTCAACGTAATAACCGGAGTCTGGATACCCAACGAAACTGACCGGAGCCTGAACGCTCAACGTAATAACCGGAGTATGGATACCCAAAGAAACTGACAGGAGCCTGAACGCTCAACGTAATAACCAGAGTCTGGATAACCAAAGAAACTGACCGGAGCCTGAATGTTTAACATAATAAACGGAGTCTGGATACCCAACGAAACTGACCGGAGCCTGAACGCTCAACGTAATAACCGAAGTCTGGATACCGAACGAAACTGACCGGAGCCTGAATGATCTACGTAATAACCGGAGTCTGGATACCCAACGAAACTGACCGGAGCCTGAATGATCAACGTAATAACCGGAGTCTGGATACACAACGAAACTGACCGGAGCCTGAACGTTCAACGTAATAAACGGAGTCTGGATACCCAACGAAACTGACCGGAGCCTGAACGCTCAACGTAATAACCGGAGTCTGGATATCCAACGAAACTGACTGGAGCCTGAACACTCAACGTAATAACCGGAGTCTGGATACCCAAAGAAACTGACAGGAGCCTGAACGCTCAACGTAATAACCTAAGTCTGGATACCCAACGAAACTGACCGGAGCCTGAATGTTCAACGTAATAAACGGAGTCTGGATACCCAACGAAACTGACCGGAGCCTGAACGCTCAACGTAAAAACCGAAGTCTGGATACCAAACGAAACTGACCGGAGCCTGAATGATCTACGTAATAACCGGAGTCTGGATACCCAACGAAACTGACCGGAGCCTGAATGATCAACGTAATAACCGGAGTCTGGATACACAACGAAACTGACCGGAGCCTGAACGCTCAACGTAATAACCGGAGTCTGGATACCCAACGAAACTGACATGAGCCTGAACGCTCAACGTAATAACCGGAGTCTGGATACCCAACGAAACTGACTGGAGCCTGAATGCTCAACGTAAAAACCGGAGTCTGGATACCCAACAAAACTGACCGGAGCCTAAATGTTCAACGTAAAGACCAGAGTCTGGATACCCAACGAATCTGACTGGAGCCTGAACGCTCGAAGTAATAACCGGAGTCTGGATACACAACGAAACTGACCGGTGCCTGAACGCTCAACGTAATAACCTGAGTCTGGATACCCAACGAAACTGATCAGAGCCTGAACGCCAAACGTAATAACCTGAGTCTTGATCCCCAACGAAACTGACCGAAGCCTCAACATTCAACGTAATAACAGGAGTCTGGATACCCAACAAAACTTACCGGAACCTGAACGCTCAACGTAAAAAACCGGAGTCTGGATACCCAGCGAAACTGACCGGAGCCTGGACGCTCAACGTAATAACCAGAGTCTGGATACACAACGAAACTGACCGGTGCCTGAAAGCCCAACGTAATAACCGGAGTCTGGATACCCAAAGAAACTGACCGGAGCCAAAACGCTCAACGTAATAACCTGAGTCTGGATACCCAACGAAACTGACCGGAGCCTGAACACTCAAGTAAGAACCGGAGTCTGGATACCCAACAAAACTGACCGGAGCCTGAACCCTCAACATAATAACCGGAGTCTGGATACCCAACAAAACTGACTGGAGCCTAAACGCTCAACGTAAAAACCAGAGTCTGGATACCCAACGAAACTGACCGGAGCCTTAATGCTCAACGTAATAACCGGAGTCTGGATACCCAACGAAACTGACCGGAGCCTGAACGTTCAACGTAATAACCGGAGTCTGGATACCCAACGAAACTGACTGGAGCCTGAACGCTCAACTTAATAACCGGAGTATGGATACCCAAAGAAACTGACAGGAGCCTGAACGCTCAACGTAATAACCAGAGTCTGGATAACCAAAGAAACTGACCGGAGCCTGAATGTTTAACGTAATAAACGGAGTCTGGATACCCAACGAAACTGACCGGAGCCTGAACGCTCAACGTAATAACCGAAGTCTGGATACCGAACGAAACTGACCGGAGCCTGAATGATCTACGTAATAACCGGAGTCTGGATACCCAACGAAACTGACCGGAGCCTGAATGATCAACGTAATAACCGGAGTCTGGATACACAACGAAACTGACCGGAGCCTGAACGTTCAACGTAATAAACGGAGTCTGGATACCCAACGAAACTGACCGGAGCCTGAACGCTCAACGTAATAACCGAAGTCTGGATACCAAATGAAACTGACCGGAGCCTGAATGCTCTACGTAATAACCGGAGTCTGGATACCTAACGAAATTGACTAGAGCCTGAACGATCAACGTAATAACCGGAGTCTGGATACACAACGAAATTGACCGGAGCCTGAACGCTCAACAAAATAACCGGAGTCTGGATACCCAACGAAACTGACCGGAGCCTGAACGCTCAACGTAATAACCGGAGTCTGGATACCAAAAGAAACTGACCGGAGCCTGAACGCTCAACTTAATAACCGGAGTCTGGATACCCAACGAAACTGATCGGAGCCTGAACGTTCAACGTAATAACCGGAGTCTGGATACCCAAAGAAACTGACCGGAGCCTGAACGCTCAACGAAATAACCAGAGTCTAGATACCAAAAAAAACTGACCAGAGCCTGAACGCTCAACGTAATAACCGGAGTCTGGATATCCAACGAAACTGACTGGAGCCTGAACACTCAACGTAATAACCGGAGTCTGGATACCCAAAGAAACTGACAGGAGCCTGAACGCTCAACGTAATAAGTCTGGATACCCAACGAAACTGACCGGAGCCTGAATGTTCAACGTAATAAACGGAGTCTGGATACCCAACGAAACTGACCGGAGCCTGAACGCTCAACGTAAAAACCGAAGTCTGGATACCAAACGAAACTGACCGGAGCCTGAATGATCTACGTAATAACCGGAGTCTGGATACCCAACGAAACTGACCGGAGCCTGAATGATCAACGTAATAACCGGAGTCTGGATACACAACGAAACTGACCGGAGCCTGAACGCTCAACGTAATAACCGGAGTCTGGATACCCAACGAAACTGACATGAGCCTGAACGCTCAACGTAATAACCGGAGTCTGGATACCCAACGAAACTGACTGGAGCCTGAATGCTCAACGTAAAAACCGGAGTCTGGATACCCAACAAAACTGACCGGAGCCTAAATGTTCAACGTAAAGACCAGAGTCTGGATACCCAACGAATCTGACTGGAGCCTGAACGCTCGAAGTAATAACCGGAGTCTGGATACACAACGAAACTGACCGGTGCCTGAACGCTCAACGTAATAACCTGAGTCTGGATACCCAACGAAACTGATCAGAGCCTGAACGCCAAACGTAATAACCTGAGTCTTGATCCCCAACGAAACTGACCGAAGCCTCAACATTCAACGTAATAACAGGAGTCTGGATACCCAACAAAACTTACCGGAACCTGAACGCTCAACGTAAAAAACCGGAGTCTGGATACCCAGCGAAACTGACCGGAGCCTGGACGCTCAACGTAATAACCAGAGTCTGGATACACAACGAAACTGACCGGTGCCTGAAAGCCCAACGTAATAACCGGAGTCTGGATACCCAAAGAAACTGACCGGAGCCAAAACGCTCAACGTAATAACCTGAGTCTGGATACCCAACGAAACTGACCGGAGCCTGAACACTCAAGTAAGAACCGGAGTCTGGATACCCAACAAAACTGACCGGAGCCTGAACCCTCAACATAATAACCGGAGTCTGGATACCCAACAAAACTGACTGGAGCCTAAACGCTCAACGTAAAAACCAGAGTCTGGATACCCAACGAAACTGACCGGAGCCTTAATGCTCAACGTAATAACCGGAGTCTGGATACCCAACGAAACTGACCGGAGCCTGAACGTTCAACGTAATAACCGGAGTCTGGATACCCAACGAAACTGACTGGAGCC